>JAENPR010000766.1:0-308654 GCA_018135685.1 Themeda triandra
CCGGTTTATCTCGTTGGCGGAGTAGAGAAGAGGAAAGGGCACGAGTCCTCTTCCTCCTTAGGAGTGCTTCCGGATTTGAGTTGTAGTTTTCCAGCGAGAGAGAAACCGGTCATGCACTATCTGTTTTTCATCCACAACAGGAGAAAACATAAAAGTTAGCACGTATAGACATTGTCGTTTCTCATTTTATATATCATATGCATATCCATGCTGCTAGATCCTTAACTTCCATGCCTTCCCGGCAACGGCGCCGGAAATGCTTGTTGGCATTTCTTAGCGATTACCAAAATAGACTTAGAGCCCAATTTTGATAACGGCGCCGAGAAATGCTAAATGGCTTTACTCGGCATAATTACTAGAAAGCGGTTCTAGCAACTACGAGTGTTGCCGGAGATAGATCACATCCTAGTAGATAAATATGCGCAAGCGCACGGATCTATCGTCGCAAAGCATTTCACCCGGAAGTATTCGGGGTATCGTTATTTATAATTTCCCAAGGAAGGCATGGGGTAGTCAAGTATTCTAGCATGGGTATGAATACGATATCTAGCATGAGGAGAAACCGACCAATGTGCTATACGGGGGTAAGCATACGGTAGTTTGGATAGTGGACACACACTTAGAGCAACCTCAAAGGAATAAAGGTAAAATAAAGAATAAAGAATAATCTACGCGGAGCAGGCATGTCCTATATAGTCAATGCTAGAGCAGCTAATTCCACATGTTATACAAGTCAAGACTCGACTATAGACTAGGAATATGGGGAGACCGCGGCAAGCTTGGTCTGCACTTGATCGATGGCGGCATTTACGAACTCCTACTCAACATGCGAACGTGGGGGATTACAAAGGACGGACAAGGGAGGCTGTCACCACCGCCGCCTACCACCTCAACCGTGGCATGCCGACATATCCGAAGGTTTCCTCGCACCCGGACACCACGTCCGCATACTAAGGAGCTACCTACGTCCCCCCAGGACTCCTACCCTACGGATCGACGAGCTAGAACATAGGCAAGCCCGAAGGCACATCGAACCGCTATTCCTCTCCTACAATCTAATCTAAACAAGTAAAACATATGAACAATGATGAACCGTGTAGAACACGATTAACAATTCTCACAAGAACTATGGCCTAGTTCTTGATCATAGAATATATCGTGTACTAGACTATACTCTAGTTCATATGCAAGACTATATAAACGTAAAGAGAACTTGACTAAGGAAGAACGCCCCATAGATTTATACCAAGAATGTAGCTTTTCTTCCTGGAGACAAGTTCTCCAAGTAGCTTTGCCTAGCTCCAAAGGACTAATGCTAAGACTAATGAACAAGTGAGAAGTGTAGAGATGGCTCCAAATGGTGTGTGTGAAGGTGGGGGGCCTCTCCTCTTCATTTATAGGGCTGGAGGTGGTTCGGGGGCATGGAGGTAAAATAACCACTGGAACGTCATGCCCCGAGATGGAAGGAGGCAACCGCCTTTGGCCGGGCCCACGGCGGCAGGGCCGGGGCGGCGGCCGCGCCCGCGCGCGCCAGCGCCCGGGTGGCGCGCTCCACGACCGCCTTTGGCGTGTGGGCCCCGGGCCGTCCTCGGGCCGCACTTTTCTTTGGTGATTTGGTCCACTTCGACCCGAGGTGGGCTACCTTGTTTCCTTTGCCATTTTACGCCTTGGAAAGCGCCTTTTATTCCAAAAATTCCTGCACTTGGTATATATTACGCAAAACAATATTTTCTCCAAGCACAAGGTGGAACTAGGTCAATAGTAAAGATATATGTGACATAAAATATTTATTTCCCCCATAATGACCTATAGTTGGCGGGTATAACTCTGAGTTAAGGACCGCCAACAATATTGTGAAGCCAAAGAAGAAAGCTGCTACACCTCAAGTTGTTGATATGGATTCAATTCCTTCTCTAGTGGTGCATGGCAATCATGGGGGAGATGATGACACTGAAGGTGCAGGTTCTAGCCATGGTGATGATCAGCTATCTGATGATGATGATGCTGATGAGGATGCTGAGGTTGATGATACTCCAGATGAGCCAGAGGAACCACCACAAGAGCGGTTGAGGAGAACCGCGGGGTTCCCGGGCCCTCTAGCGAGATATCCACCACATGAGTATTTTGGCCAGGATGATGCGAGGTGAGCCCTCATGCTATGAGGAGGCTATGTCTGATGAGCACAAGAGTCAATGGATGGAAGCCATGAAGGATGAGATGAGTTCCCTTCATGAGAACAACACCTTTGAATTGGTGAAGTTGCCAAAGGGCAAGAAAGCACTGAAATATAAGTGGGTGTACAGGCTGAAACCAGCAGAGAACTGCTCACAACCAAGATACAAGGCAAGGCTAGTTGTGAAAGGCTTTGCTCAAAAGCGAGGCATTGACTTCGATGAGATATTCTCTCCTGTGGTCAAGATGTCTTCAATCCAAGTTGTGCTTGGTATGGCTGCCACCATGGACTTGGAAGTTGAACAACTTGATGTGAAGACTGCATTTTTGCATGGTGACCTAGAGGAGGAGATTTATATGGAGCAACTAGAAGGATTTGCGGTTGCAAGCAAAGAGCACGTGGTTTGTAGATTGAACAAGAGCTTGTATGGCTTGAAGCAAACTCCTCGACAGTGGTACAAGAAGTTTGAGTCTTTTATGACTAACTTGGGTTACCATAAAACACATTCTGATCATTGTGCTTTTATGAAGAAGTATGTCGAGGGTGATTTTATAATTCTCTTGCTTTATGTTGATGATATGTTGATTGTAGGAAATAGCACAAAGAGAATTGCTCTCCTGAAGAAGGCTTTGGGCGAGTCATTTGCCATGAAGGAATTGGGTCCGGCTAAACAAATACTTGGCATGAGGATCTCTCGTGATAGAGCAAACGGGAAGATTTGGCTATCACGGGAAGAATATGTTGAGAAGATACTTGAAAGGTTTAATTTGCAGAATGCAAAACTAGTTAACTCTCCACTTCCAAGACATTTCAAATTGAGCAAAGATCAGTGTCCAGCAAGCAAAAGGGAGAAAGAAGAAATGAAGAAAGTACACTACCAATCTGCTGTGGGCAGTTTGATGTATGCCATGGTGTGCACAAGGCCTGATCTTGCCTATGCAGTTGGAGTTGTTAGCCGGTTCATGAGCAATCCGGGAGAAGCACATTGGGCTGCGGTAAAGTGGATTCTCGGGTATCTCGGAGGAACTTCAAATTGTGTTTGTGTTTTGGAAATGGTGAACTGTGTTGCGGGGCTTCACGAGATGCTGATTATCTTTGGAGATAAGGACTCCGGAAAGTCCGCATCGGGATACTTGATGACATTTGCGGGGAGCGGTGTCATGGCAATCAAGGCTGCGAAGTGCGTTTCACTATCCACAACAGAAGCTGAATATATTGCAGCAGTTGAAGCTTGCAAGGAAGTGTTGTGGATGAAGAACTTCTTGCAAGAATTGGGTCATAAGCAAGAGAAGTACAATCTATTTTGTGACAACCAAAGTGCCATTCATCTTGCCAAGAATTCAAGCTTTCATTCTCGAACCAAGCATATTGATGTGCGGTACCATTGGATTTGAGAAGTGGTGAGTTCCAAGTTGATGCAACTTGAGAAGATCCATACTGACCACAATGGTTCAGATATGATGACCAAAGTGCTACCGAAGGAGAAGCTGCAGGTGTGCAATGAGGTAGCGGGTATGATGGTGCCCCCCTCATGAGTTGGAGGGGGAGATATGTTGGGAAATCCTCCTCATGAGTGGGCAGTTGAGGAGAAGTAATTGCTCTTAAATGAGCAGGCCCACATGTCACAGGTGCGCCAAGTTTGTGGACCAAAACTTGTGTGCATCTAGCAGTATACCTCTTGGAGTACAAGAGAAGGCATGGGAAGTCTCTGGATCCCAATCCAACAGAGCATTCAGTTCATCCCCTTCCTCCAGTTCGTGAGAGAGAGGGAAGAGAAAAACCAGAGAGAAGAAAAAGAGAGGGAGAGAGTGAGATTAGAGAGGAGATCTTGCAATAGATCAAGAGAGATTCGTTCACAAGGTTGTGAAGCTTCAGATCCACAACCTTGCTGCCTCTAATATGTGTTCCACCTTCATTAGGTGAGGTCTTTCACTCCTTTCAGTAGCAGCCCCAAATCTTGTTGTTGAGAGCCAAGATCTTTCTGTATCTTGATGTATGAGTGCCTCTAGTGGTGTCTAGAGATGAACTTGCTGTAATCCCATCATCATATAGTGGAAGAAGATTTGGCTGGCTTGGTCCCGTGGTTTTTACCCCGATTTGGGGGTTTTCCACGTTAAAATCTGGTGTCTCTATTATTCTGTTGGTGTCTTTGTGATCAGTTGCGATAATTCTAATTTGGCTGCAACTAAGGATGATGTGCTGAAAATTGCTGCTGATTTTCTTTAGTATATTTGTGATGCATATGTTGCCTTCCATGCACCAGTGATGGCCAGACCTAATTTTACATTGTGGTGAAATTAAGCGCTTCCGCAGCCACTAACAGCGGTGTTAGTGTGGTATTCCCAACAACATCTTCCCACCATCTATAGCAGAAGAGATACTACACATCAAAGACACCAAAAGAAGGCTCATCGAGATATGGTCATGCTGAATCTAGGGTTCATTGTATTGTTGCTCCGGCTGCCTAGGTGGTTCTTGGGTGTCTAGAGTTTTAAGTGTATACTATGTTTTCTCTTGACCTAGCATAAAATTTATTTTAATCTTTGTTTCTCAATGACAATAAGGTTGCATGCTCTCTGTTATGTGTAGAAAAATTATGGTTGCATGTCGTATACCTATTCTTTTCCCCTACTCCATATTGTGGATACGGAGACAACATTCATAAAAATTATAATAGTAAATGTCAACAAAATATCAGTGGCAGTCCAGCGAGAGGTATGTCCATGATGGTCGATGAATCGCTAGAGGTGTGCGAGACACGAAGTAGATGGTAACAAAGGCAGAAGAACATAAGATTTATATAGGTTCAGGCCATCAACATGACGTAAAACCCTATGTCCCGTGCTCTGTTGTGTTGTATTGAGATATTGGTAATGATGTGTTGATTAGGGGACCCCGGCCCTTCCTTATATACTCGAAGGGACAGAGTCACAAGTATAGTTCCCCGCTTGGTAGATTGCTATCGATATTTTGTTAAAAATAAACGTGTTTCCATATTTCTTTGGAACCACATATTTCCTTCACTTATGGTAAATATAAGGCTGTGTCGAAATATGAGGTGCATACACGACATATGAGTTCTGCATTGATTTTAAGTTTGCAAACTTCAAAGTTTCATTTGAGTTACCTAAAATATTTTTGAGGTGCATCCATTTCGTTAATGATGAACTACTCTTTTTATTAAAATCATTTTGAAACTCATGGTAAGCATATTCACATAAAAATGAACTTCCACACTATTTTTTAGATTTTCTTGACTAATTTTAGGTATTATTAGAACTATTTTGTGGTTATGTAGAGATTGAAGGTCGACCTTTATCCCTACAATTCAATTAAGATTTGCATCTATTTCTATGATATGACCATATGATTCTATATAATTTTGATATATTTGTAATATTATTCATGTTTAATTTGGAACTTCTTTTGACAGACAAGTAATAATTTAATTTAACAATAGAAAATAGTGAATCATTTTTAGAAATACTGAAACTCTTGGACAACAACATATTATGTCATCTATTGCTTGTGAATAAATTCTTATGCTTGATAGACAGGCGTTTCAGAGTATATGAATAACGTCGAAGATATGAAAAGACAACTACATATACTATATATGAAAAATAGTTTTTTTTTGGAAAGACGCACTTTATTTTTCACAATAGGCAAATGTTATTAATTGTTGAAGTCTACAACACGTTGCAATTAACCTCATCACCACAGGAAGATTGATCCCTGTATACTTTAATATAGGTTATGTACAATTGAAACCAGATTGGAATGGACATCTCACAAACCTTCTCTTGGTAGTGAGTAAGGTCTCATGAATAGATCTCCGGAATAGAGATACTATGATCCTGCTGGTTCTTGGGCAGTGTGTTGTTTGGATGCTTATGTCCTTACCCAACGATGGAGATATTCCCCAATATAACTACTGGGTCGTTGGCTAAACTCGACAGTGAGAGTAGGCTTCCCTGCTGAGTCAATTGAGTTCCCAATCATTATCAATCGTTATCACCCAAAGGAGATTTGTGTTTCAGTTCTACATCAGTGGCATTTTTTTTTTCAAAAGCTGGCAGCAACTCTACCTCTCAATTAAGGAAACATCAGACTCTCAAAGAAAATTAAGGAAGCATCAGTAGTATATGAGTTAGATGGATATTCTAAATATATGAGTTAGATGAGATTTCAGTTTCCACTGTTGGAGTTTTCGATCCGTCAGCCTGCGCTATTCTGGTTAATAAGTCATCAGGTCAGCGAGGCGTTTTGAACTTTTGATCATCGACGTACGTAAACGTGTGTGGAAGTGCAATGAGCATGTGTGTTCGCTAGCGCTGCAACTGCAAGGTATCTAGCGAGCCGGTCGGCAGCTCGGCATTGATCAATTTGACCAAGGTTTCCGGTCACTGCAAGCGGCCGGCCGGCCTTCGTCGTTCCATCCTCTGTATCAATATTCACTGCTCGCTTGTTTTACATGAAGCGTATATATACATAGTGTAATGTAAAAATCGCCCCAGGATATTTTACACGTATCCACGTGGAAACACATACAGCACCTGCACGGTAAACACGTCGGGAGCTATAGTAGCATCGTCTGCACTCTGCACTAGATTGCAAAACTTGCGTCTGCCTCGGTGGACTGGGCAGCCAGCCGGCCGGCCTAAAGCTCGGTCTCGGACATGCCCGTACGTATCTTTACGCTGATTTGCTGCACGGCGCCATAAACTACGATTCAGTCTCGTACATGGACCCCTGGTGCGATCAACTCCAAGGTCTCGTTAGGGGACATATCTTCGGTTCTTGTGTCTCACACACCGGCCATACTTGTTGGATCATCATTTACCTAGTCAAAGTTCTTGCATGTGTTAATTACGGGAGCAGGGCCTATACTATGGCCTTTGGGCCTCCACTTGATCTGAAAAATATCTTGTGCCATCAAAATTGGCGCCTTTTTTTTCAGAGGTGGTTATAACTTTTGGTTGGACATACTACGTGCTTATCAGAGCATCTTCAAGAGTATCTTAAATCTCTTTCCAATTTTTTTGGTAACCTCTTCAGCAACTCCTAATTCACCCCAAGAACATATGGCACTTGGGAAACCCCTCCTACCTGTGTAAAGTTCTGCGCGGTGGTCATACCTTGTGTCCATCGATTTCCGCACGGTCTCCCCGTTTGCACCATCATTTTGACATGGTTTTCCCTTCGCTCGTTCTCGTCTCGCCATCCAAAGAAGGAAGTTGGTCATCGCCGTGGTCATTTTGGCAATTTTTGGAAGCAACTTAATCTAAGAACATTGGCTACAGCCCTTTTTTTGCATAAAGTAGTCGATCGTGTGATTCTACAACATTCATTATGCGAAGGAAAAAAATCTCAACTGATTCTACAACTAACTCTCATATTATGTACATATATCACACGTGAATTGTATTTATATATACCAACGGAACTGGCAAGGTCAAGTTAAAAAATGAAACTGACATGGTCGATTGCCACAACCTGATATATGCTTGCCAAGGGCGAACTTTTGGTAAAATTGATACAACTTCTACTCGACCAGTCTCCCCTCTGGAATGGCTCCGGAGAACTTCAATCCTCGCCCTGGCAAGGTAGTTCAGGCGGAAATACTTTGCCGTTTTGGTTGTCCGGTGACCGTCCCTTCTTCCACAGCTAAGGATTTCTACCTTGTTCTATCTGTTGGTCGGTGCAAGTTTCGTTTATCCCGTGCCTTAGTTGAGGTCCTTCTCAGTTCTATGATTGGTGGCATCCCCTCTGAGTTTAGAGTTGCTCAAGTTGCTGACAGAGTGTTCAGATTTTCTGTTTCATGCAAATCAGCAGGGTTCCACATTGTCAATCTCTGTTCTTTCGATTGCCAAGATTTCAAGGTCTTCTTCCACCTTTGGCATGATGGAGGACCAAATTTCAAAGTGGAGTACCGCAATTGGTGTCAAGAAGAAGCTGCGGAATGGTCCGAGGTATGCAGGCGTCGTTCGGTACGTCTCACAGGTGCCAACGCTGTTCCTGTTAATCCTTTTCCTCGCTTTCAGTATCAAAGCTCAACATCCATGGCGTCCTCTGTTTTTCAAAATCGCTTTTATGATGCCAACGTTACTAGTCATGGTCTTAATCGTTCTCTAAATTCGGGCATTAATCATGGTTTAAGACAGCCCAAACGAAATTCTTTAGCCACAACGGCTTCGACCGTTTCTTTTAAGGATGCTGGATTTCTGAGACCTTTCCCGAATCCGTTTAAGTTTAAATTACCTCATGGGCCTCCAATTGACCTGTGTCATCTTTGCTTGTCACCGGCCCATTCCCGTAATCACTGCCGGGGCCCAAGTCGTTGCCGCAAATGTCTCTGCCTGGGACATGATTCAGCAAGGTGCACGGCAGGGCCTAGATTGGCGCGTTTCCCCTCTGGAGCCGGTGGCGTTTCATGTTCTCGAGAGAATCGTCCTTCAGAGTCTATGACAAGTGGACCCTCGCGTCATCCACCTACCAAATTTTACAAATCAATGCGTGAATATCTCATCAAAATTACCGGCATACAAAATCCCCCCCCCCTCCGATGCCGGTCCGTGGAGGCTGCCCTGGCGCATTGCTGCTCCTGACTTTCCTGACGACGACGACGAGGTGCCGGCGGTGGAGGTGCCTCAACCTCCGTCATCGGCTTCGTCTTCAGCTCCGATCATCTTCTCGTCCTTCCGTGAGTATGCTCAACGTGTTCTTGGCATTTCTCCACCTCCGACCCGTCACATTTCTTGGTTTTTGAACAACTCTTCCTCTGCTACAGTAAACCCCAGTGCTGCAGTAAACCCTGCTCCAATGGCGTATTGCTTGGTTGATCCTACTCCGTTCATGCCGGAATGGGGCCAGAGGATCATGGTCCTAGGGAGGCCTCTCATGCGCCGAGTTGTTACTGGATGGATTCAGCGTGTCCATAACAATGTCGCTGTTTCTTTCATTCATCCTCTGCCAGATATTCAGTTGGGCTTCAATCACATCAGAGAATCTTTGGCGCAATTACTGAATGTCCAGATGAACATGCCTTACTATTCAATTCAGCCCTGTCCTTATGGTCAGGCCTATGTCACTGTTACCAGAGTGTCACACAGGGATGCCTTGATCAAACACGGCCCCCATCAATTTGGTAATCTCTTCATCACCTTCATTCCTCATGATAGAACTTGGAACAATACTACTACAGTCTTCACTCATGAAATTTGGGCGATGTTGATTGGTCTTGACATTGATATCCGGACATATGATTTGGTTGAGAAAGCTGTTGCTACCTTTGGTAAATTAGTGGTTTGGGAAGAGGATCATGACAACATGTCCAGAGCTTTGGTGAAAGCAAGAGTAACAGCACTTGATGAAATACCTTGGTTCTTCAATTTCACTGAGGGTGAAGCTCAAGAGTCAGATAGTTGGTCAGTTCGGTGTGAGATCATCTCTGCCAATATGCTTGGTCATCAAGCCCCGATGAGGCATTTCCTCCCGATGATCCAGAGGACTTTGACCCAAACCACTTTGATTATCATGTTTATGGTTTTCCTAGACAGGGACCACCTCCTCCACCTGAGGACCCTGCTAACAATATTGATCAGAATTGGGCTCCCTGGCCACAAGCTCAAAACAACAACCAGAACCCAGCAAATCAGGCAAATGATGATGAGGCTCCTTTACTTGTCCCAATGGTTGAGGCTCAAGCAGGGGGGATGAAATACAAGAAGTTGAGGTTGCACAGGGAGCTGTTCAGGATGTACAACCCATGGAAGAAGTGATTCAAGCTGCTGAAGTGATTCATGCTGCTAACTCTGAAGGTGATATGCAAGGATCTGATCATGATGATGCTGGTGTACTTGCAATGGATGCAGATACAGACACTGATTCAGATGTGCATCCCCTTGCTGCTCTGCCAATCCCTCGAGGTGGAAATTGTGGACTTCCCAGATTTCATTAATCTACAAAGACAAAACCGAGTCTTACACGAAGAAGTCAATGAAAATGAGCTAATTGATTATCTGCACATTGAGTCCCTGGATCGACCTGAACCAGCTCTTGGTCTTGGTTTCTTTGGCACCTTGGCTACTGGACAGAGCAGTATGGTTAGTGTCACTGCAGAGCAGGAAATTGCTATCAATGTTAGTGCAGCTCCTACAACTGCTGAAGCTATTCAAGGACAGCAGCTCACAAGTGAAATTGGTTCTGCTACTGATGTCCTAGGCCAGTCACTTGAGGGGGGTTCAGTGACTATCTCTGATGCACCTGTTAATGCAACTCAACTCCAGAATGGATCTCAGGCCCTTCCCTCTCCAACACAGCCTCAAGGACAGCAACTCACTAATGTAAGTCAGAGTTCCCTTGTTCTTTCCAATCAGTTCTCTCATCAACTTACCTGCCCAACTTTTCAATCTGTTTATGATCTTGATTCTCAGGATTCAATAAGGTTGGGCTTTGTTCATACCTTTACACCACCAGTGCCTGTAGAAATCCTGAAGAATGCTTTGGAGACTAAGAGACAGCAAGAGTCCTTCCTGCAATCTGTCCCTAGCCCAATGGCCATCAGGTGTTGGGCCAAGTATTTTGATAATCTTGATGCCACCCAGCCAACAGTCCAGATCCCTACTCAATGGATGGACTTCTTCTCCTTCTTAATGCTCAAGCAAGGATCATATGAGTGGGCCAAAGACTTCCTGCAGTCAGATGCTTGGAATATCATGCAGCATGACCTTGGTAATGTTTCCTCATACTCCTTCTCTCTACCTTCTAAAAACCTACAGTACATATTTCTGATATCTCCTGTCCTATGCTAGAACTCGGTGAATCATCCTTAGCTGGAGAGAAGGAACACCCTGCTGAAGAGTCAGGGCTGATTTTATCACCTGATTCTGAGGCTGATGAAGAGGCCCCCTTTGTTGCAGCCTCAAGCACACCTCCTTCAAAACTCAATCTATGCAACACACCTCCAAAAGGAAAGAGAGGTAAGTCCATCCCCATATCTGAAGCAGATTTAAGGAGAAGTGGTAGAATCCATGATAAAAATAGAGGTTTCAGATCTCCTACTATCAAAGCAAAAAATTATTGTCTTGGCTATGATGCTCAACCACCCACTTTATCTTCTGCTGTAGTGAGGGATCTGGGCAAGGCTTTCTGCAACCTCCCTGAAGACAAACTTACTGATGCTGCTCTCAATGCCAAGCCCAAGAAGACCTCTATCTCCAAGCCCACCAACAAGAAGCAGAAAGTGGCAAAAAGTATTACTGCTACTTCTTCTGGGACAGCAAAAAAAGCAACAAACAAAGGCAAGACTCCTAAAGATCCCAGCTTGGACCCCAACATGGATGGTCTGAGCAGTTCCAACAAGCGATATTCCATCGGTTGCTCCACTATCTCTTTAGCTTTTGTTTAAATGAATACAAGAAGTTAGAATATTTTGTCCTAGAATGTAAGAGGAATAAATTCTGAGAGAAGAAGTGGAATGCTATTAGAGATCGTTTAAATAATGTTGCTTGTGACATTATATGTTTACAAGAAACTAAGAGGGATCATTTTGATGTTTCTTATCTTAGAAATTTTTGTTCCCCTGTGTTTGATTCCTTTGCTTATTTACCCTCTGTGGGTGCCTCTGGAGGCTCAATCATTATCTGGAAAGGCTCTGTGCTTTCAGGCGCCATGATTTTTCAAAACACTTATGCTACTTCAGTGCAATTCACTTCTCTTCACAATAATGATTCCTGGGTCTTAACAAACATCTATGCTCCTTGTACTCCATAAGGAAAGAGAGATTTCCTTTCTTGGTTAAAGCATGTTCAGATGCCTCCCACAATGGATTGGATCCTTGTAGGTGATTTTAATCTTTATAGAAACCCATCAGACAGAAATAGAGATGGTGCAGACTACACTGAGATGTTCCTTTTCAATGATGCAATTAGCTCTCTGGGCCTTATTGAACTACCCCTAAAAGGCAAAAGATTCACTTGGACAAATAAACAACATCCTCCTCTCCTGGAGAGGCTGGACTGGTTCTTTACCTCAACATGTTGGACCTTGTCTTATCCTGTAACATCGGTTTTCACTCTAACTGCTGAAACTTCTGATCATGTGCCTTGCCTTATCTCCATCTCTACTGTCATACCTAAAACCCATATCTTTAGGTTTGAGAACTACTGGTTGCTTCATGATACTTTTATGAACCAAGTATCCTTTGGCTGGCACTCTGATGTAGTACACTCTGATGCAGCAAAAAATGTGTCGGCAAAATTGAAGAATTTGAGGAAACAGCTAAAACTTTGGAAGTCTACACTCTCCAGTCTCAAACTCACCATTGACAATGTGAAGTTAATTCTGGATTTCATAAATCTCTTAGAAGACTTTAGAGACCTGTCTCTAATTGAGTGGAATTTCAGAACTATTCTAGAGGAGCATCTCATCTCACTGCTTAACTAGTAAAGAGCATATTGGAGGCAAAGAGGCAAAATCAATTGGGTAACTTTGGGAGATGCAAACACTAAATTCTTCCATGCCAATGCTACTGTTAAATTTAGAAGAAATCTGATTACCCAGTTGATGGATGATCAAGGTTCTATCCTGACCTCACATGAAGATAAAGCCAATCTCATTTGGCTGTCTTTCAAAGACAGACTGGGCTCTTCAAACTTCACAGGTCTTTCCTTTGACCTTTCAAACCTCCTGGATCACTCAGTAGACCTATCTAGCTTAGTGGAAGTTTTTTCTCATGAGGAAATAGATGCAGTAGTCAAGAACCTTCCTTCAAATAAATCCCAGGCTCGATGGTTTTAACAACGATTTTACGAAAAAAGCGGCCAATTATCTGTAATGACTTCTATGCTCTTTGTGAGGCCTTTCACTCTGAAAATATTTGCCTACAAAGCATCAATGGGTCCTATATCACTCTCATACCAAAAAAGGATGATCCAATCAAGGTTTATGATTTTAGGCCAATCTCACTTCTAAATACCTCTCGCCAAACTCAAAACTTTTGGCCAGCAGTTACCTTTGCTTCTTCTGCTTGATCCATAAAAATCAATATGGATTTGTCAAGAATAGAACAATCCAAGATTGTGTGGCCTGGGCCTTGGAATACCTCCACATGTGTCACCAATCAAGAAAAGAAATCATTATTCTTAAATTGGATTTTGAGAAGGCTTTTGATAAAATGGAGCATAGCTTAATGCTCCAGGTCATGGAACACAAAGGCTTCCCCACAAAATGGATTAATTGGATGAAACTAATCTTTACCTCTGGCACTTCTTCGTCCTCCTTAATGGTCACCCAGGCAAAGTCTTCCATTGTAAAAGAGGGGTTAGACAAGGTGATCCACTCTCCCCCTTGCTTTTTGTTCTATCTGTTTGATCTTACGCAATCTGTTCTCAATTCCGCTACCAACTCTAATCGGTTGATGCTCCCTCTCGCCTCGCCTAAAGATAATGACTTCCCAATTCTGCAATATGCGGATGATACCCTCATCTTCATGGAAGGTGATCTCAACCAGCTCAATGCCTCAAGGATATTCTAATCTCCTTTGCTGAAACCACTTTGGGCTCAAGGTTAACTTTGAAAAATCCTTTATGGCCCCCATAAATGTGTACGAAGAAAGGCTAGACATCCTTGCATCTACTCGGGATGTGCTAAGCAATCTTTTCCTTTCACTTACACGGGTCGCCTCTTGGCATCTCTAAACCCACTGTGGCTCATTTCTGGCCCTTAGTTTCTAAATGTGAGAGAAGATTAGTTAATTTTTCTTCTCTCCTCACGGAAGCTGGTAGGCTACAGCTAGTGAATGCTGTCTTGTCAGCTCTTCCTACTTTCACTATGTGCACCTATCTGCTGCCCAAGACAATCATCAAGTACTTTGATAAATTTCGTAAGCATTGTCTCTGGAGAGGATCAGATTTGAACAGCAGAAAACCACACAAAGCTGCTTGGCCTATGGTTTGTAAACCGAAGATAGAAGGTGGGTTGGGTGCACTTGAGTTGGAAGCACACAATAAAAGTTTGTTGATGAAGAATCTTCACAAATTTTTCAATAGAGCGCCAGTACCTTGGGTGCAGCTTGTGTGGAATCATTATTACTCAAGGAACAATCTGCCTATCACATCAGTGAATTTTAGAGGGTCCTTCTGGTGGAGAGATAATTTAAAGCAGCTAGATATTTACAAAGAGATAGCATCTGTACATGTTCAAGATGGCAGTACAGTTTTCTTGTGGTTTGATCTTTGGGATGCTAACATTTGGTCTCAGTCTTTTGATGAACTTTTCTCTTTCACAAAATCTCAGTTCATCACTCTAAAATCAGCAGCCACAACTGAACACTTTGAGCAACTTTTTCATCTCCCTCTTTCCATCGAAGCCTTCGACCAATTCAACTCCTGCAGGCTTGCAATGCAATCTTTGGTCTTGAACTCAGAAAGGGACATTTGGTCTTACTCTTGGGGGAACTCTGTATTCTCTGCTAAGAAGACTTATAGGCACATCATTGGTCACCAACAGGTTCATATTGCTTTCAAATGGCTCTGGGTTTCTTGTTGTCAAAACAAGAGAAAGGTCTTCTTCTGGTTAATCTTAATTGATAGATTGAGTACTCGAGCCCTGTTAACAAGGAGAGGAATGTTTCTTGAAGACCTGAACTGTGTTTGTTGCACTAACAATCTGGAGGAAGATTTGATTCATCTGTTTTTCCATTGCCCATTTGCAATGGCCTGCTGGTACAGTTTACAGGTTGTTATCCCATCTTCTCAGGACGATATTTTAGAGGGAATCAAATTGCAGCTCAGGGTTCCTTTCTTCATGGAGATCATTGTGACTATGTGTTGGTCAATCTGGATGATGTGTAACGATTTGATCTTCAGGCTTCTTGCACATTCAATTCCAAAGATGCAAGGAGGTGTTCAAAAGAGAATTTGCCTTAGTTATTCTAAGAGCAAAACCGAGCTACCAACCGATTGTTTCCCAATGGATACAACGCTTTGTGTAATTTTAATGATTTTCTTTGTTTCATTCTTTGTATCTTGATCAAACTCTGTAAGACCTGTTGTTTTTATTCAATAAATACCAGTAGAGGCGTGGCCTCTCCTGTTCTGTCAAAAAAAAACTTCTACTCGACCAATGACACCAATTGCTTCCACGGGTTGTCCAACTTTGTATTCGGTAGCCATGGGCTCCTGCACAACCTCATCCTATAAGATCCTATGTGTAGAAACAGTTGACATGCTATACGGATATGCACATGGATTAGCATCCTTGTCGTTTGACTCGATCTTCAGTGTGATAATTTCCAGCTAAACAATCAGCCACTGGCAGCTACTTCTTTTGCAGTGTACATCGTCCCCTAATAGGGTAAGCTCGCAGCGAGCTGACACACTGACAGATGTCATCACATACAGATATAGCAAACATTCCTGATACAGAGAACTTATGTCACATAGGGCCATTTGACCTGGTATCGAACTAACCCATCTGAGAAGTGAGAGCACGCCTATATATACGCCCCACGAGCAAGGGGCAGTGTGCATCCCAAGCAGCTCCATCGATCGAGCTCATTGGCAATAAATAACTAAATAGCGAGATGGCGACAGTTAAGACTGCTATAGTTACCGTCATCATAGTTCTGCTCCAGGTATCATGCGCCACAGCCCGGAAGCAGGGTGGTGGCAGCGGAGGCATCGCTGCTGTGATGACGGTGAACTCGTTCGAGAAGGGCGGGGACGGCGGAGGCCCGTCGGCATGTGATGGCCAATTCCACAGCGATGATGACCTGATCGTGGCACTGTCCACTGGGTTTTTCGCGGGAGGGAAGAGGTGCCACAAAAAGATCGGCATCACGAGCGCGGACAACGGGCGCACCGTGGAGGCACAGGTCGTGGACGAGTGCGACACCAGCGGCGGCTGCAAGAACAACATCGTGGATTCCTCTCCCGCCGTCTGGAAGAAGCTCGGCCTTGATACGGATGTTGGCGTGGTCAAGATCACCTGGTCCGACGCCTGATGTTGCACACCGAGTTAGATGGGCGTGCGGCGAGGGGTTGTCTGGCAATACCGTTCGTGAGGTGTGGATGTATGCTAGCTCTAGTTACTAGACGTTGTGACTACAGTCTCCGGATCCGCTTGATAGTATGTGTGTTACTTGTAAGAGTTCCATTGCTTGGTGTATATGTGTTATTTACTTGTAGAATATTATTCGTTCATAATATATATACTCACATGTGTTTGTGGTTTGATTTGTTTTGTTCCTGCAACTTCTATTTTTTGAAAAATATAAAATTATACTCACAACTTTAATTTATGGATTAACATGTTATGGGACAAAAATTACCACCGTGGTTCTTATCACAATCTTTCATTTTAGGTCTTTACATAATTTTATAGAGAACTTTTGTGAAAGCGTCATGGCAGCATGATGAAGCTCACAAAATTTTTGGTTAAGGCGGGAATGTGACAGGATCAGATGACCGGACATCAGCAGCTCTCTTTGCAGAACTTGCGGAAGCAAGAAGTGGTGATGTGTGTCATAGGAATCGATAAAAGAAGGTGAAGGTAACCCGTGTGTGCTTGGAGCTCATCAATGTTGGCAGTGTCACCGTGGGTTGTAGGAAAAAAAAAGGACGGTTTCAACTCTCAAGAAAGGGTCATGGATCCGGATCAAGGTGCACTTTCACGACAGCGAGCTCCACGTCCACACACCGAGTTGGATGGCCACGTGTTGAGGTGCAGTCTAGAAAAGTCGGTTTGTGGTTGTTCCTTGCCTCCAGTTACTATACGTATTGTGGAAAGCTCTCTGTAATATATATATATCAATGAAAAATATGAATACAAGTTAAATGTTCTACTCACATATGGATTGCATCATTTAGTTGACTTGCATTACATCATTTAGTTGAGTTCTGTCTTTGGATGACCTACCCAAAGTAGATGAGTCTTCAACTGTTGGATACAAACACCTTTCGACACAACCTTATCAATAGGCACACGGCGAAATTCAAGTTCGATGAAGCCTATAGAGGAAAGTAGCATGGCCATCCTCCTCAAAAGGCTTTTCAGGGGCATCTTCCCACCATCTATAGCAGAAGAGCTACTGCACATCAAAGACACCAGAAGAAGGCTCATCGAGATACGGTCATGCTGAACCTAGGGCTCATTGTATTGTTGCTCCTGCTGCCTAGGTGGTTCTTGGGTGTCTAGAGTTTTGGGTGGATTCTATGTTTTCCCTTGACCTAGTATAAAATTTATTTTAATCTTTGTTTCTCATAAAACATAAGGTTGCATGTTCTGTGTTATGTCTAGGAGAATTGTGTATGTTTTTCCCTTCTCTATATTTTCGATACGGAGCCAACATTCATAAAATTTGTAATAATAAACCTTATCAAAATTTCTTTAGAACCACATATTTCTTTTACTTATGGTAAATATGAGGTTGTGTCAATGTGAGGTGCATATACGACATATTAGTTCAGCATTGATTTGAGGTGTGCAAATTAAACGTGAAAGTTTGATTTGAGTTACCTGAAAATATGTTTGGGGTCCATCCATTTAGTTAATGCTGAATTGCTCCCTTAATTAAAATCATTTTAACACTCTTGGTAATTAAGCATATTCATGCAAAATAAACTTCGACGCTATTTTTTAGATTTTTCTTGACTACTTTTAGGTATTATAAGAACTATTTTGTTTTAGCAAAAGAAAAGAATCTGTCTATACAGCTATTTTAAGGCTGTTGAACAGCCGGCTAAATTGAGCCCCCAAAATAGCCGGATTCCAAAACATGCAAAATCCGGCTATTTTAAGACATAGAAATACACAGATTTCATATCCATCGTATTAAAATCTAATGGACCAAATTAAATAGAAAAAATATACTACAAATACACAAATAAAATAACCAAAAAATTCCAGAAATACATACAATTTCAATTTACATGAAACAAAATCGATTTACATGAATCATAACTTAAATTTACATCAAACTATTAGAGAACTTACAATGAACAAATAGTTATATAAATTTAGATATCCTACTGGAAATCTATATACTAAAAAACACTATAGAGGTGGATTTGAGTAGTTTTGATACCTACAAAAGTTGTCAAAATGAAGATTTGTGAGATTATTGCAGATTTTGCACCCTGCCCTAATATAAAATTTGAATCTAAAATACTAAAATATCACTACTTGACAGATTTGACAAACCATTCAGATCATTGAGCAAAATCAAGCAATCTGAAATAGCATGAATGAACTGAAAATTGAAGAAAAAGATACCTGAGAATGTTAGTAGAAAAAGAAAAAAATGAACCTGGGAAACTGAAGTTCCTGCATAGCTGAAACAAAATCACAACTCTATCGCCCACCAACGACTGAACCTAAGAACAAATTATTAGTGAAAAACAATCAAATGCAGAAAACAAGCTTCCAGATTTTATCAATGAAAGCCAGATAGCAGGTAACCATAACTAATATACACATGATTCAAATGGTCAAGATCCAAATAAACAGATTTTTTCTATGTATCACATATGACAGAGTTGACATAATTGCCATATGAACAAAGAGTGTAGATTCAAGTAGGAAATCCAAATGACCCATAACAAAATTTGAAATTTATATTACTCAAAACTTGAATTTACATCACCCTAGCACTCAACTTATAATCAACAAATTGGTGTAAATTTTATGGAACAACATTGTAAATTTGTAATAATTAGCATTGGAAGCAGTTTGAGCAAAACTGACCTGAGTTACCTAATCATTGATCCTTGGTGTAAATTTTATGGAACAACATTGTAAATTTGTAATAATTAGCATTGGAAGCAGTTTGAGCAAAATTGACCTGAGTTACCTAATCACTGATCCTTGGCAACAAAAGAACCATGACAAACACCCTAGCAGATTGAGGAGAAGAATGCCTCTCACTACTCTGTGTGTGTTTGCTATGTCAAGTTTTTAAGGATTGTTTCCTTTAACAGTTTTAGAGTAGAGGGGATGCTCAACTCAGGTTCTTCAGTTTTACTTGTACTCTTGTCTATTTCAGATTGAGCAAAATCAAGCAATCTGAATAGCATGAATGAACTAAAAAATGTAGAAAAAGAAGAAATGATCCTAGGAAACCGAAGTCGCTGCATAGCTAAAACAGAGACATGCCTCTTTCGCCCACCCACGACTGAACCTAGGAACAAATTATTAGTGATGATCTATGAAATGCAGAAAACAAATATTCACATGGTTGAATATGACATATCACATATGACATGGTTCAAATGGTCAAGATCCAAATAAACAGATTTTTCCTATGTATCACATATAAAAGAGTTGACATAATTGCCACATGGACCAAGGAGTGTAGATTCAAGTAGCAAATCCAAATTAACCACAACAAAATTTGAAATTTATATAACTCAAAACCTATATTTACATCACCAAAGCACTGAACTTATAATCACCAAATTGATGTAAATATTATAGAACGACATTATAAATTTGTATTAATTAGCATTGTAAGCCGTTTGAGCAAACTGACCTGAGTTAACTAATCACTGATCATTGACAACAAAAGAACCATACAAACACCCAAACACTTTTCATTGTTCTTGCGTATTCCTATTCAAGAAAAGGTTTCGATATGAGATCGCATGGTGCTTCTTATGCTAGCACACAAAAAACTAGAGACTATCGACTGATTGAATGCCATTGTAAATGAAATGAGATATCAAGTAAAAAGTAGAAACAAACCTGGAATAAAGCAAAATATGCTACAACAGTGAAACAACCACATGCCTCTCTAGCTTGCCTCTGAGACAAAGAAAAAATTATTAGTGAAATCTTTCAGGGTGTCATAGAAACATATAATAGTATAATACCAAATAAAAAGAGATGCTAAATGATTTCTAAGTAGGAAAGAGAGTAGAGAAGATAATTTTTACATGGTAGAAAAAGTCAAGATCCAAATAAACAAAAGTTTCCTATGTAGGACAGATAACAAAGATGAAATAATTTCACATGGAACAAATAGTGAAGATTCAAATAGCAAATCCAAATGATCCATACTATGAATAAATTAATATCAATGAAAACATAAATTTAAATCACACAAACACTAAACTTATAATCACATAATTGGTGTAAATAATATACTACCACAATGTAAATTTACAACAAACCAGTTATTGTAAAAAAAGGTAGCATGACACTGTAATATGAACTATTGATTGATTGAACACATAAAAAATGGCACATAAAACAAAATAAATAGGGACATGGATCTTATGTGCTCCAACCAAAACAAAAAACTAGAGAAAAGCTCAAGTTAGAAGAAGCAACATACCTACAAACACAAGCTTCAGAGGCACACCAAAAGCCCACCTTTCTGCCAAGTTTGTGGGTGACCACCATGCTGCTCCGCTGCAAACAGATTAAATTATAATATAAGATAAACCAGATTGAAATCTATGCAAAACATAGAAATGTACATGTCATGGATATACTAATTTACAGTAGAATTTAACAAATATTACAGTAGAAGAATCAATATAAATAATACATATAGAGACTGAAAAATATTTAGAAAGTAAACAAGATCCAGAAATTTCTAACCTTGTTGACAAGATCTGAAGTCAATTCTGCAAAAGAATAAGACTAAATCAGTTTTAACTAAATGGCATTTCGAAAAGATGGAAAAATGGACTTACTAATGAACAGAACTGAAGAGATCATATTGAAGTATTCTTTTTAAAACAAATTATTCTAAATTGCATACAATTAAAAAATGCTTGTTGGCATTTCTTAGCGTCATCACTAGGATTGCAAAGTCCTTAGCAATGTCACTAGAAACACCACTAGGTATTCTGTAGCATTCACAGAACAACTCCGCAAGCACACGGAAATACCGTTGTAGCATTTCACCCGGAAGTATTCGGGGTATCGTTATTTATAATTTCCCAAAGGAAGGCATGGTATAAAAGAGTCTAATTTGGACATGGACAAGATAACATGATTGCATAATAGACCAATATTCATAACAAAGGGGTAAATGGGATTTATATTTGGACATATGACACACACACTCAAGCCAATCTCAAAGATAAAGAGGAAAGAAAGAATAAAGAATAACCTAGACTCTGGAGCAGGCATTTCTACATAGCTATGTTAAGACAGCAGATAATCATACAAACACACATTTGTTATATAGGGTCAGAGGTTCTAAGTTAAGATAGTCTGATCACTGATGATCTACTTCGGGCACCGGTTAACACTTGGTCTGCCAAGTGATGCCGGCCTACGGCTCTACGTCGAACCCGAACGTGGGGGATTACGAGGGACGGACAGGGCTGTTACCACATGCCGCCTACCACCTCAACCGTGGGGCACGAGGCAAACGAAGGTAGTATCTAGCCTAGACACCATGTCTATGCTATAACTACTACTCTAGTGTGAATTCAAGGGTTACCCGTCCCCGGGGTCCTTCTACTAGAGTATCCGCCACGAGGACGGACGACGAACCCGCAAAACAACATTGACCAAGACTAAGTTAAGAAAGAACTCATCACCTCAACTTAGCTCTAGATCTAAACATGCATGTATGATAGGTTAAGCATAAAGTTCTATAAGACAAGAATGTAACATAGGAACTATATGCTAGTTCATATGTAAACAATATATCATAAGAACTTTGCTCTAAATCAAGAACATAGCTATATTGATAGAACGAGAACAAGAACATAGAAGGATTCTCCAAAGTATTCATACCAAGCTTCTCCTTCTAGAGATCCTTGCCTCTCTCTTACAAAGCTCTTGCCAAACTCCTACTACTACATCCTAAAACTACTAAAGATGATACAAGTGTGAAGGGAGAGAGGCTCTTGTGTTGGTGTGTGGAAGGTGGGAGGCTCTCCTCCTCTTTTATAGGGTGTGGAAGGCGGTTCGGGGGCACTATCGTCAAAAGCACCAGCGGGACCGCCTTCTCCACATGGAAAGAGGACGAACCGTCTTTGGATGGGCCCGTGTCGCCTCTGGACAGGCGCGCCGGCGCCTTGAGCGCGCGCGCTCATTGTGGGCTTGCTGGCCCTCTGCTTTTGCCACCAGTGTGTGGGCCTTTCAGCTAGCTTCGAATCGGCTGGTCATTTGCCCAAATCGGAGTCCGGATGCATCCATGGCGCCCAATTTACTGAGACATGGTCCTGCAGCCCAAGATAGAATTGGTCTAGACTTTGGCTCTTCACCTCATGGGTTCATCTTGGACACTTGCACCATGTTTGGATCTTCGGCACTCTGGTAAGAGGGTTTGGCCTAGTTTGGTCTAGATTTGTCATTTGCTCTCCCTCTTTGGCTTTACGCTTTTCCGAAAGGCGCATTTCTTTATACAACCTCATGCACTTGGTGTATATTTCTGCAAAGTGTTACAACTTTCAAGTACACGTGGAATTGGGTCAATAGTAAAGATATATATGCAACAAAATATTTATTTCTCCCAAAATGATCTATAATTGGCAGTTATAAATTAGAGTTAAGGACCGCCAACAATGCTTCCTTTAAATAGATCATAACCTGAATGGATCAATATTACACTTCCGAATATGAGAAATATAAAAAATTACAACATACAAAAAAGAAACGGTGGAAAAAATAATCCCAAGAACAGATATTAGATATAAAAGAGATATATGATTCAAGAAATGAATAGAAGAAAAAAGAAGAGGAACTCACATTCTGCACAAGAGCAGACAACAGAGAGGGAAAAAGACAAGAGAGGAATCACAGCAATGCTCCAAATTGAAAAACAACAGTTGCAATTTCATTCAACTTGAGTCAACACAACATCAAAGAAGGAACCCTTCATCTAAGAATCCCATATATGCTAGAAATGAACATATAGACCCACAAGGCCATAAAGCTTTAAGAAGCTAGTAAACTTTAAGAAGAAAAAAATGTAGACAGGGCATAATGCTTCTGGATTAAACTAAACCTTAAGAAGCTAGTAAAACAGAACATGCAAACACACAAACCAAAAACAAACCCATCTAAGCTCAAGATAACGCATATTTAATTCAACTTATCTCAGAATTAATAAGTAACTCGAGATAACACTTCACCTACGAAATTCAAAGTTATCATATCACAAGATTTCAGCACACCAAAGACCATCAAAATGTTTGAATATGCATTACCACTAGTAGAGACCTCAAAAACGACCATGGAAGCAACTAAATCATATATGACAGATTTTACAAATTCCACTGATAGTAGATTCAATCAACAAAAACATTTAGGGACAAATGATCAACATACACTTAACAGTAGCTCATAGCCAAAAATATAGCCACAGCCCACATCCACTTGGCACAAAGGATCTAAAGGGGACACCAAAACAATAAGATGATTTAGATTCAGGGATAAATGATCCACAAAGCAACTACACTATCACCAAAAAATAACTCCCCCTGCACATCATCATGGCATCCTCGACTCAAACAAAAACCGAACTCTAAAAATAACCATTCCAAAGTATCCCAAACAAAAATATACTATGCCAAAAATCAGAAATACACAAGCCTTTTAGTGAAATCAACTGTTAGCATAAGTGAAAATTCTGGAGTAGCATAAGCAATAACTAATCGATAAAAAGCTCCTAATTATAACCAATTGGAATAATTCCACACTAACAATGGAACCATCTCTGACAAATCCCTATTCAAACATGATAAATCACACATGCAATCTCCAAATAGACACCCACAGATCTACAAATCTGAGCCAAACATCTCCAGCAATTGAACAAAAAACCAACTACGGAATTGGGCATACAATCCATGGCTATTATTGGATTTGGGGCATGCAATAATCGTGGATGCACTACGGCAGAAATAGAGTTGTCTAGCACAGCCTTGCTAGCACCGCAACAATTCCCCACACGCGAATCACACATGCCAAATAACTGACCGCACCATGGAGAAACCACATACCTGGTCAAACCATGGCGAAACCATGCGCAAAAGTAGAGATAACAGAGACAGGGAGCAAATCCGCACCACCGCGCCATCAATCGCCGTCCCATCGCCCAACGAGAATCCAGAAAATCACCAAATCCACCAACAAAATGAAGGAGGGAGAAATAGCGAAGCATCGAAAGGGCAAAATCATAGGAAGGCGAGAGGGAGAAATCGAGCGAGCACGCAATCAATGGATCGGGTACCTCGAAACCCTAGAAGCCGAAGAAGACCACGGCGGAGGAACCGGAGGCGGAGGAGGAGTCTCCCAGAGAAGACGACGAACAGAAATGAAATGAGCAGAGCAAAATGAGGAAACGACAGCGAAATATGCGGGCGCCAGTCCAAAATAATAGAACAACGGCGCCGACATGTAGACCCCACCTGTCATAGAAAGAAAATTTAAAAGCTAGCGCGCGTACAGAAAAATGCTCTCCACCAAACCAAAACCAAATCAAACGCATGAGCGCCACATCGCCAGATCCGATGGCTGAAAATGCGGCTATTTTGATCCAACAAATCAGCCGGCTAACATATAGCATTTTCGATAGAAAATAGTGAATCATTTGGAACAACAACATATTATGTCATCTATTGCATGTGAATAAAATTTTAGGGTAGTAGACCGACGTTTCATAAAGTGTATGATAACGATAAAGATATCAAAAGACAATTACATTTTTGGAAAGAGGTACTTTATTTTTCACAATAGGCCAATGTTAATTGTTGAAGTCTACAACACGTTGCATCTTCACCTCACCACAGGGAGATGGTTCCTGTATATACTAGTATAGTGCCCGTGCTAACGCTACGGATTTATTTTCAGGATGCATATGAAAATGAACAAGGTGAAGTTGGACACAACTTCTACGGATATCAGTTCCTTCATAGTGACACAACTTCTACGAAGAACCTGAGCAAAATGAACAAGAAACGATCCCTTGGTAAGACTAAGTGAGGTTTGCCACAAGTTTGAATAGATGCAGATTGCACACTGGCATAACTGCTAGCAGCTGGGCACACTGTTAGTCAAAACAAGAGTAGCAGCACTGCCATTCAGGAATAACTCAAGAATCACAAGCATCATTCAAGCTCTCCCCATCATAGTAGCAAAGTTGGACAACAGGTTCAGGTAGAAGATGCAATCAGATTTTGGACATTCATACTTCAGAAAAATACTGAACTTAAGGAGCAGAAGACAAGTCTCATAATGTATTATGCCTACTCCCAGGCTTGGGTAGTCGACTGGGCTGCTTGGTCATAACCAGTAGGAGCAATCAGTGGAGGTATGGTGACGTCCAAAGGTACAGGGGCTCCAACTTGATCCCACCATCACTGGTAGTAACCTGAGCTGCAACAGAAAATAGGAATTGCCATGTCAGGAGAACAGTAACTCGGTACAAAATAAATAGTTGACACAAGATGAGGACCTTATTTTCCCTATCATTAGAACAACAGATTTTAGAAAGCTAAGTGACGGTAGTGAAAGACAAACTTATGTTTTGCCGACTCGGAACTCGGTACATGAATATCACTGCAAGAGAAAACTACAGTTGACCAAATACATATGTACAACGTTGTGA
Source organism: Themeda triandra (assembly GCA_018135685.1). Classification (NCBI taxonomy): domain Eukaryota; kingdom Viridiplantae; phylum Streptophyta; class Magnoliopsida; order Poales; family Poaceae; genus Themeda; species Themeda triandra. The sequence goes on from JAENPR010000766.1 coordinate 25,749, forward strand.
TGGATCTTTGGCATGGTTACAATAGGCTTGGTGTATTCATCCAATCTTTTATAGACGGGCTGACCTCGGATCTTAGAGAAGAGAAAAAGGATTGCAGATAGAAAACCACTATGGGAATTATTCTGCAGTATGGAGAATGGCCGTGCAGCATCTGCAGTTGGGAACAGAAACTGCACATAACCAAGCAAAGCCAAATCAGCTGAAGCGTCAAGATGAGAAAATGAAACTAACTATGTCTCCATACAAAAGAAAAAATGTGAGTCGTGAGGTAAATTGATTTCAAACAAGAACAAAATTAGATTGACCCATGCCAGATTGCTAATCCATCATCAACAATCGGAAACATATGTAGTCTACAAGTGGAAAGGAGTAAATATCTTTCTACCTTGTTCTTTGCCAACAGGAGAATGTATAAACAGGTACTCCATCTCAAATAAATTAGCAACACATACACAAAAGGTGCTGCAGTGGTACTATCATTATGGCTATGCCTCTTACCCTCTGACATGAAATCCAAACTATTTTTTTTTTCCACTGCATCTATGAGGGAACAAAAGTCAATCTATATACATCACAACCTGATTTGACTTCAATGGTAAAGTGGCACTCTAGTAGCAAGTAACAGTAGCAGATTCTTGGCATCCATGGAGACAACCAAAGTGGCAGGAGGATGAATGCAGCACCAAGTTTTTTCATGTAAAAGAAAAACTACAAGGTTGCAATTCATCAATTAGGACAGCTTTCCTTGACATTTAGAGTAAAGTAACAGGGAATCACATCACAGACATAGAAATGCACATTTTTTTATAGTCTTAGCTTATAGCCCGAACTAAGAAGCTAAGACTTACTCAACTTTGTAGATTGCTATGGCAGGTAATCCAATTTTCAACCTGCACAAATTTTATTTGTTTATAGCCCGAACTGAGAAGCTAAGACTTACTCAACTGGGTAGAGCTAATATTGACCAAACCATAGCCTGCTGCAGCCATTCTAATTAAAGAAATGACAAGTGATATATGGTGGCATGAGGCTGAATCCCTACAGACATGACAGAAGAAAGGAGGTACACCATTTGGGATAAAAGGACAACAAGTCAATATTAGAATGGCACCATGCGTAGCGATAGCAAGTAAGATTGGCATAATAGTTGGTATTGATACATCCAATGAAAAATATGGCCTAGAGGTTAGAGTAGGAATGTGTAAATACTTACAAGGAACCAACAAATGCAAACTCCTTCAGATTTGAACCATGTGCATAAAGCACTATTAAACTATAGAGAAAACAAATCAAGGTAATTTGTAATTAATTTAGAGTGAACAGAGTTATTGCAAGCGCAAAGATGTTTGGGACCCTAGCAACTTGAGTAAAGATCAAGTAACAAGCCTCCTAAAGAAATAGCACTTTGCTATCACCTTTTTCATGTACAGCTCAAACGACATTGCCCGTTAGTGCGTGGTTCATAGTTGTCGAAGAAGGGTCCCTTCAGGGTACTCTCGATCAGGAAGTTCAGTGTATTCCAAGAATGTCCTAATGGCATCATAGCAGTCAAGGATTCAAATAAGCCATAGGTTCAGTACAATAGGAGTTCTTTTTAGCTAAAGGAAACATGTAGGCAAACTATATATGTCAAATAATGAAATCATATTAGATCATGAGAAGCCAAAGCGAGGATGGGTTAACAGACCTCACACAAAATCGAGAATTGAAGTTCACGATGAGATGCCAAAGCAAAGCATTATTAGGTCTGTATCATTTTTTTATTCAGAGTGTAAAAGAGGCATAAGAAGGAGAACAATTAGAAGATCAATGATGTAGAAAAATACCCAAATCTTAGTCTGTCGTACCAGTCCATACAAGTAGTGCTTCGTATTTGGATCATAATTCTCCAGCTGCACATTGCACTCTTGACCTCTTGTAGTGCATTAGATATCTAGGGCAAGCAGCTGACATCACACATCAGCTGACTTTAGTAATGTAGCGCACCGACAGAACTCAGCACCCAAAGGAAAGTAATCAAAGCATGTAGAAACTACTAATAGCCAACACAAGTGTGGATGAGCACATGTACATTGGAAGTTCTGCATCATTGCCATACAAGATCACAGCCATCCTCGATCCTGACATGCTGCAGGCCCTCCTGCTTCTGCTTCCAGCCCTCCATTCTCTCCTTCCAGGCCACGCTGTCTTGGCCATTGTCACCAAATGCTTGGACAAATCCATAGATCTCGGTTGCACTACGGCACCACAAAGATGGTCATGAGCACACAGGCAAGCATTATGGAATTCGAACCGGTAGATTCCAACATCAACCATTGTTAATAACACACCTAAAGTTCAGGATCTGCCAAGAGGAAATCAGAATTGGCAGAACTCAAACGCATATCTCATCTGAGAGCAGCGACAGCGGAGGGTGTGGTTGTGGGATCCTAAGAGCAGCGACTATGATTTGGAGAGGGCCCTGCACACGATTTAGAGAGGGAACGGATGCCTCGAGAGTGAGAGACCGATGACAACGGTGGCAGGAACCGATCTAGGCTCCGCGACCGACAGGAACATGCCCTCGTTCGCTAAGGTGTGGCAATTTGAGATTGGGAGAAACAAAGCCAGGGGCGATTTGCAGTTACCTGGCCGCCCTCGCGCAATTCGTCCTCGAAGCACAATGCCGCGTCTCGTACCGGCCGGCCACCATGGCGGCGATCGTTGAGGCCACGGCGGCGGGCGGACACGGCATACCACATGCCCATGGTGGCGGCTGGCGATGCTGCAGGGCGGACGGCCTTGAAGGCGCCGCCGACGGGCCCAAACCCTAGGCGCGGGTGCCTCTGCGGCCGTTGGGAAATCAGGATGGGGAAGGTGGGGATTGAATTTGTGTTTGCGAAAGGCACGAAGGGCGTGGGGGTCGAGGACTCGGGGGAGGTGGGAGCGCATGCGGGTGAGATTGACATTGCCAGGGCGCGGATGTCTGAGTCTGCATGTGGGCCAGGTGTAAGGTCACAGGCTTCCCACTCTTCGAGAAGTTTTCCATTATAGTAGAGATAGAGACTTTGATATAGGTTATGTACAGTTGAAGCCAGATTGGAATGGACATCTCATGAACCTTCTCTTGGTACTTTGAGTAAGGTCTCATGCATAGATCTCCGGTTAGAGGTACTTTGATTCGGTTGGTTCTTGGGCAGATGCTTCTGTCCTTACCCAACGACAGTGATATTCCCCAATACGACTACTGGGTCGCTGGCCAAACCCGACAGTGAGTATAGGCCTGCTGAGTCAACTGAGTTCCCAATCGTTATCCTAACCCAAGGCTAAGGCTTACGGCCTGACAGTGAAGCCAGCTCACATAGCACCAAAGGAGATTGTCCTACTAAGTGGTATTTTTTTTTTCAAAAACCCGCTGGCAGCAACTCTACCTCTCAATTAAGGAAGGAAGGCCTTGGCGTCTAGAATGTTATCTGAATGTGTCATTCCGCATTGTAATTTTTCTTTACAGTTTCGTTTGGCTGGCAACGGCATTTTGTAGCTCTTAAAGACTTTTTTCTTGCTCTCTTCTAATACAAAGATACGCACCCTCTCGTGCGTATTCGAGAAAAAAAAATTAAGGAAGGAAGGAACTACATCTCTAGTATATGAGTTAGATGAGATTTCAGTTTCCCTCAGCCTTCGCTATTCTGGTAAAGTCATCAGGTGAGCGAGGCGTTTTGATCATCGGCGTAGCGTAAACGTACGTGGAAGTGCAATGAGCGTGCAGGTGTGTGTTCGATAGCATTGCTACTGCAAATGCATCTTGCAAGCCGCACGGCAACTCGGCATTGATCAATTTGAGCAAGGTTTCCCGTCAATGCAAGCGGCCGGCCGGCCTTAATTTCGTCGTTCCATTCTCTGAGTATTCACTGCTCGCTTGTTTTACATGAAGCGTATAAATAGTGTAATGTAAAGAACTTTTTTACAATGCTTGGAGAGCCGTTGGGAACTATTGAGAAAATATTTAATGTGTCTATGATTAGTGGGTCTAATAGGTAGGGAGCCGTTGAGAGCCCTCAAGGCGGAGCCGTTGGGAGCCAATGAGATTGTCTATGGTAGGTGGGCCATATGTGCCATAACGTCTTCCAGCAGCTCCAAAATTCGAGGGGAACTAGAGCTCAAATATAGGAGTGGTAATTGCTTTTTCGCAGTTCTTTTAATCAAGGGTAAAATGGTATATTCATAATTTGCAATAATGAAGTTTTTTTCCCTATTATAGGTTGTACGATTAAGTAGATAAAATATTCTTCGGTCAAAAAAAGTAGATGAAATATTTGTTTTTGAGAAATAAATATTCTCGCGAGTCTCTACTTCGTTCGTTGTATTCCATCATGCAAAACCGGCGGTGCCCTGGCTACTTTTGCATGCATCAGGAAAGAACAACTGCTCAATGGAAAGATGATCATTCATTCAAAAAAATGGAAAGAAGATCCTACAATTACGGTATTTTAGGGCGGTTGCAGCTTCCAATTCCAACAACAACAACATCTAACTTGCCAGTAATTCAGTACACTGATGACACACTTATTGTGGTTGAGGGTGACTGCAGGCAGCTATGTTTCCTAAAATCACTCCTGAATAGTTTCACCATGTGCACAGGTCTAAAAGTTAATTTCAACGAGTCCATGATGATTCCTGTCAATGTTTCTGAAGAAAGGCTGAACCTCCTTGCTGTAACATTTGGATGCACTATAGGAAGCTTCCCATTCACATATCTTGGGCTCCCACTAGGGTATTTCTAGACCTAGAGCACAGGATTTTATGCCAATGGTAAGTAAATGTGAAAGAAGACTTGCAGTGGTGTCTCCATTCTTGAATCAGGCTAGGAAACTTCAAATGGTAAATGCAGTCTTCTCTGCCTTGCCATCCGTCTTCATGTGTTCCATCACTCTGCCTAAGACCATCATCAAGCAAATAGATAAATTCAGGAAGCACTGTCTTTGGAGGGGGTCTTCTGTTAATGCTAATAAGCCTCCTAAAGCTGCATGGACAATGGTTTGTAAACCCAAAGTTGAAGGAGAACTAGGGGTAATTGACTTGGAGAAACAAAACAAAGCTCTACTAATGAAAAACCTATATAAGCTCTTTAACCATCAGGACTTGCCCTGGGTTCAGCTAGTCTGGGAGAAACACTATTCAAATGGAAAACTCCCTAGTCACATTAAAAAGGGGTCATTTTGGTGGAGGGATATTCTGAAGCTCATCCCCCAGTTCAAAGAGTTTTTTAGGCCTGTTGTGAAAAATGGTGCAAGTATTCTCTTCTGGCATGATGATTGGACTAACACTGTTGCTCTGTCTGTCTCACTTCCTGAGCTGTTCCCCTTTGTTAAGAAAAAACTGTTGACTGTCAAGCAGGTCTGTCAGGCTGAAGATCTGTGTGGACTTTTCCATCTACCTTTGCCACTGGATGCTTTTGCTCAGCTACAAGATCTTCAGGTTATAATTGCCTCCACACTGCTTTCTGAAGATCAAGATTTATGGGTTGATAGAAATGGCTCCCAGTTTTTCAGTGCTGCAAAAGTTTATAGAAAAATGATTGGTCACACTGAGATCCACAACTCCTATAAATGGCTTTGGAAAAGCAAGGTGCAACCTAAACACAAAGTGTTCTTCTGGCTTTTGATCAAGGATAGCCTAAACACCAAAAACCTGCTGAGGAGAAAGAATATGCAGCTCGATTCCTTTCATTGTGCTCTCTGTAACCATCTTGTGGAGGAAACGGTACAACACCGCTTTGCTGACTGTGCTTATGCAAGGATGTGTTGGGACATTGTGTGAATTGAAATCCCTGATGGCAGTTCCTTCCCTGAGCTGTGTACTGTGCTAAGAACTCAGTTCAACTCGGCTTTCTTCATGGAAACTGTGATCCTGATGAGTTGGACCATTTGGACAGCTAGGAATGAGCTTATTTTCAATGGACTTAATAGAAACAGAGAGACCAGTGCCAATTTATTTTTTCAGGAACTAAGGTTGATCCGGTTCAGACTGAAGCAAGGGCTGAAAATTCAGTTTAATCAATGGATACAACTTCTAGAACTGCTTTCGATCTAGAGATGATCTTCTTTACCTCTTTCTTTGTTTCTTAGCTCTGTTGCCTCCCTCCCTGGTCCCCCTGTAATTTCTCTGTTTTTGTGTTTCTCTTTTCTTTTCTCTTGCCTTTTGTAACCTGTGAACCTCTTTTTTTAATGCATTTCACTGTAGGGGCCTCGGCCCCCTGTAGATTCGTCAAAAAAAAAAATTACGGTATTTTTTGTTTCGTATATCCGGTGAAGCCGTGCGTGGCAACTATCTAGGCGCGGATCGGGCGAGATACAGGCCTTGTGTGTGTGTGTGCAAACGTTCCTTGATTGAATACGGACATGTTCTTCTTGGGCTGGGCTGGGCTGGGCTGGTGCGACGCTGCACGCGGTGCTGCGGTAGGACGTTGAGTCTCGCCGTCGTCCGTCGTCCCGGCCATAGTCGTCGTGTGCATGCGAGTGTGCCAGCTTCCACTACGCGACGGAGAGGCCTGATCGCACTGGGGTGCAGCGCGTGGGGTGGGGCAGGGGCTGCGAGGGGGTAGGGTGAGATGAGAGCGAGATGTGAAAAGACCAACATACCCTTAATCAAATTAATTCAAAAGAAATTGATAATTTGTGGAGCTATTGGGAGTCGTTGGGAATTGTTGGGAATTATTTCTAAGCATTGTAAAAGGGCTCGTAAATCGCTCCAGGAAATTGTACACGTATCCACGTGGAAAGATTTACAGAGCACCTGCACGGTGGACATGTCGGGAGCTATAGTAGCATCCTCTGCGCTCTGCACTAGATTGCAAAACCGGAATCTGCCTCGGTGGACTGGGCAGCCAGCCGGCCGGCCTAGAGCTCGGTCTCGAACTTGCCCGTAGTACGTCGCTGATTTGCTGCACGGCGCCATAAACTACGATTCAGTCTCGTATACATGGGCCCCTGGTGCGATCAACTACAACTTCTCGTCATCTCGTGAGGGGACATATCTTCGTTTCTTGTCAGTTGTCACACACACACAGGCCATACTTGATGGATCATCATTTACCTAGTCAAAGTTCTTGCATGTTAATCATGGTAGCAGGGCCTATACTATGGCCTTTGGGCCTCCACTTGACCTGAAAAATATTTTGTTCCGTCAAAATTGGCGCCCTTTTTTTTTAGGAAGTTATAACTTTTGGTTGGATACTTATCAGAGCATCTTCAAGAGTATCCTAAATCTCTTTCCTATTCTTTTTTGCTAAGATCAGAAAAAACCCCTCTCTTGAAGAACTCCTAATCCATCCCAAAAAAAAATTCGCACATGGGAAACCCCCTCGAACCCGCATAATGTTCTGCGCCGTAGTCATCGCACGTATCCTTGCTGCGCGATCTCCCTGTTGGCGTTGTCATTTTGGTGTGGTTTTCCCTTCGCTCCTTCTCGTCTCACCGTCAAGAGGAGTTGGTTGCCGCCGTGGTAATTTCGGCTGCAATTTTTGGATGCGACGTAATCCAAGAACATTGGCTACACTCTGTTTTTGCACAAAGTAGTCAATCGTGTGATTCTACAACATTCATTATCTGATGGAAATTAAAGGATCCCGACTCGTGTTGTATGTAAAATAAAAAAACGAAATAAACCATCTAACAATTACCTAGCATACTATGTACATATCACAAGTGAATGCGTTTATATATACCAACGAAACTGACATGATCGAGTTAAAAAAAGAAACTTACATGGTCAATTTCCAATTTGAAGGTTCATTGAGTAAAATAAGGATCACATCAATCTCTGGAAAGCCATGACCAAGCCAAAATGCAATTTTTTTTACATGGACTTTGTTACACATGAAAATCCTCAGGCTAATAATTTGATTAAGAGGAATTGGCCACATGATCCCATATGCAAACTCTGTGGAATCAATCAGGAAACGCGCACTCATTTTTGTAAAGACTGTATTTTCTCACGACAAGTATGGTGAAGTCTGAAATCTTGGTACGCTATCATGGCAACAGACGCAATAGGGATATAAATGGTTCACTTCACAGATATTGGCGAAAATGTCGCGCCAAAATTGATAAAGCAAACAGGAGGAAGTCTGATGGCCTTATAATCTATTTTTGGTGGAACATTTGAAAGGAGAGGAATAGAAGAACGTTTCAAAACAAAAGTTTACAACCAAGAGGATTTCGACCAGTTTGAGTGGGTGAAGCGGTCAAATAATGGTTCATGTTAGCTAGTAGTGGAGATCGTTTTTCTGTGTTTTTACCCAGGAGTAGTACGTGTCCCTGGGCTTTTCCTTTCTTCTCCTTTTCTCTGCAGGGGTAGTAGATTAGTGGTCCAGCAAGTTGTAAATTTCTAGTGTCTTTGTAATCCTTGTTTTTCTTTTTTTTCCGTCTAATAAAATATGGCAAAAGTTTTTTTGCCGCCTTTCTAAAAAAAAAATTCCACAACCTGATATGCTGCAAAGGGCGAACTTTGGTAAAATTAATACTTCTACACCAACTGCTTCTTCGTCAAAAAAAAAAACACCAACTGCTTCCACGGGTTGTCTAACATTTTATTCCAGTAACCATGGGCGCGCTAGCACAATACTCGTGCTATGGATATTCTCAAAGATTAGCATCATTGTCGTTTGTCTCGAGGTTCAGTGTGATGATTCCAGCTAAACCATCAGCCTAATATGGTAATTGGTAGCCTCGCAGCGAGCTGACAGCCTTACACATGGCATCACATACAGATAGCTAGCATTCCTGATACAGCGAACTTGTGTCACATAGGGCTAGCTATTTGACCTGGTATCGAGCTCAACTATCTGAGAAGTGAGAGCACGCCTATATATACGCGCCACGAGCAAGGGGCAGTGCATCCCAAGCAGCTCCATCGATCGAGCTCATTAGCAGTAAATAACTAAATTGCCATGGCGACAGTTAAGACTACTATAGTCATCGTCATCATATCTCTACTTCAGGTTTCATACGCCACAGCGCGGAAGCAGGGTGGTGGCAGTGGCGGCATCGCTGCTGTGATGACGGTGAACTCGTTCGAGAAGGGCGGGGACGGCGGAGGCCCATCGGCATGTGATGGCCAATTCCACAGCAATGATGACCTGATCGTGGCACTGTCCACGGGGTTTTTCGCGGGAGGGAAGAGGTGCCACAAGAAGATCAGCATCACGAGCGTGGACAACGGGCGCACAGTGGAGGCACAGGTCGTGGACGAGTGCGACACCAGCGGCGGCTGCAAGAACAACATCGTGGATTCCTCTCCCGCTGTCTGGAAGAAGCTCGGGCTTGATACGGATGTCGGCGTGGTCAAGATCACCTGGTCCGACGCCTAAACACGTTAGGCACCGAGTTAGACGGGCATGCGGCGAGGAGCTGTCTGGCAATACCGTTCGGTGCGGTGTGATGTGTGATAGCTCTAGTTATACTGCACGTTGTTAGCTACACTCTCCACTTGATAGTATGTGTGTTACTTGTAAAAGTTCCATGGCTTGGTGTGTGTTTGTTATTTTCTTGTAAAATCTTATTCGTTTAGAATATATATACTCACACATGTCTTTGTGGTTTGATTTGTTTTGTGTCAAATGTTATGGATCGGAAGAATGATGATGAAAATAACTCCACTAGTTAGCGAAACGCTCGCTTGCTTCTCCAAACCAACTACTACCGCATAACCTCCGCGACTTCCTTTTTTCGATAAAATATAAAAGTATACTCATAACTTTTATGCAATAACATTCTATAGGATAAAAATTACCACCGTTGTTCTTATCTCATTGTAGGTTTCTAAATAATTTATAGAAAACTTTTGTGATAGCGTCATATATAGCAGCATGATGAAGCTCACCAAATTGTTGGTTAAGGCGGGAATGCGACAGCCAGTGTGATGGCTAATAACATCAGTAGCATCGGACGATGGCACGGACACGAGCTGTGGAACCTGTGGCGAAACTGTGGAACCTGTGTTATATGAATTGAAAAACGATGGTTAAGCTAACCCGTGTGTTCTTGGAGTTCGGCATGCAATGTTGGCAGCAGTACCGTGGGGTGTAGGAAAAAAGGGACGGTAAAACAACGCTCAAGAAAAGGGTCATCGATCCCAATCGAGGTGCACCATTCACGACAACGAGGTCCACATCATGAACCGAGCTGGATGACCACGTGACGACGAGAGTAGTCTGGAGTGTGTGGTTGTGCTCTACCTCCTGTTGCAACATATCTACTACTCCTATAAAGATAATGCCCACTAGGGTATTTCTCTAGCTTTTCAGGATGCCACATCATCAGTTGACCCCACCCATCCCACCTCCACTTCCACCAGAAACTCCTCCCCAATTAATCCATCGAGTCAGTTGCAAATCTAAAATGGAAGTACAATAGTCATATTCACCCAGTAGTTAAGAAATTCCCGCAGGAACGCGCGGGGAATCACCTAGTTAGTGGAAAGTTTCGTGTGCTATGTATGAAAAATATGAATGCATGTTAAATATTCTTGTCATGTATGCATTGCATCATTTATATAGTTGACTTCTATCCATGGATGATCTACCCAAAGTAGATGAGTCTTCAATCGTTGGATACGACCACCTTCTGACACAACCTTATCAATAGGCACACAGCGAAGGTCGACTTTGATGAAGCCTATAGTGAAAAGTATCATGGCCATCCTCCTCAAGACCCTTAGGAAGGGGCCCTTGTTCTCGGGTAAAGGTTTTGCAGGGCCATCCTCCCACCATCTCCTGCAGAAAGCTACTGCATATCGATGACACAGCAGAAGAAGGCTCATCGAGATAAGATCATGCTGAACCTAGGGTTCATTTTATTGTTAATCGGGCTGCCTAGATGGTTCTTGGTGTGTCTGGAGTTTTGGGTCGATACTATGTTTTCCTTGACCTAGCATAAAATTTACTTTACTCTTTATTTCTCATAAAATTTAAGGTTGTATGTCATGTGTTATGTCTAGGAAAATTATGGTTGCATGTCGTATATGTTTCTCCCTTCTCTATATTTTTTATACGGAGCCAACATTCATTTAAATTGTACATAGTAAACCCTTTCTAAATTTCTTTGGAACCGCATATTTCCTTTACTTATGGTAAATATAAGGTTGTGTCAAAAATTGAGGTGCACATACAACATACGAGTCCAGTATTGATTTGAGGGTGTGCAAACTTCAAACTTTGATTGACTTACCTGAAAATATGTTTGAGGTCCATCCATTTGAGTTACCACACACTTTTTATAGCAACTACAAAAGAGTCTCTATAGCGACCGAACATCGGTTGCTATAACTTGTCTATACGGACGGATGTCGTTACTCAGTGTAAATGGCATTGGTATAAATCTGTGTCGTCCGCACGTCTATATCGACCGATAGTTAGTTGCTAATACTTATACTAACCGATGTTCTCTTACTAGTTATACTGAACAATGTTCTAATTGTATATATAGCATTTTACCGATCAAAGCTCCACTACTACAAACTACCATGATTATATAATTAATTTAATTAACATCATTCTTACAAGATTACATAATTAATTTCACATCAACCACATAATCTCAAGCTTACTTAACATCCGTATGAGTTCACATGATAGAACAATAACATAAATGGATAAAATGTCTGAAGTTTTCACTTAAGCCAACATTTGTAATTGTACCATGTTTACAAAAAGGAGAAACATAAACAACCCTTAGTGGCTAGATCAAATGGCATCCACAAGCCATACATATGTTGGTCTTACAACCTATATGTTCTCTACACAATGTCTCAGCTCCATTACTAAAAAAAATAGCATCTCACAATCTCTAGGGCCTTCCACCTAAACAAAGTTAGTAAAATTTGTGATGGTGAATTGCACCTTTGAATTATTAAAATCATTTTAAAATTTTGTGGTATGCATATTTGAGCACGCAAAATAAAGTTCAATAATTATTTTTAGATTCTCCTTGACAACTTTTAGGTATTATTACAACTATTTTGTGGTTAACTGGAGATTGAAGATCAACCTTATCCCTACACTCAACTCAATTAAAATTTGCATCTATTTCCACGATAAGGGCTGAATGGACCATATGGTGCTATATAATTTTACAATATTGTTAATCTTATTGGGGTGCATGTAGTTTAATTTAAAATTTCATTCGATAGACACGTAATAAGAATTTATTTTAACAATAGAAAACAGTGAACCATTTCCAAAAAATACTGAAATTCCCGGACAACGTGAATGAAATTTTAGGGTAGACAGACAGACGTTTCATAAAGTATATATGATAACGACAAAGATATCAAAAGACAACTACATATACTATAATAACGGATACTCTTTTGGAAATAAGAGGCACATCATTTTTCACAAAAGGCCAATGTTTTGGGGTTTTTTTTTTTTTTTTTTTTTTTTTTTTTGCGAGTGAAAAGGGCAATGTTAATGTTGAAGTCTATAAACATGTTGTAACTTATAACCTCACTACATGGGGAAGGTTCCTATATACTTCAGTATGGATTAAGTACTCTGTTGAAGCGAGACTCGAATGGACATCTCGCGGACCTTCTTCAGGTAGTTTGAATGAGGTCGTCGTTGTTCCTGTCTCAGTATCAGCTATTCAGCTGTAATCACAGATCGCTTCGTTTTACATGAAGCGTACATATATAGTGTAATAATGTAAAACTCGATCGTCGCCTGATCAGTATCCACTTGGACAGTAAGAAACACATACATATACATGCAACATGTGGGGAGCTATAGTAGCATCGTCTGCACTCTGCACTAGATTGCAAACCGGCCGGCCTAAAAGCTCCTACACGTCGCTGATTTGCTGCACGACGCCATTTATATACGATTCAGTCTCGTACATGGGCCCCTGGTGCGATCAGCTCCAACGTCTCATGCGGGGACATATCTTCTATTCTCGTCTCACACACAGGCCATACTTTGTTGGATCATCGTTTGCCTAGTCAGATCAGAGTTCTTCGATTTCATGCTAGCCAATCACGTGAGCAGGGCCTACTATACTACGGCCTCTGGGTCTCCACTTGACCTGAAAAATATGTCGTGCTGTCAAAATTGGGCTTTTTTTTTGAAGGAAGTTATAACTTTTGGCTGGAGCTACTACTAATCATGAGCACAATATATGTTCTCTGTCTGTTGCTAAAAAAATGTTCTCTGTCTGTTCATTGAAAGTAGCAAATGTCTCACACAAAGGCCATACTTGTTCGATGATTGTTTACCTAGTCAAAGTTCTAGCATGTTAATCATGGCAACAGAGCCTAAACTACGGCCTTTGGGCCTGCACTTGACCTGAAAAATATGTTGTGCCGGCTACTACACAAATGATTTGCAAGACATCCCCAAAAACATAACCGAGTCGGGCTCCAATTTTTCTAGGTGGAAGTTAAAACTTTTGGCTAGATCTACTACGTACTTATCAGAGCATCTACAAGAGTATCTTAAATCTCTTTCCAATTCTTGTTTTTTTGTAAGACTGGAAAAAAACCCCTATGTCCAATAACTCTTAATCCATCCCAAAAATTTTGCACTTGGGAAAACAAACCAACCCACGTCCTTCTCCTCTCGCCGTCAAGAGATGGAATTGGTCGCGCGCTGCCATGGACATTTTGGCAATTTTTGGAAGCAACTTAATCAAGGAATATTGGCTGCACTTCTTTTTTGCACAAAATAGTCAATCGTGTGATTCTACAACATTCACCGTGTGAAGGAAAAGATCCTGACTCATCCTGTGTGCAAAATAAATCATATAACAATTACCAACGAAACTGACATGGTCGTTAGAAAAAAAGGAAACTGACATGGTCCAGCTTGGTCTTCACCACAAATCCCTTGCTAAGAATCAGAATTGTTCTGCCCAGCTGGTCTTCACCACAAATCCCTTTAGCAGCCTTTTCAATCTTCCCCTCTCTGAAGTGGCCTTCCAGCAAATGACAGATCTTCAACAAGTCCTCTCCCAAACTAACATGGACCCAAGTACCAGAGATATTTGGTGCTACCAAAATGGAGTCAGTACCATCAAATCAGCAATGGCTTATAAGAAATTGATGGGTCACCAGAACATTGAACCAGCACTGAAATGGATCTGGAAGTCATGCTGTCAACCAAAGCACAAAGTCTTTTTCTGGTTACTCCTCCAAGACAGACTCAGTAAAAAAAACATTCTCCGAAGAAAATCAATGCAGCTAGACTCATACAGTTGTGGAACTTGTCTCCCACATCAAGAGGAAACATTTCAACTTCTTTTTTGGGGTTGTCCCTATGCTCAGCAATGCTGGAACATCATCAGCATCCAAACAGTCCAAGATGGCGACTCATTTCAGAATGTTGATGCAATCAAAGCTCAGGCTCATAATCAGTTCTTCATGATCTCTTGCATTATCATGGCTTGGACAATCTGGAAAGCCAGAAATGAGATGACATTCAATAACATCCAATGGACCTTTCAAGATTGCAAGGATCGTTTCTTTGCTGAAATCAATCTGGTCGCTCTTCGAGTCAAACCAGCATTAGCTCACTCTTTTCATCAATGGATCCTAAACCTGTAATTGAGTCTTCGGTGTGGAGTATTTTCTTCCAGTCTTTTTTTGTTTCTTGAGGCCTTCTGCGTGGAAGTGCACTCCCCCTTTTTAACTCTTAAACTTTATTTGTGCTTTGAATAAAATCCTGCAGGGGCTTCGGCCCCTCCAGTTTCCCTTAAAAAGAAACATGGTCCATTCCCGCCAAGGGCGAACATTTGGTAAAATTGATACAAGTTTTACTGGATCCATGATAACAATTGCTTCCACGGGTTGTCCAATGTGGTATTCAGTAACCATGGGCACCTGCACAATATTCATTCTATAAGATCCTATCCAGAAACAGATGTTTGACATGCTACGGATATGCACATGGATTATTCAGTGTGATGATTCCAGCAAAATCATCAGCCACTAGACGCTATTGCTTTTGCAGTGTACATCGTCCCGGCCCCTAATATAGTAACCTCGCAGAGAGCTGACAGCCTGACACATGGCATCACATATATACAGATAGCAAGCATTCCTGATACAGCCAATTTGTGTCACATAAGGCCATATGACCTGGTATGGAGCTCAACTATCTGAGAAGTGAGAGCACACCTATATTAGCCTATATATACGGCGCACGAGCAAGGGGCAGTGCATCCCAAGCAGCTCCATCGATCGAGCTCATTAGCAGTAAATAACTAAATAGCGATGGCGACAGTTAAGATTGCTATAGTCATCGTCATCATAGCTCTGCTTCAGGTCTCATGCGCCACAGCCCGGAAGCAGGGTGGTGGCAGTGGCAGCGGTGGCACCCCTGCTGTGATGACAGTGAACTCGTTCGAGAAGGGCGGGGATGGTGGAGGCCCATCGGAGTGTGATGGCCAATTCCACAGCAACGACGACCTGATCGTGGCGTTGTCCACGCCGTTCTACGCCGGAGGGAAGAGGTGGCACAAGAAGATCAGCATCACAAGCGTGGACAACGGGCGCACCGTGGAGGCACAGGTCGTGGACGAGTGCGACACCAGCGGCGGCTGCAAGAACAACATCGTGGATTCCTCTCCCGCCGTCTGGAAGAAGCTCGGGCTTGATACGGATGTCGGCGTGGTCAAGATCACCTGGTCCGACGCCTGAACATGTTACACACCTTTCGTGCGGTGTGATGTATGATAGCTCTAGTTACTACACGTTGTCAGCTACAGTATACGCTTGATAGTATGTGTGTTACTTATTATACTTATAAAAGTTCCATTGCTTGGTGTATGTGTGTTATTTAATCGTAAAATCTTATTCATTCAGAATACATAGTCACATGTGTTTGTGGTTTGATTTGTTTTGTGTCAAATGTTATCGAATGATAATGAAAATAACTCCACTAATTAGCAAAATGAACACTCGTTATCTAAAAAAAACAAAATGCTCGCTAGATTCTCTAAACCAACAAACTATCACATATCCTCCGCGACTCTCTTTTGTTTCCGAGAAAAAAAGTATATTCCTTTTGTCTAAGAAAAAAATATATTCCTGCAACTTCCATTTTTTGAAAAATAGAAAATTAGACTCATTACTTGTATGCGTTAACAGTTAACATTTACGGGACAAAAATTTACCACCATGGTTCTTATCATAACTTTTCATTTTAGGTTTTTACATAATTTTATAAGAACTTTTGTGAAAGCGTCATGGCAGCATGATGAAGCTCACGAAATTGTTGGTTAAGGCGGGAATTCGACAGGATCAGATGACCGGTGTTGGCTAAGATCATCATCAGCAGATGATGACACGTACATGAGCAGCTCTCTTTGGTGAACATGTGGAAGCAAGGAGAAGTGCTGATGTCTTATAGGAATTGAAAGACGAGGGTGAAGCGCTAACCCATATGTGCTTGGAGATCGCGAACGTTGGCAGCAGCACCATGGGGTGTAGGAAAAAAGGGACGGTGACAATGCTCAAGAAAGGTTCACATGTCATGCCAACGAAAACATGATTTACCTAGAAACCATTGCTAGACCTTTGAATTTAGTCAGAAGCTTGAAAATGTCCCTCCACTAGAAAGATCCTATGAATGTGGTACCTTTCATTGGTACCTTGTCTCTTGCGTAGTATTTGTCCCAAATTAGCTGCACATAAAGTAGTTGGACTCTGTTGTAAAACTTATGTAGGCGTTTCAACAGCAGACTCTCATTATGAATGGGCAAGTTTAGAACACCAAGGCCTCCTTCTGTAGGAAGACATACCATTGGACAAGCTGCCTTTGGTGGCTTTTTGCCATTAATATCTGAATCCCTCCACAAACAATGTTTTCTAAATTTATGAAATTTTTTATCATTGTTTTAGGAAGCGAAAAGCTGCACCTAGCAAAATTTGGGATGGAGAGCCGTAATTATTGCATTAGTAAGCCTAGTCTCTCTGCCTCACTTGAATAAATAAGAATAGAGAGCAACCAACCTTCTTTCACAATTTGAGACTAGCTAGGGGCCAAAATTCTACCAGTTCAAGAGGTAATCCCAAGTATGTAAAAGGCACGGAACCCGTTGAACATTCAAAATTAGAAGCTAAGATATGATCTCCAACCTCTCATCAAACACATTGATAGAAAAGAGCCACCATAGATTTATCGAAAATTACATTCAGACCTGTAGATTCAGCAAAAGAGGACAAGATGCCTTTTAGATTGCCTAACTCATCAATATCACCATTCATGAAAATAAGTGTGTCGTCTTCATATTGTAAATTAGGAAGTCTCTTCATCACTTGGCAAAATCACTGGAAGATTCAGTTGATTATTGACTCTAGCATTGTTAAGTATTGTTGGTAGCTAAAGTAACCAATAGATGTGAAAGAGATCGGATCTCCTTGCCTAACTCCTCTTTTACAGTGAAAATTTTATCCATACACTACCTTTAGAAGAAAACCTGATGTAAAGATGGATCTTATCCATTATAACCATTTTGGAGGGAAGCCTTTGTGTTCCATTATTTTTAGGATAAACTCATGGTCTCATGCTCCACTTTGTCAAAAGCCTTATCAAAATCGAGTTTTAAGATGACTAACTCCCTATTTGTCAAGTAACAGTTGTGCAGATATTCCAATGCCCAGTCAATACGATCTTGAATAGTTCTGTGTTTAATAGAGCCATTTTTATTTTTATGAAGAAGGGAAGGTATCTTACTCTGAAGTCTAGTGGACAAAAGCTTGGTTATGATTTTCACATAGGTTTTCAAAAGAGAGATAGGCCTGTAATTAGAAATTCTTAAAACATCATCTTTCTTTGGAATCAAACGTAATGTGATATCCATCAATACTCTGGAAGCATATAGGCCTGGAATAGAAAGCATCACACAAATGGTAAATTGTTTTTAAATAATTGGCCAATCATGCTTGATGAAGTCTTTGTTATTAAACCAGGAGCCTTGTTTGAAGGCAAGCTCTTAACAATTGCATCTATCTTAGCCCTTGAGAAAGTTTCCACAAGACTAGAAAGATGAGGTGGGTAAATGAAATGGGATGCCAAACTAAAATTTAGAAAAGTGAAATTACTTGTACCTAGTCTTTCTTTAAAAGAGCGCTGAATCATGTTTTGATTTATCATGATGATTAACAACTGTAACTCCCTGATCATCTATAGTTGGGTGATAAAAATCCTTCTATATTAGACAGTTGCCTGGGTGTGGAAAAGCTTAGTACTAGAATCCCCAAGAGTAACCCACTTAATGGATCCTGTAAGCACATTTTGCTGCTGCAATAGAGAAATAAGTTTGTTTTCCAGGAGCTTTTTCAGAAGTTCCACTCATTGAGCGAGGCTTAAGTCTCTGAACTCTTCGAAAAGATTCATGAAAGCAAGGGTAAGCTTATCATTGCTGATGTTGTCTTTAAGCCTAGAAAACGGCCGGCCGGCCTTCGTCGTTCCATTCTCTGTACCAGTATTCACACTGCTCGCTTGTTTTACATGAAGCGTATACAGAGTGTAATGTAGAGCTCGTCCGACGGCCTGGATATATATTGTACACAAGTATCCGCGTGGACACGTAAGAAACACATAATGTACAAACATGCACGGTAAATATGTCGGGCGCTATAGTAGCATCGTCTGCACTCTGCACTAGATTGCAATACGGGCGCCTGCCTTGGTGGACTGGGCAGCCAGCCGGCCGGCGTAAAGCTCGACCGGACGTGCGCCTACGTCGCTGATTTGCTGCACGTCGCCATTATCCTTTTTTGAGAAACTGCACGTCGCCATTATCTCCGATTCGGTCACGTACCTGGGCCCCTGGGGCGATCAACTCCAACGTCTCGTGAGGGGTAAGATCATCTCGGTTCTTTGTCTCACACATAGGCCATACCTGTTGGATGATTGGATCACCGTGTACCTAG
The DNA here is from genome assembly GCA_018135685.1 of Themeda triandra. Taxonomy (NCBI): domain Eukaryota; kingdom Viridiplantae; phylum Streptophyta; class Magnoliopsida; order Poales; family Poaceae; genus Themeda; species Themeda triandra. The sequence continues at coordinate 44,658 of JAENPR010000766.1, forward strand.
TCAAAGTTCTTCGATCGATCTCATGCTAGCTAATCACATGAGTAGGGCCTACTATATTACGGCCTTTTTAACCCACCACTTGACCTGAAAAATATGTTGTGTGCTGTCCAAATTGGTGCCCTTTGTTTTTGCAGGAGGAAGTTATAACATTTGGCTGGACCTACTACTAATCATGAGCATGTACATCTCTGTCTGTCCATTCCAAATTATAAATCGTTTGACTTTCTTGACTTCAAGTTTGACCACTAGTTTTATTCAAAAATTTGTGCAAAATGTCAATTCTTGTATTATGATATGCTTTGTTGATAAATTTCTTTTAAGAATTATACTTTAACTTGACTATGTTTATACAATTTTTTTATAAATCGAGTTATCAAACTTAGGGTCACAAAACATCAAAGAAATTAAAATTTGGAACGTACTGTAGGAAGTAGCAAATAATATGTAAACTAATAGCTTTTTGTGACAAACTTGGCATTTTTTTCATGAACAATATAGCTAGTTCTAAACCTGGCGCAGGCAGGAGTTTGACCCATATAGTGGCCCATGTTGATGTTATGAGCTACTATACAGAGTTTACTCCCAACTTGATCGTTAAAGGTGGGATAAACCAACATATAAGGCTTGTAGGGTCCATCCACCATCCCGGGTTAATCCTTTTACGGGAAGCGAGGACGAAATTGTAAGTGGGATGGTGGCACTGGTTCACTCAGCGTGCAAAGTGGATATGGCGAGGACAAAATAGTAAGTGAGATGGTGGCACTGGTTCGCTCAGCGTGCAGGGTGGATCTGAGCCGTTTGAAGTCTGGGACGTTATAAATGATATCAGAGACTCCTATAAACATGGGCTTCTTCATTATATACTATGCATATTATTCTCTACTAAATATATTGTAAGTGAGATGGTGGCACTGGTTCGCTCAGCGTGCAGAGTGGATCTGAGCCGTTTGAAGTCTGAGATGTTAAATGGTATCAGAGACTCCTATAAACATAGGCTTCTTCATTATATACTATGCATATTATTCTCTACTAAATATATAGCATCCACCGTATAAAACACGGTATTTTGACTCGTGCAGTAATGACTGATCCCCTCGATCGGTACTTTATCCTGTGACACTTACTTTGGCCATAGCAAAAAACGCTTGCACGGGAGATAAAAGGGGCCGGAGGGAGTATGTAAAGTCTAAAAGTTGCCAAGAGGTTCTAGACCAAATGGTTTAGCACTCTAGTTGTCACCCTTGCGGCGTGGGTTCGAGCCCTGAGTGTGGCACATCTATGAGTTGTTTTCAGGCATTTTCCTCTAGCGGAGTAAAAAAAAACTCTCTTCTATCCCATGTCCAAAGCATAGGTATGTGGCTAGCTCATCTCGTAGAACTACGGTGTCATTGTGTATGGGTGAGTTAGAGGTTCTGAGATTTTCTCGATCTGTGTGAGAAGATCTTATTCTAAAGCCAGAATACCCGGGGGATGTATAGCCAGCGGATCAATTTTTTAAGTTTACAAATTGTTCATAAAAAAATATGATGAAGCCAGTTTTTATAAAAAATATAGAATTGGTGAGGTCTACAACTTTGAAGTTGAAAATATGTTCACTTAGGAGGATTTAGGAGGCCAAATATTTTACAACTTTGTCAGGATATTTTAAAAATATGATTTTCGAGGATGATTTCTATACACAAGAGACCTAAGAAAATCGCCTCTGAAATTCAAAAGGAATTATCGTGTTGTTGTTAATTGTGTAGCTAGTGAGATGGTAAGAAAGACGCCCACGTGAAGGAGGTGTTCGGGTTTAGATCCTAGAAAACAGTTACATAAGTGTGCATTTTTGTAGGAAAATCATATGGCTGGCTTACATGGCCATGGGGTTATGTGGTGAAATTTATTTCCTTTTTTCTCAAAGAGTTTTTTGAATTGATTTTATGCTAAAAGAAGCAAGTGTGAACGTCCATTTATTCTGGCGGTTGATTCTTTTTTTTTTTTTTTTTTTTTTTTGCTGATGATGATTTTTTACCATTAGTGTAAATGGCTATGAAAATGCTCTAATTTCATTGCCCTTTCATACTGGCGGTCAAAACCACTAATGAAAATCAATTTTGTTACTCAGTTATTATATTGTTGTCGTTTTGTACCCGTAGTTGTGAGACGGGAGAGGAAGAGCATGGGAGTATAAGAGATGTGAAGATAGAGTCGTCATACAACACCAAAAAGCAAATCAACCAAGGTGATGTCTACAACCGAAAAGAGTCGATGGATGTTCGCTAGAAACAAAGCGGGATACCACAAGCCAATGCAACTAACGGAACTTAAATCGGAGACCGAACGGGCAAGAAACGGACCAAACAACATAAGTTAGTGAACTGCGGAAAGTCCCGGACAGTTCGCTGTAGTCCGCTACATTACCGCGGACAGTCTGCTATAGACCTCTGACTGTCCAACGTTGAAGGGCGGACGTCAGTCCACGGTTACGGACTCTATTTGGGGATAGAAGGTTAAAACTGGAGCCCAATGGGCGGACTGTCTTGGATTGAAGCCAGACTGTCCGCGGGTTGCATTCCAACACTCTAAAAAATCACCTCGAACACAAAATAGATCGAATGTCCATCAATCCAAACCAATTGCCACCAAATTTGATATAGATGATCATAAGGCAGGAGGTGAACTATCTCTAAGAGATAATCGCCAATTTGACCTCAAACCATGGGAAGTCGAAGCAAAATGAAAACACCCGAAAACAAACCCTAGTTCATGATTCGCCCCAATTTGGGATCTCGTGAGGAATTAGTTGATTTCCTTCGGTGGAAATGCTCTACTCACATCGTAGATCAAACCAACGTAAGAAAAACGGATCGAAACAGGCTAGAAATGACGAATTAAAACAAGACCTAAAGAAAGAGGAGAAACGGGAAGAACATATCAAGACCACAATGACTGCATCTTCCTCTAAGTCCCAGGGAAACAAGGAGGATTCAGGACCTCCTTTCCGTCTTGATTCTTGGTTCTTACACAAATATCTTGAATTTGTGGACCTCTCTCACAAAGCACCTAAGGATGAAGAAAAACGATGAAAAGTTGAAGAGGTAAGGAAGATGGGTGTTCTATAATCCTATTTAGTAGAGCTATTACACAATTCCAGCTTTGCCAGCGGATAGAATTGAGCCCGACCACAAAGCCCAAGGATGTTATGGTACAAAACCAGAAGTTTCTTCATCCGGCCGCACCGCCTTCTCACCGGTAGCTTTGCCTCGATACGAATTCCCCGATGCAGCCATGTGCTATCCGTTCCGCATCGAAACCTCTTCTCACATTTTGAGGTCCAAACCGCGAAACATGGTGCTGATGATTTTGAGGCCTAAATCATCAAACCGCCCGCGTAGCATACTCCATATGCATCCCCGCTCCTTGTTGTGTGTTACCTCGTCCTTGATCGCCTAGCTGCCAAGTCTTCCTAATCCTCCCGCTCAACTTGCTCGACCGCCATCTTGAGTTGGCCAACACGGTCACTCCTTGTACATTTGCGCTTGTCGATGTGCCTAAGTGTTAGCCACTAGTCACCCAGCTTCCTGGTCGCTCGGTCCAAGCCTCATGTCCGTCCTTCACTGCTCCAAGTCCATCAGCACGGCCCGTCCTACTTGACTTTCTCCTCGCTGTCATTCACCACCTCCGAGCTCGACACCTGCACATCACAAGCCACGAGACATGTTGGACAACACATCTCGTATGCCATGTTAGTTCAAAGCAAGAGCCAAAGTGTTGGCTTGTTAACAATCGCTCATCACAAAATGCATCACATGGATACTTATCCACCATATTTGTTCGCATTCTAGTAAAAAAGTGGAGTTGTGAGACTACATAAAGAAGTGTTCGACAATAAAAATTTGCAGAACAAAGTTTGTGAAACAGTTCCAAACAAACCCTTACAAGGTTTTATGCCAATGAAATGGTCGAACGACATTGTTTTAGGTATGAAAATGATCAAGCCGATACTCTATCCGGACAGATAAAGATGTTCCGGGTGGAGGGGCCACTGAAGTAACGTTTGTGATTTTGGATGAAATCACATCTTTATTCGACCTTGAGGTAAGCAGTACGTAAGTACCAACGTAGAGTTTAACTTTAACGGGACCGGGAGACTGACAGCAAATGTTCCCATGTTGACGGTTAACTAACCAACTACCAAAACCCCAATCCAGGTTTCCCATTTTCATTTCTCGCGGAAGCCATATATAAGTGTGCGTTTTTTTCGAAAAAAATCGTATATATGACTTACCTGGCCATGACGTAGCTACTGACGTTGATGATTTTGGATGAAATCATGAAATCACATCTTTATTCGACCTTGAGGTGGAATCTAAGGGACAACATAAAGTTTAACCGAACGGTGAGACAGACAGCAAATGTTCCCAACTGGACGGTTAACTGACCAACTACCACCCCAAGCCATGTTTCACATGTCCATTTCTCGCGGCTATATAAGGACATATGCGTGCCTACAGCACAGAATCATAAAAGCACAGCATCTCCACTCTACAGTGTGACAGCAGCAAGAGAAGGTAAACTGATCAAGCAGCGAGCATGGATAGGACAATGATAGTTCGTCCTCTCTCCGCTACGCTCCTGGCTCTCGCAGCCATCCTTCCCGTAGCTCTTGCCACCTTCCCCCACCGCGCGCTTGTCCAGTCCTGCCAGCCCAACGGCTCCATCCGGGGCAAGTCCGGTAGCTGCAACCCTGACAACCGCTCCGAGTGCTGCGAGGACGGGAAGCGCTACACGACGTTCGCGTGCTCCCCGCCGGTGACGTCCCGCACCCGAGCCACGCTGTCGCTAAACAGCTTCGCGGAGGGTGGGGACGGCGGCGGCGCGTCCAGCTGCACCGGCACATTCTTCGACGACGACGTGAAGGTGGTGGCGCTGTCCACCGGGTGGTTCAACAAAGGGAAGCGGTGCAAGAATAACATCGTGATCACGGCCAGCAACGGCAGGTCCGTGACGGCCATGGTCGTGGACGAGTGCGACTCACTCCACGGCTGCGACAACGAGCACAACTTCGAGCCCCCGTGCGCCAGCAACATCGTGGATGGGTCACCGGCGGTGTGGAAGGCGCTCGGGCTAAACACCGACGATGGGCTGGTGCCCATCACCTGGTCCGAGGCGTGATGACGATGATCGAATTTGCAGCAAATAAACACAAATAGATGGAGACTACTCAAGCTATGGCCGGTCGGCTACTATATATATATAGTAACACAATTGTCGTTGTCATTTATCGTCATCGGTAGTACACTGTACGTAGCACTACTTACGTCTGCGTACGACGTTCTATATATAGGAATAAACTTATCCATATGCGTCACTTTTAATTTGTCGATCTCTTAGAAAATGTCAAAACAGTGAACAAATGTAATGTCTTGTTTTAAATAACTAAAAATGTTTTTTCTCGAATATGCAAAATAATTATGTATTATTGCTATTAAGAAGAAGGGTGTTTTCACAACAAACATCTGATGCGCTAGGTAGTCTACCCGTAACAATCGAATCAACCTAGAAGACTGCACCCTACTAGTTTTTGATGTAGAGCTCCCACGCGCGCACGTGGAACGCTGGAAGCACCTTATCAATGGCCTCACTTGGCTCGATGACAAAGCCTCAGAATGCAACCCTTCGAGTATTCCCTTGGGCACAGGTGAAACCGGGTTGGCTGGCGGCGCAATGCTGAACCGTGCTCAACTGGGAGGCCGGTATGTAAGGCAACGGTTGGGCGGCTATCCATCTTCTCCTGCACCTGATAGGCAGGGGCATCTTGATTTTTACCCTATGTTGTGGTGGAGAGGCAATCAAGGGTGGCTCTCGCTTGACCCTCGTCTAGAAACCGTGCGAAGCGCGGTGCGGCCTCACGCGGCGTCGGCGTCTTATCGCCAAGCTCGATGTCAGATTGACCAACTCGAGGAGGTTTCAACTATGCCAACACTTGTGCCCATGACTGAGGCAAGGAGGCAGCCACAACCAGAGGCGACTCTGTGGACCCACGGGGGCGGTTGCGTCGCCTACCTTTACATCGGGTCGACCCTCCTAAGGATGCGTAAAGCTATTGCGCTGCCGGCTGAGGCGAGTGTTGGAACACGGTTCCAGCAGGTTTAATATTAACTCATAATCACAGTTACAAAACTAGAGTGTGAAGAAGAGAAGCTCTTCCACTCTAGAAGTCTCTCTTTACAACAGGGGCTGGGGGGCTCCTTATATAGCTAGCCCAGCTCCCAAGTTCAAAAAGACATTACAACCCCAAAGGGGAAACAGGAAAACCCTAATCCTACGACCCTTCCAGGTGGGGCTGGCAGGGGCAAGGTCGTCCATTGGAGTACTCAGCGGCCCATGGGCTCCTCCTGGGCCTCCCAAGCGTTCTACGTCCTCCTTGCTCCCGGGCTGTTGGTGGGCCGTCTTCCATGGGCCAGATGCCTCAGCGCAGGTCGGTGGCCTTCGCCATTATCCCGATATCTCCGCCCTGAGGTCTCCGACTTGATGCCTCCGACCGAGGCCGGGGTCATCGTCTCCGGGCCGGTGTCTCCGACGGGGGCCGGAGGTCCCAGCCCCCGGCCCGATGTCTCCGCTTGGGGGACAAAGGTCTTCGTCGCCGTCCCGGTGTCTCCGCCTTCCAATTGGAGGTACTGCGACGCACCGGTCGGCGTCGTCTCCAATCACTCCTGCACAACATAGCTAAAGCGAGTATAACAAAATAGGATAAATGGGGGGTCAGTCGTCTGTGAGCATGTGCCATGTCTCCGCTGCTGAGATGCCTTTTCCCAACATTCCCCCTTTGAGGGTTAGGTCCAGTGGAGGCGGGCCCTGGCCATCAATTCTTGGCTTGATCAGCGGAGACCATGCCCCCCCCCTGGCACGTCTTTGGTGGACCCCGGTTTTTCTTTGGCTTGCTGAGGGTCTTTTCCCGTCCGTTGGATCTGAGGCTGTTGACTTCTGACCGTGCGATATGTGACCGTTGTGGTGGAGGGGCGGTTCCTTCTCGGACCCGCCGCCCGGCCACTATAAAAGGGGAGGGGGTAGGTGAGAGTTTTTTACCCCCCGCCGTAATTCTCGCGCTGTAGTTTTCTCCACCACTTCTCGCGTCACCTCCGCACTCGCTTGCTGCCTCCGATTTCGGATCGTGGCACCTCCACTGCGCCGCGCCTGCCTCCGCCACCGCTACAGTGGCCCTTATTCCCGGTTCCAGAAAGTGAAGGTTGGAGATTGGCTGGATCTCTTTGAGCAGTGCATGCTTGTTGCTGCGAAGGCCAGGGACCTGGAAGAGTCTCTTTCCGACGTTGAAGCCTCCGTCGACGACCTCGTCCCTTCGCACAGCCCCGGAGGTATGGCAGCCATTACCTACGACTTTGGTCCCAGCAAGATGACCAAGGCGATGATCGAAGACCTTGAGCAACAAGGCGTTATTCCGGTCGGTCGTGCCAAGCTTCCAGGATCAGAGACTGAGCCGACCCCTGCCCGGGGGTATGCAGTTGTTTTCAGGGATTTTTTTACCTGCGGTCTCCGGCTGCCAGCCCATCCTTTTCTGAGGAAGGTTCTCGGGGAGTTCAATGCTCAAATTCACCACCTTACGCCTCATGCCTTCTTAAATCTTAGCAAGTTTGTCTGGGCGGTGGAGTCGTATGGCGGAGAGACTGATGTCAATGCTTTTGTGAGGCACTACGAGTTGCAGAAGCAACCACGATCGTTTGGGGAGGAGAAAATAAAGGCTCAATTTGGTGCCTGTACCTTTATGGCGAAGAGGTTTCAGGAGGAGCGATTGGAGATCTCTTGGTGTCAGAAGGGCAAGTGGGAGCCGGCCAATTGGATGGAGTATTGGTTCTACGTGCAGACCATTGGTGTCACCGGGGAGGATGACGACGGCAATAAGATTGTGAGGTATCCCCTGGCCTCCGCTATGACGGAGATGAAGCCGCACACCAATTTGAAGCCGCTGCCTGCATCTTCCGCTGCAGCTGCCGCTCGCGAGAAGTCCTGCCGAAAGGCCTTCGCGTTGGCCTGCAAATACTCCGGAGGTCGCGACCTTCTGGAGGAGATAGTGGCCTCCGGCTGCTGGCCTTTGGCTAAGGAGAGGCCGAAATTTGAAATTGTCCGGAAGGAGTTGCCAGTCTTCAGAGAGGTTGCGGGCATACCTTGCCCTATCTTTGGCCTCAGTTTGCCGCGGGGGGAAACTGGGATGAATTTTGTCAACCGCATTGAAAGGAAGGTGGTGGAGCTTATCGGAGAGGTCTCTGAGCGTGAATACCTCACGCGGAAGGCGGAGGCCGGCAAGGTGCTCCGGAGGATTGAATCAAAGGCTTTGAAGAATGCCTCCGCTGTTGCTACAATCAAGGCGGAGGCATCAAAAAAGAGGAAACGATCATGCATTGGTCGCGGACCTTCCAAGAAAGAGAAAACCTCCGAGCCGGAGGCTGCCAGTCATGACGCCTCCGCGTCTACCTCTCCAGTTGCATCGGAGGCGGGCTACAGGGGCGATGATGTTGAAGATGTTGCCGTGGAGACCGAGGCAGCCTCCCAGCCCCCGGTCCAGGCGGAGACAAAGTCGATGCCATAGCCCTCTGTCGCTGCACGGGCTCAGTCGCCGGAGGTGTCGGTCCATCCATTCCCCAGTGCCTTCGCCGAGCTGTCTAGCTCTGAAGACGGTGGGGCTGATGAAAGCGAGGAAGAGGCGGAGGAGGACGCGGAGGCCGGAGATGCTGAGGCGTCGCTCTCTCCGGCTCACCAGGTTCGCGATATTCCAGACGAAATTTCTGATGACGATTTTGTTGGCAGTCCTGTTCGTAAGTTGTCGAGAAGCACTTCCTATGCCGAATTTGTTGCTGACAAGGCCACTGCCGGGCAGGCCTCCGGCGAAGGGCGGGCCTCCGCTTCCGGGAACAAGGGTCCGGTGATCGGGCTTTCTCTTCGTAAGTCAATTTTTTGCCTTGGTTGTGTTTCTTGGACATTTTTTTCTGGGTGTAAGAAGACCTCTAACCTTTTTATCCTATAGCTGAGCTTGCCGGTATTGCTGGGAGTATGAAGCCTCCGCCCGGCGTTGACTTGGCGTGCGTGTTCCCGGCACGGGGTGCTCGGACTCAGCCTCCGGGCGGAGGTTCTACTTCCGCCGCTCATGCTTCTGGAGGTAAAAAAAAAATTTATTCTTGCCTTATTTTTGGTTCGCACGTTGATTGCACGATTGGCTTGCTAAGATATGTTTGTATGTCTTCTCTCTTTCTTTTTTTTCAGATGCCTCCGCGACGTTCGGTGTGTGGGGCTTGAATGTTCACGATATTTTTGAGCATTACGGAGGTTTTTGCCATATAATTTTATTGCTGTCTCTGCGAGTTTGCGCTGCCGTAGGCTTACACTTATATCATTTTTCCTCTGGTTTTTGATTTGATCCCAGCCCAAGTTGACAATTATCTTGATGAGCTGCCCTTCGAACGCCTGCTGCGCCTTCAACTAGAACATCACTGCATGGTGAGCATACTTTGGCCTTTGATCTACTCTCTTTTCTTTGCTGCATTGTCTTACTTCTGTCCTTTTGTTTTAGGCTCACCACATGGCCTTCGCCATTGAGCATCGGGGGGCTGTGGAACTTGCCCAGCGTACCCGTGCTATTGAGGTTCTGAAGGGGGAGGTTGAGACCCTGGGTCGCGAGAAGACAAATCTCGCGGCTAAGGTTTCTACTTTGGAGGCGGCGCAGCAGCAGTCGGAGGCCCTGAAGAAAAAGATCGAGGACCTGGAGCTGAAACTCAAAACTGCCGATGAGGCCAAGGACGTTGCTATGGAATGCGCCAATAAGGCAACAGAGGTGTCTGAAAACCTCCGCACCCAGCTGGCCTCGATGGAAGGGACCGCGGAGACCTTCAAGAAGGAGGCGGAGAGATTGGCTGCGGAGATCGAGGAGATCAGGGTTGCCGGTGCTGAAATTGCGAAGGTTTACCTGTCCGCTCTTGAAGAATTTGGTGGCGTTGCCTCTCCTCTTCCCGCTGACTGCACCGCTACGGGCTTGATGTCTTGGATCAAGTCTAACTTGACGAAGCTGTCCCTGTTTGTCGGAGGTGTGTCTGATTTTGCGGCAAGGGCCTCCGCTACTGGGCTGGTGAAGACTTTGATCCGCGGAGGCTTTGACATCGGTACTATAGATTTTCCCAAGATCTCCGACCTGTCGGAGCTTGGGGAGACCTCACGTTCAATCCGCAAGATCGTGCAGAGCTTCCTGAGATCTTTCTGGGCGCCTTTTGGCAGGGCGGAGGCCGTTGCTGCTGCTCACGCGATGCGGAAGGTGAATCTTTTCTTCCTTCGTCATTTCTGTTTGTCTCTTCTTTTGGTTCTTTATGAAGTTAATGTTTTGCTTGTTTTAAGGCTCCTGCCGGAGGCCGGACACCAGTTAGACTTGTGATGAAGGGTGTCCCTATCCTTGGCGAGACTTCCAAACCAGGCTGCAGCGGAGGCTCCCATGTTCCTCAGGCGACCGTGTCTCCGGCGAGGATACAGCCTGAGACGGAGGTTCAGACAGAAACTCAGGCACGCTCTGAAGTTCGTGCTAGCTCTCCCGCGGAGACATTACAAGAGGGGCAGGACAGAGATGCTGACAAGGCCACTGAGGCCCGCGATGTCCGCGGAGAGGAGGTAGACTAGGGTCTCCCTTTTCTTTTTCTCGTGATGTAAAAACACTTGTTGCTTTTGCTGTGGCGCCTGGTGTGCGCGTATTGTAATTAAACTTCCTTTTGTGCATGCTATGGTACTTATGGGTGAATCCTCCTGCGCAGGTCTCCGATTTAGGGCCTGTGCAGGAGGTGGATCCTGCAACCCTTATGCGCGATGGTGTTTACGTTAGTGGTTTTTTGTGGGATTGCTGGCGGTCAGTGTTTCCTCATCGTAATGTTGATGAAATGTTTGAGTTCGTTTGCGCTCAGCTGGACGATAGGCGCGACACCTTTGTTGGGTCTTTAGCGTGGCGGGGGCCATGTTAAGTTTGTTATTTTTATTTTTCGTTTTTGATCTTTTTATTATTCGCTGAGGCAATGTACATATTTGCTTGTAACTTTTTCTTACTTGTCGTGTGTGCTGTATTGCAACTATGGGCATTATTTTTGTATGCGAGGTTTTTCAAAGAAAATTTTGGATGATCAAAGTTTTTTTTTCTTTTACTGTCTTTGTGAATGGGCTACACTGCCTTGGTACTAAGGTGTTGAAATTTTGGCTGCGCTTGTTGGTGCGGAGGCCATGCCTTCGCTTGCCTGTGGCCTTGGGAACTTTCCTCCGCGTGTTGCCATTCTGCTTTGTATTATGTTTGATATTCACACGGAGGTTTCTGATGAGATTCCGGAGACTTTCACTTAGGCGCCTTTTATTGCTCTGAGTAGTCAGGTTTCGGCTTACATGGTTCCATGCTAAGGCATGGAGATTATGATCTTAGCGCTGCCTTTTCTCCTACTATAGCTAATTGGACATGGTCCCTTGCTAGTGGGGACTCTCAACTTGTTGCTAGGTACCACCAATCCTCGGGCTCACTCCCATGTGATACTCCACACCTTAGTTGAGCGATTTTGACCGGGGATGGGGGGACGTTACGAATTCTTACGCGGTGTCCCCCCTGGCCCGGTTTCTTTCCTGAGGAAAGACTCGTTAGTGCATGCTCTGAAGAAAAGGGTGGTGTGCATTTTGGTCTATGTGGCCTTCTGCTTACGAATTCTTACGCTGTCTCTCTATTGCTACTGTCGAGCTGTTGTAAATATACGTCAACCTCCATCCCCCACTCTCTTTACTTGTTGCGTGTGTGATTCTGGGGGTGGATGCTGAGGCCGCTTCCTTTTATAGGCCTTGGTATGGCTCGTAGCTTGATCCTTTAATGCACTAGATTGCAGATCAAGTTGTTTACTTCTAATAATTCTGGGCAGGCATTTATTTGCCTTCTTCCTTCCTGGGGCTATATAAGGCTGATGCTTAGTCATTCTGTGTAGTTTTGCCAATATTTTATTTTCATGAGCGCATGGCTTTGCTGTTAGATGCGCTTGAGGCTGATACTGAGTAGGAATTCGTAATGGCTACGTCGCAATGGTGTGTCGCTCTTCTGCTGAGAGGTCTGGAGTGGTATCCGGCTACGAATACAACTGTGCTTGTCACCTGGTCCATTGTTCTGAGAGATCGTCCTGCAGCGCTTGGCTTTGTAGTGGGGCGAGCTAGTATGAATTGTGTTGGTTGGCAGCTTGTATTCTGGGTACCAGCAGCCGAAGTCCGTCAGTGCTGAGGCCCCTTCCGTCCTCGGCGATGGAGAATTGCAGCGCTCTTTGCTCCTTTGCAGGCTCGTTTGCTGATTGTAATAGTAGAAACTAGCATGCCTCCTCCTGAGCTTAGGTTGCATAGAGCTAAGGCATTGGCGATTCTTGTAGCCTTAATTTTATACTTGTATGCAAATTAACGGACTGGAGCGATTTGCATAACAGGCGTGTTACCTCCTCTTTATTTTCGGTGGCCTTTTCTGTTCATGTCGACTAAAATGCTTTGACTATTTTAGTTTTTGTGAGATGTGATTGAGGTACCTTCGCTGGTTTTACGGAGGCTTGATGTGTGCTTGGTCGGCTAAGCGACTCTTCTTTTAATATCGGTGCCCCGGCGTCTGTCGGGTCTTTTTCCGATTTTGGTGAAGCCTTTTTGGCTTTGTGGTTCCCTTGGTGCCTGACTTACCAGGTCTTTTTCCAGGGGGTTTCAACCTTTTTGGGAGGTCGCTTACAAATCTTTCTGAGGTCCGCCGGTCAAGGCGAAGTTTGAAGTGACCTCGTTTGATGCTTAAAGCTCTCGTCGAATATTGCAGCTGCGTTGCCAGTTGCTTTCGACTTAGCTACCTTCTGGTGTTTCTCGGGGTCCTCTTTATATATTGCAGAGGTTGATTACAACGGAGTTGCCTCGTTAAAAACCTCACCTCCGATAAGGAGTCCCCGCGTGAGGAAAAGAGTGCAATCCGGTTTGAAGGGAAAGAAAAGAAACATGAAAATAAACTACTGGAAACCTCCGCTTATAGATTTGCGGTGGTTCCTTACATTTTAGATGTAGTATTTCCTAAGGTTGTCCACATTCCAGGTGTGGGTTGATACCTTCCCGTTCTCATCTTGTAGGAGGAACGACCCTTTCCTTCCTGCTTGGTGAGCTAGGTAAGGTCCTTCCCATTTTGGTTGCAGTTTCCCTGCGTTTGGTGCGTTTGGTTTCCGGCGGAGGACCCAATCTCCTTTGATGTCTTTGATTACTACCTTGGCATCCCTCCACTTTTTCGTTTGGTCTTGGTACTTGACTATGTTGTCCACGGCTTCTAGTCTTTCTGCCTCTATCATTTCTTTGCTGTACTCTTCATTTTCTGCTAGTGCTTGTTTTGTGACCCAGAGACTCTGGTTCCTTAACTCCTCTGGCATCATAGCCTCTTCTCCATACAGCAACTTAAAGGGTGTGAAGCCGGTGGCTCGTGAGATGTTGGTGTTGTGAGACCACACGACCTTAGGCAACTCCTCGACCCATTTTCCTTTCTTCAGACCGTGTAGTGTTTTTGAGATTGCTGAGAATATGATTCTGTTGGATCTCTCAACAGCCCCGTTACTCTCTGGGTGGTATACTGAGGCAAAGGCCAGCTCAGTACCAATGCTTCTGCAGAACTCTTTGAACTTGTCAGAATCGAATTGCTTTCCATTGTCTACTGTTAGGGTTCTTGGGACACCAAATCTGCATACTATGTTTTGCCAGAAAAACTTTTTTACTGTTTCTGAAGTGATGGTTGATAGTGGCTTGGCCTCAATCCACCTTGTGAAATATTCTACTGCCACGATCGCGTACTTGCTGCCCCCTTGAGCTGGTGGGAGTGGCCCAACAAGGTCCATGCCCCATCTTTGCATAGGCCATGTTGGTGGGATGAGCTGTGTCTCCCCCCCCTGGTTTGCTCTGGTTTGTTGAGAAGTTTTGGCAAGCACTGCATGTCTTCACTATGCGCAGGGCATCTTTTATATGGGTCGGCCAGTAAAAACCTTGGCGAATAGCTTTTGCAGATAATGCCCTTGGACCTATGTGGGATCCACAAATACCTGTGTGAATGCTACGTAAGAGTTCCTGGCCTTCTTCATTGCTTAGACATTTGAGTAGTGGCTGCACTATGCCTTTTTTGAACAGCTGCCCCTCTATTATGGTGTAGCTCCTTGCTCGGGCTGCCAACCTCACCGCGCTGGCTTCATCTGTGGTCACATGATTGCCATTGATTTGATCTATGATCGCCTGCCTCCAGTCTTCTGATTGAATTAGTAGCACTTCCGCAAATGCTCTATTTAACCTGGGCGTGGCTGGTTGATATACCTCTTGGTAGAAAGTGCCTGCCGGCATGTCAAGTTTTTTTGCTGCTGCCTTTGCTAACTCATCGGCCTCTGTATTTTCTCCCCTCGGGATATGCCTGAGGGTGAAACCCTTGAACCTTTTTCTCAAGGCCTCTCATGACCTCTAGGTATCTTGCGAGTTCGGGTTCCTCGCAAAGTGTACTCTTTTTCCACCTGTCCCGCTACCAATTGTGAATCGTGTTTACCAAAGACATGAGTAGCTCCGAGTGCCTTTGCTTTTGTCAACCCCAATATGACACCTTCATATTCTGCCGTATTGTTTATTGTTTTGAAGCATAGTCTAGCTGCATATTTTGTCCTGATTCCTGATGGTGAGAACAGTATTGCGGAGGCCCCGGCTCCCTGGATTCCCCAGGCACCGTCCGTGAAAAGTGTCCAGTGGGATACCTCCGATTTTGAATCGGAGGTATTTGCTGGTACCCATTGTGAAAGAAAATCCGCTAGTGTTTGCGACTTGATTGCTGTTCTGGTGACGAACTTGATCTCGAACTGGGACAATTCTGTAGCCCATTTGCCTATTCTTCCTGAGGCTTCTTTGTTGTTCAGGATCTCGGCTAGTGGCTGCGATGTCGGTATCAGAATGGTGTGGTCCTGAAAGTAGTGCTTTAGCTTCCTTGATGCCATGATTACTGCGTGTGCTATTTTTTCAATCTCTGTGTAGTTCAGCCTTGCTCCTTGCAATGCCTCAGACACATAGTAAACTGGCTGCTGCACCTGCTTGCCGTTTATTTGTTTCTCTTGCACAAGTACCGCACTTACTACCCCTGTTGATGCTGATACGTACAATAGGAGTGGCTCATCTCTATCCGGGGCTGCCACCATTAGGTCCTCGGCCATGTATTTCTTGAGCTGTCTGAAAGCTTCTGATTGCTCTGGTCCCCATTCGAATTTTTCGTTGGCTTTGAGTGCCTTGAAGAAGGGGAGGCTGCGCTCGGCTGATTTGGAGATAAACCTGTTCAAGGCCGCGATTCTTCCTGTGAGCCGCTGGACCTCTTTTTTGTTTGACGGTTCCGGCATGGCCAGGACGGTTTTTGTTTTGTCTGGATTGGCCCTGAGGCCTTCGGGTCCGACGACATACCCCAACATTTTTCCCCTGCTGACTCCAAAGACACATTTCTCTGGGTTTAGCTTTAAACCGGCCTCCCTAAGGTTTGCAAAGGTTTCCTTGAGATCTTCTAGATGGTTCTCCGGTTCTTTGCTTACTACGGCAATGTCATCTACGTAGGCTATGATGTTTCTCTGCAACTGAGACCGTAGTACGGCCTGCACCATTCTTGCGAAGGTTGAACCTGCGTTCTTGAGCCCCTCAGGCATCCGCACAAAGCAGTAGGTGCCAGTTGGGATAGTGAAACTTGTCTTTTCCTCATCTTCTTTCCTGAGCCAGACCTGATGATATCCCAAAAAATAGTCCAGGAGAGAGAATCTTTTGCATCCGGCGGCCTTATCAACTGAGGCGTCTATCCTAGGTAGCGGGAATGGGTCTTTTTTGCATGCTTTGTTCAGGTCAGTGAAGTCGATGCACATTCGCATTTTGCCATTCTTCTTTGGGACAAGCACCACATTCGCTAGCCATTCTGAGTATTTGACCTCTCGTATGACATTGGCATCCAATAGTCTCTGTACCTCCGCCTTGGCGGCCAAAGTTTGCTCCTCTGACATTTTCCTTTGTCTCTGCTTCCTTGGCTTCACGTTTTCATTCAAATCTAGAGTGTGCTCGATTATGTCTCTCCCAATTCCCTTAAGGTCTTCTGCTGACCATGCAAAGACATCTCTGTTCTTGGACAATAGGCTAAGTAATTCTCTTCGTTCTTCTTCTGATAGATTTGCTCCGATCGTGACTTTCCTGTTTGGCACTACCTCGTCGAGCGGTACTGTTATCGTGTTTTCCTGATCTTTCACGTCCGTTTTTCCCCCGGGCATATCTGGTGGCTCATCTGATGCTACTGTGTTTATGTTCCTATGAGCTTTGTATATTGCTCTCTCTATGTTTCTGGCTTCTTTCTGGCTTCCTCGAACCGTGATGATTCCATGCAGTGCTGGCATCTTCATGCAAAGGTAACCCATATGGATTGCCACATTGAACTTGTTTGCGAATCCTCTTCCTAGGATTGCATTGTATGGGTAGTATATGTCTACTACATCAAAGGTGATGTATTCTGTTCTTGCTTTGTCCCCATCTTGAAAGGACAAGGGCAGGGAAATTTTTCCGAGCGCGTGTATCTTCCTACCTCCGAATCCTATCAGAGGTGTATCAGGTGGTTGTAGCTGAGACCGACTGAGTTTCATTTGATCAAACACACTTGCGAAGATGATGTCTGCCGAACTCCCAGAGTCAACTAGTATTCTGTTTATTTCCCATCCTGCAACGTTTGCTTTTATGACCATCGCATCGGTGTGAGGGTAATTCTCCAACCGGAGGTCCTCTTCTGAAAAGCTGACTTGGGCCTTAGACCACTCTGTTGTTCGGTGTGCTCCCTGCACGGCCACGTTATTCACCAATCGGAGGTGATCTTTTTTTTGTTTCTTTGTTTCGAACTCCATTGCTGAGCCTCCGGCTATCGGTAGTATCATTCCTATTGTGGGCAGAGCAGAATGAGGGTTCATCTGATTCTCAACCGGAGGTTCAGCCTTTGGCATGGTGCTGGGGCAGGTGACCTACTGCGGAGGTGCTGGTAGGGCCTCAAATTGCCTTTGCTGCGGAGGCGGAGGTAATGCCGCGTACTGCTTTTGTTGCTGATGATGTGACTGCTGAGGTGTCTCTATCGCAGATATCCGTGGAGGTCGGGTGTTGATGTATGTTACCGCACTCTCTGTTCTGACGGGCGCTTGGTTGCTGTACTGAGGCATTTGGTACTGCACAGGCCGCCACGCTGGCAGGGACGGTGGGTAATACTATTGTGCGACATTCTGCTGAGGGAAAGCGCTGTTCGTGTACCCTGGGTAGCTTGGGTTGTACTGTTGATGGCATTGCGGAGTGAAGGTGTGATTCACTTGTCTGGCTAGTTCCTGAGCAGGTGGGGGCGGCTGTTGCTTGCTCTTCATCCGATCCATTGTTTCTTTGGTTTCTGGGCATTCCTTGGTGCTGTGCCCCTTTTCTTCCCCATGGAAAATACAATAGTGCCTTCTCGGTTTCTAGTTCTTATTCCAGTTCTTTGACTTGCTCTTGTTGAAATTTTGATTGTTCTGGGCCTTCGTGTCTTGACCGTTTCCTGGCTCCTTGTCTGCCGAACGCTGAGGCTGGCCGTTTTGCACGTTGAAGACTTGTCGTTGCTGAGAATTCTGTTTGTCATAGGACCTGTTGTCTCTATTGCTGTTTCTGCCGGAATACCTTTTGCTCTGGCCTTCGCCTTCATCCAGTCTTTTTCGGAGGTCGTTGTCTGATCTGCAGTATTTCTCGAATTCCTCATGCAATTTTTCCATAGTGGCTGGCTTTTCCCTCGCTAAATGGCTTGCGAAGGATCCGATGCGGAGACCTTTGATTGCTGCTTCTATTGCGACGCTGTCCGGCACATCTGGCGCCTTTGCCCTGAGGTGTAAGAATCTCTGGAAGTAATCCCTTAGCCGTTCCCCCTTGTCATGCTTGTTGCTGAACAAGTCCGCCGATGACAATGACTCACTTGAGAAACCTTTGAAATTGGCCATTATCTTATCCCTCAGGTTCTCCCATGAGTAGATTGTCTTGGGCTTCGGCATGGAGTACCATGTCGGTGCGTCGCCCTCGCGGCGATGACGAAGGATTTGGCTAGGACACCGTCGTTTCCTCCCGCGGAGGCTACCGCGCCTCAAAACTCATCGAACTGCCGTGGATCTGTTTTTCCATTGTACCTAGGTAGGACCATGGGCTTGTAGCCCGGAGGCCATGGTGCTTTCTGAATGCCTTCTGACAGTGGGGATTTCGGGTCGAATGTCCTCTGGTAAATCATGATCTGAGGTATTTCTGTTGCCGGGACTCCAGTGGGTGTTGCGGCCATGTACTGACTGAGTTGTGGGGTTGTCGTGGTGTTGTTTTGATGCATTGCTATGGGTTGCATGCTCTGGATCTCCGCTTGCAATATTGCCATTTGCTGCCTTATTTCCTCTGCTTGCTGGGAGGTGTGCATCGCCCTGTGTGCAGCTGCTTGTTCTGTTCTCAGCCTGTCTCGTTCTGCTTCCATGCGTTCCATTTCGGCCCTCAGCCGACTTACCTCATCTTCCTGGTGTTGGTCACCGGTATGGTTTGCTGGCGGTGGTTCATCTTCGCCGCGATCAACGTCGTTTTCTTCACCTTCGGTTGCCTGCTCGGAGGCGTATGTGCTTCGGGCGGACCTCCGTGGTCTGCCCCTTCGCGGTGGTTCAGATACCTCCGCAGGTGCCTCCGCCTCGGCGGCGGCACGCTTTCGTCGAGCGGCGGCGGCCGCTATTTGTTTTCTTGTTGGCATCTGTGAGTGATATCCTCGGCCAGACACACGGGTGGGCGCCAAGTATTGGAACATGGTTCCAGCAGGTTTAATATTAACTCGTAATCACAGTTACAAAACTAGAGTGTGAAGAAGAGAAGCTCTTCCACTCTAGAAGTCTCTCTTTACAACAGGGGCTGCGGGGCTCCTTATATAGCCAACCCAGCTCCCAAATACAAAAAGACATTACAACCCCAAAGGGGAAACAGGGAAACCCTAATCCTACGACCCTTCCAGGTGGGGCTGGCAGGGGCAAGGTCGTCCATTGGAATACTCAGCGGCCCATGGGCTCCTCCTGGGCCTCCCAAGCGTTCTACGTCCTCCTTGCTCCCGGGCTGTTGGTGGGCCGTCTTCCATGGGCCGATGCCTCGGCGCAGGTCGGTGGCCTTCGCCATTATCCCAATATCTCCGCCCGAGGTCTCCGACTTGATGCCTCCGACCGAGGCCGGGGTCATCGTCTCGGCCGGTGTCTCCGACGGGGCCGGAGGTCCAGCCCCCGGCCCGATGTCTCCGCTTGGGGGACAAAGGTCTTCGTCGCCGTCCCGGTGTCTCCGCCTTCCAATCGGAGGTACTGCGACGCACAGGTCGGCGTGGTCTCCAATCACTCCTGCACAACATAGCTAAAGCGAGTATAACAAAATAGGATAAATGGGGGGTCAGTCGTCTGTGAGCATGTGCCATGTCTCCGCTGCTGAGATGCCTTTTCCCAACAGCGAGAGGACAACCGTGGTTAGGAGCTCCAGCCGTGTTGAAAGAGAACAACCAAAGCAAGAGGACATTGGTTGTGCACATCGCCTCCGCAAACGTGTCGTGTGCTAAGGGAGGCACTGCGCAGGTGGCCACACAGTGGAACTCAGTGGCGCTTGGGCAGCCCCGGCTGGTAAAGCTTTGGAACCAATCGACATTTTTTTTAGAATTTGAGGGCTACTGCCCCTGTCATTGCAAGCAAGGACAAAACGTTTTTATAGCACATGTTCAGGTGGGGTTACACCCAGCCACCACTTACATCACTCAACGGTAAGAACTCATAGAACCTCCAGCACTACCACCTACAGCACCTCGACCAGCTACAAGCTAAACCACAACGGCAAACTCTGCCAAAAACTAGGTCCGATAGCAGCTGAACACAGCAACAAAATGAGCTAACAAAACGCTAAAGAGGTTTCCAACTGACGTTTTCCAGCTTCACTCCACTGGCTTCATCTTTGCATCCGAGTCTATCTCCATCTTTTACTTGTCATTGCTCCCAAACTTCTCCAGCCCAGCTAGGCTGAACCACTTTTTCCCCTTGTAGTCCTGATTTGCTCCATCTTCAAACTTTATCTTGATTTGCTCCGGCACTTCAGCATCACTCCAATCCAGGGCCCTATGGAACATCACCGGATCCCATTCATCGAGGTTTTTGTTCACCAGCAGATCCTGCGCCACCTCCTTGAGCTTCCCCAAACTTGCTGAGTATTCTTGCTTTTTCTCTTGAGGACAAATGAACCAATCGACATGGAGACTGATACGGTCTATGTGGACTCAGATGAACGTTGCCTCCGTCTTTCGTAGCCGACCATCAGCGGCGGGGCAGTGGTGCTCGCCTTGGCTCAATCAAGCCCGTGCAAACTGCCAAGTACTAGTCCGCCGGCCCATCAGGCCGGACCAAGGCATGAGCGCTCGTAGGCCGATCGCCCCCACGTTATGAAGGCTAAAGAAGGCACCCTACGCCGCTGCTTGTAGTCCCATACCATTTGTATATGATAAATTGTTTTCCTTTCAAATTAACTGCTAAAACTATGGAACATAAAAATGTCAGTACTTAATCAAACCCAAAAGCAGCTCATGATATTTTTTGTTTCTTTCTATCCTATATTTTAGTTGCCCACTATTTGGCAACAATCTTTATTTCAAGCTGCTTGTGAATTTGTTAATTATTATCTATCGCAGAATCCAGTACTTAAATCAAACCCAAAAGCAAATGCGGTTCTCACAAAATTGTTCCTTATCTACTTCTATTTTTTTTTTCTTTCAGAGGGATTCATAGATACTGTAACTGCTCCAAGAAATTAGTGAAACAAGCTGCAGCGAGGATAACATAGGATACCTAATTGGCACAACTCAATCTTGACACACAGGTTGATTTTGTATCTTTTTCTAATAAGCCTAGACTTACTTCGTTGCTAATTATAAATATTCAGTGCTATGCTATAGTCATATCTCATATCTGAGACCTCCAACTGCAAGGGAACCTTTTTTCATCTTTTTCTCCCCTGTTCCCTGAGCTTGAAGTGTTTAATTCTTGGTTTACTTAGTATATCACCCCACAATATAAGGGAAGAGTGTTGTATCAAAATGTGACTGTGCCAACTGAATGTTTAAACTAAGCAACCCAAAATAGTTGGATCAAATTTGTGCTCGTGGTTACATAACACTAACTATATATGTGCAGTTTTTTCACCAGAAGTCATAACATTGTTGGTGCGAATTTGCTTCAACATAGTTATCAAATTTGTGATCGACCTGTTGGCGTATGATAGGAATTCATGGCGATGCATGATTCTGTATCTCTATGAGGATATCTTAGCTGCATCACGGGCATAAGGCGACGAAAACGATTCCTATCGGGGACTTATCTATTGTGCACTTATTTGACATTGTTACTAAATTTGACGATTATTTATTTGAATGTGGCTTGAAACATTACGTTGCTAAGCCAGATTAAAATGTGTTTGTCTTCGTTTCGACACAATACTTTTTGATACTCTTACTGCATTGAAATTTAAGGCTCCTAATCTTCTATTTTTTATTACTTTTTATTGTATTGATTTGCATCAAAAATTATAAAGTTCTCGTAGCAACGCACGGGCATATGCTAGTAAATAGACTAATTACAAAACTAATTGCGCAGACTGATACTAATTTACGAGACGAATCTATTAAGCCTAATTAGTCCATGATTTGACAACATGGTGTTACAGTAAATATGTGCTGATAATAGATGAATTAGGCTTAATAGTTTCATCTCGCAAATTAGTCTCCATCTATGCAATTAGTTTTACAAGGCTAGTCTCAATGGGGGTTTTACAGAGATTTCATACACATAAAATACACTGTCACATCATCAGATTTGTACTTTTTGCATGAAATGAAGAGGAGAGAGAAGGAATTCGTTTCCTCCCCACGACACGAGCCTGGGCGACGTTTCCCACACCGTGAAACGGGATGAAATCTGCATTGAGGGGGCACGAGCGTTTCACGTCAAGCCTAAAATAGCATTGAGAGAGACTGGTAGGACCCACTAAATCCTAAAATAGCATATGAAATTGTCCAATGAAAATTAACATTGAGAGAGACCTATTTCACGTCAAAAGTTTCACATTTTGGAAACTGTATAGTGAAATCTTGCATTGAGACTAGCCTAATTAGCTCATGTTTAGTCCGCCTTTGTTAGCATTCCCATCCCCTATGCTATGTGGAAGTGGAATGAGCAGATGCGTGTTGGCTAGCGTTGCAACTGCAGTCCAACCCTGCGAGCCGAACGGCATTGATCAATTTGATCAAGGTTTCCGGTGACTGAAAGAGGCCGGCCAGCCTTCGCCGTATTTCCATTCTCGGTATGAGCTGTATTCACTACTTGCTTTGTTTTACATGAAACGTATACATAGCTAGTGTAATAATGTAAATCTCGATTGCCTGACGGTCCACGTGGACAGGTAAGAAACGCGTACATACATGCACTGCACGGTTAACATGTCGGGAGCTATAGTAGCATCGTCTGCACTCTGCACTACATTGCAAAACCGGCGCCTGCCTCGGTGGACTGGGCAGCCACAGCCGGCCGGCTTGAAGCTTCTACGTCGCTGATTCGCTGCACGGCGCCATTATCTACGATTCAGTCTCGTACATGGGCCCCCTGTGCAATCAGCTCCAACGTCTCGTGAGGGGACACATATCTTCGGTACTTGTCTCACACGCAGCCATACTTGTTGGAATGTTGGATCCGTCGTTTACCTCGTCAGAGTTTCGATCTCATGCAGTCATGCTAGCCAATCACGTGAGCAGGCCACTATAATCCGGCCTTTAATTTGGGCCTCCACTTGACCTAAAAAGTAAGTTTTGCCGTCAAAATTGGTACTTTTTTTGCAGGAAGTTATAACTTTTGGCTCGTCCTAATGCTAATCATGAGCACAATACATCTCTGTCTGTTAACAGAAACTACTCACTCATTCCAAATTACGCTACCTGAGACAACTTCTTTGCTGAGTCCCTTCGGCTTTCCCGAGTGTATTCTATTGGGCTTTGCCGAGTGCCGCGGTCATGACACTCGGCAAAGCAGCCGTCTTTGACGAGTCATTGACTTCGACACTCCGCAAAGACGTGGCTTTGCAGAGTACTTTGACTTTGGCTCTAGACAAAGCCGTCATCACCGTCTCCCCACCGTGACGGCGGCCTTTCTTTGCCGAGTACCGACTCAGCAGTCATCAAAGGCTTTGCCGAGTGTCTAACAAAAGACACTCGGCAAAAAGCCATTTGCCGTCGTTTTTTTTTCATATACCCTTTGCCGAGTGCATATCAGGCTTTGCTGAGTGCCCTGGACACTCGGCAAAGCCTTCGATTCCGGTAGTGTTATATAAGTTGCTCTGATTTTTTGGTGCATTCATTTTACTATATATTTAGACCTAACGTACGTCTAAATACATAATTTGAAATGGATGAAGTAGCAAATATGTCCTGGGAGATTTTTTTTGCGCCCATCAACTAATGGCATAAATGTCAGTCATACCTTGATTTATAACCCACATCCACTATTATCCGCTTTGAATTTGTGATAAAATTGGCTCTCTTTCTTAATGAACAAAGGGTACACAGGTTTATTATGATAAAGAGAAGCGGCAACGATATGGAAAGCAGAGTTCAGAGAGGGATGATATAGCTAGGTTGCACGTTCATAACACCGAAAAAAATAATGAGATGCACTACAATGAAACTAACAATGTTTATATCTAATTAATTGGACACTGAGTAATCCTGATGGATATCAAGCACACCTCCATGACCGCACAAGTGTTAAATAGGCATTAAATTTAAGTTGGTATGAAGTTTTGGTACAACCATTTCCCCGGCTCGTAGAAAGCTGGACAATGTTCAAATGGACCTTATACAAGCACAAGTGTCCAAATGGATGAACACTTCGAACAGATTAATGCGATTAGACAAAGGAAGTAACAAAGAACAAGATACACAAATTTGGGCCAAAATAAAAAAAAAGATCAAACTCCTACCTTGAGGATCAAAGTTTCAAACTTACATAGATACGGGATGATGGATATCATTAGAAAAATATGTCGAGTTTTGTATGTTTAGATTTGGTTGGACAATGTTGTGCATGCTCTTCCCATTTTTAGATGATGGGCAGTATCATCTAACTTTATCCTCTTCGTAGCACTACGTGAAAACAGACTAAGGGGACCCCCCCCCCCCCGCCCCCGTTGGGGCGGCTGGCGTTGGAGCCGCGCCTACAGTGGCTGGGCCGGCCACCTGGCTGGCCAGATCACTAGCCGCCCCTGCAGTGGCACTGTAGGGGCGGCTGGTGATTCAGCCGCCCTTACAACAAACCATTGTAGGGGCGGCTGGTAATCCAGCTGCCCCTACAGTGGTTTGTAGCTATAAGTGGTTGTCCACTCTTCTTTCTCCCGGAGCCACTCCATTCCACTCGCAAAAAAGGCTCCCTAAAATTGCTCTAGTAAGGGAGATGTTTTGAACTCAAATCCTTTGGTGGGAAGCTTGTTTAAGGTAAGAGAATGCCATTCCCACCTTCTAATCCAAGTTTTATTGGTTGGTTAGTGAGCAATTTACATTCTTGTTTTCTCTCTCTTCCATGATGCTTGAGATTTGTATTGCCCAAATTGGAGCTTTTCTTTGATGCTACTAGTGTAGATTAGTGTAGAAGAACAAGGAGTAAAAAGGGATGTCTACAAGAATGATGATCTAATAGAGATTGTAGGTGACCTATGGTTGTTCATAATGGACCAGATTGTTTAACACAAAGGTGATTACTTTAACCTACTTTCTGAAATAGGTAGCAATACGGCGTACGAGCACTTCCGTCGCTGGCACAACCTATGTATAGGTCGTTGAGTACTTATGCACTTATCATAATGGACTCATGTGACTTTTGATGGACTTGGCGGATTTTGAAATGTGTTGTATCTATTGGACTTGAAACTTGGTTGCAACTTATATGGTGATGGACCTTTGAACTTGTGCACTTGGTGATGGAGTTGGATGTAATATGGTGATGGATTTATGCTGTGATACGGTCATATATATGTTGTGAATTTGATGTACCACAGCAGTGCTGCTCCACAGCACTGCTTCAGTTATTATTGCAATTATTATTATTATTATTATTATTTTGCCAAAAATTCATTGTAGGTGCTGCTCTAGATTGAGTCGCCCTTACAGTGATGGTTACTGTAAGGGGGGGCGGCTGGTGTTCCAGCCGCTCCTATAGTGGGCTACTGTAGGACGGCTGGTGTTGAGCCACCCTTATAGTGGCGGACCACTGTAAGAGTGGTAACGTAGGGGCGGCTGGCCCAGCCGCCCGTACAGAGCGTGGGCAGCCGTCCCTACAGTGATCTGCTGGCGTAGTGGAGACAAAGGCAGACCAAACTAATTACATGGTTGGGGCAGAGCTACAGGCTATATTTTAAGCATTCACATATAGCAACTGCCACTAAAATGGGCATTCCTACATGTGGATGCTTAAGATAACACATACATAATGTTCACAATTTCTTCATAGCTTCAGCAACAGCCTCCACAAGGGGCCACTATCACACTTGCAAACTAAAACTGATAGAACAGGAGAACTAGGCTCCCACCTCGGCGCTGTCGCCGCCACCGCCATGCCGGCGCCGCTGGCTCCTCCGCGCCCCTCCTAACGGCTGCGGCGCTGCCCCTTGCTTGGCACCACCCCGTGGGTCCTTGGCGCTGCCTGGTGCCATCCCTGACGCTGCTCGGTTGCTGGTGACGCCACTCCCTCGTCGACGGCTCTCTTCCTCATCAACGGCAACTCATCTTCTTTCTCCCACGGAGCTGTGGACTAGGCCGTCATGGCGTCCGCTGTCTAGCGATCACGACTTTCCTCTGCAACTCTGGTGCTCAGGTCCGCTTCCTGTTCTCAGCCTCGATGGCTACGTCTTCGCTTAATCTCTCCCTCTCCCTGGGTCGTCAGGTTTAGGATAGACTCTGGAATTCATTTGGGAAACCAGTCTCCTCCTCCCTGCTCGATTCCTTTGTGTTGGTGGCCTCCTTTGGCCGTTGCAAGCTCAAGCTTTCTGTGCAAAATGTTGGTCTCATCCTTCAGGCCACCATCGGTGGCTCTGTTCTTTGCTTCAAAGTTTCGGTTCTTAGTGATCGAGTTTTTAAATTCACCGTTGCTTGTAAGGAAGCTGGCCTCTTCATTAGACGCTTAGTCAGTTACACCTGTGATGATTACATTGTCTATTTTCATCTTTGGGGTGGAGGTGGCCCTGATTGGCGACGTGAATTTCATTCTTTCAACCTTGAGGAAAGTAATTCCTGGCAGCAAGCGAGAGACAAGCCTTTTGCTCAAACTGCCCGTCGTCCTCTGTACTCGTCAATCTTGACGGGTGCCAATAATATCTCTACTGGCAGTGGAGTTCCCTCTAGAGCCAATGCAATTCCCCTCGGTAGTGAGATTCTTACTGAAGCTAATGCCATCCCTCTTGGCAAAAATGATCTTTTGTCTTCAAAGTCTGTTCTAACAGAGGCTAATGCTGTTCCTCTGGGCTCTGGTGCCTTTTCTTCATTTAGTCAGTCTTTTGTTCTTCCTTCTGATGGTCATGCCACCGCTCCCATTGCACAACCTCATTTCAGTGTTCATCCTGACACTGTTAATGGCCATTTGGGGACTAGAGTCGATCCCATAGCTGAAAACCGACCGGGTTGGATTCAAATTCAAAATCGAGGATGTTCCCATTGTCTTGATCAAAATCATCATAGGCGACATTGTACTAGATCTATTCGCTGTCACGCTTTTGATAACTTGGGGCATATAGCGTCTTCGTGCTTTGGGCCCAAATTTACTGTCCGGGAAAACAATCGTGTTCAAGTTGGACACTTTCGTAACCAGCTGTTTAATGACCGGAGAAATAATCGTGTTCAAATTGAACACGTTAGTGACCAACCGCCTAATCACCGCCCCCGACAAGCTCTCGACATTGTTAACCAGAAAACAACGGGGGTTAATATTGACGGCTGGTTCAAGTCTCCACACATTGGGCCCTCTACTCCACCTATCCTCAGGTTTGCACCCGGAGTTACTGTTCCTTGGGAAATCAATCGACCCAGTGTGTTATTGGGCCACGAAAGGCCCGATCTAAATGAGCCGCCACATTTGGACCCCTCGGCTTGGTCCCTTGATCTCTCCATGAATGCGGCGGTGCACTGTGCCTCCTCTTATAACCCCTCGTCTTCCACTGAAAACCCCCTTGCAAACCCCTTCCACTCCAGCACCAACCTCCTCCTCCTTCAGTCACTGAAGCGCAAGAGCAGCCATCTCAAGGTTTCGCTTCTCAACCCATCGACATGGCGTTTCGGCGAGCAGATCCTCGGCCCTTTGTGCCAAGCAATATGGTGTGGCAGGATGTGGAGAATAGGCCAACCATGGTTCGGGCGGTGGCATCTAGAAGAGCGGGACCGAGAACTGAAGAGCAAGCAGATCAGCTTCCCAGAAATGAAGATCTTGCCATCGTCACCATACATCCACTGCCGGGTAATGTTCTTGATTTTGAAGCTGTCGATGATGTGCTCAGAGAATTTTTTGCTGCTAGTAGAGTGGGAATCATTGATATTCAACCAACAAGTCTGGGTCAAGCTTATGTTAGATTTGATCGTGGTTTTGATCGCTCTAGATTGATTAGGAAGAGCCCAATTCCATATGATAATTTTAGCTTTACCTTTGTTGACCACAACAAAGGTAGAAACTGGAGAAGGGCTTATTTCAACTCTGAAGTCTGGTTAATGCTGATGGATTTTCCTGCTAATTACCAGTCAGAAGATTTTTTTTCAAGATGCTATTGGTTCCTTTGGTAAATTCTTGGATTGGCAAAAAGATGATGGTAGAATTGTTAGAGCCATCATTAAGACTAGAGTAACTGATGTTCAGAATGTTCCTCATTTCATAGTCTTCTCTGAAACTCCTGGATTGTTAGGGGAATCCTGGACAGTTCAATGTGAAATTCTTGAGCAGAAACTTTTGGGTGAGGAACCCCCAGATGAAGATCCAGTTCCTGATCAGCCAGTGGGAAATGGGGCACCTTTTGATTATTATGGCCTTGGATAGCTTGGCCAGGCACCCTTTCATCACAATCAGCCCCAGGCTCAACTCGGGCAAAATGTGTCCAGCAAGCTCAGGAAGAGGGACATCAGGAAAATGTTCAGCAGGATCTTGAGGATCAAGAGGCTCAACAGATGCAGGCAGAACAAAATGAGCAGAATCAAGAATGGGGGCTTGGCCCCAGCAGCAACAAGATCAGCAGCCACATCAACAAGTCATTCAGTTTCTCCGGGACCTTAATCGGCAACCGATGGAGATTTACCTCAACAATGCTCTTGTTGAGCAGGAGAATTTGCAAGAAGTTCTAATCCACCCGGCTCAACCTCAGGAACCTTTCCTTGAACTGAATGATATTCTTCAAGGAAATAATGTGGTCGAAGAAGTAGTTAACAATGTGCTGCCTCCACCTCCTCCTGAAGAAGAAAACTTGCTTTTGTTAGCAAATGCACAAGACATTGATGTCCCTCATTTGCCTGCAAATCTAATCAACATGGTAGTGGAAGAGATACCTGAAGATCAGCTTATGGATGAGGAGGAAATGTTAGAGCTTCAGAATATTCTTTATGAAGACAACCCTGAATAGCCTATTATGGATGAAGAGGAAATGTTAGAACTTCAGAATATCTTTGATGAAGAGAACCCTGGACATCCCGCTCAACCTGAGCCAAACCAGGAGCAACAACCAATTCAGGAAGCTGCTCTTGAAATTCCTTAAGATCTTAACAATCTGATTGACCAGCTTGAGGACAATCAAATATTCAGAATGCTCAGCTACAGCAGAATAATGCAAATGGAGATGATAATCAAAACATTCAGCTTGAAGAAGCCATGGATAATGATAATGTTGAAGAGCTGGGCCAAGTGGGCCTTCTGCCTAATGATAATGCTGAAGAGCTGGGCCAAATTGGTCTTCTGCCTGAAAACTTGGACATTGATCAGATTGGTGAACCTCAGAATAATCAACCGCAGTTGGTTTCATGTTAGCTCCTCGCCTTCGGGATCAATACTGTTCGTCTTTTGCAATTGGAATCAAGACAAACAGAGTGCTCAAGCAGAGAAGTTCTGGAACCAGTATGTTTGCTCATGGACATTTGAGTGGACAAAGGAACTGCTGACTTCAGGTGTAGCAGTTTGCCTTGCTGAAAATCAAGAGTTAGTTGAAGGTGCTGAGTTAGAAAATGAACAGAACAGACTCAAGGAGAAAGAAGCAATTCTGGAGGACAGCAACACAGGCAACAGCACAGCTGTGAATGTTACAGATGAACCACAAGCATATGATAGAAAAGGAAATGGAGACAGAGATAGTGGCTACTCCCACCAACAACAAACGAGGGAAAAAAAGACAGACTCCAGTGGTGGAGAGTAAGTTTTGCAGCATTGAGGTGGATGACCTGTCGATGAGAAGCTCCTGAAGGAAGGCACTAGGTTGAGCCCAGTTGCAAAGAAAAGAAACAAGACAACCAAGGGAAAGGATTTTGATGAGAAGAAGGATCAAGGCAACAAGAAGAAGGGACATGACCTGGGTCCCAGCAGCTCTTAGAGAGTCTTGCTATGATTTATCGTTATCTTCTTTTATCAGAACTTGTCAACTGGTGACACTTTTTGTAATAGCAGTAGTTCTGCATCTATGGCTACCCTTCTTAGAGAACTTCTTAAGTTAATGGGTCCGAATCCCTGGTGGGATAAGTTATGGTTATGGGTTCCAAAACTTTTATGGATTAATTGTTTCCATTGCTACTTCCTAAGCTTTAACAAAAAGCTTCTTGTTTTGCTGAACTGCCTATGGCTGTTCCTGGTTCAGTTTTGGCAGCTGTTTTACTTCTGCTATTTCTTTCTGTTTATTTGAAGTAAACATGAATCATAGTACAAACAGAGCTTGGAAAGTAATGACCTGGAATGTCGGGGTCTTAATTCTTCCGGGGAAATGGAATCCCATCAAAAATAAAATTGTGGAAGCAAATTGTGATATTGTCTCGTTTGCAAGAGACCAAGAAAGACAGTTTTGATCCTTCTTTCATCGAAGAATTTTCCCTCCGGCTTTTGACTCCTTTGAATTTCTACCTTCGTTGGTGCCTCGGTGGAATTCTGGTTATTTGGAAGGGTGCCTTCTTCACCTGGCACCTATCAATGTTTTAACAGGTTTTCTTTAACTCGGCTTTTTGTTCTAGACATGATAATAGTACTTCGGCATCTATGGACCCGCACTACGAAGGAAGAACTGAGTTCTGGATTGGTTTAAAAATATAAACATTGAACCCGACAGAGATTGGCTTTTTGTGGGAGATTTTAATTTCATCGGGAAAGCTAAAGACAGGAACGAGAGATGGGGGTGACACAAATGAAATGTTCAGGTTTCATGCAGCAATCAATCATTTGGGCCTAAATGAGGTTCAATTACAAGGCAGAAAATTTACTTGGTCAAACATGCAGCGAAGCATCCTCGATGGAAAAACTTGATTGGGTTTTCATCTCAAATAGCCGGGAGATCACTTATCCTACTATGGTTGTCGGTGCTCTTGACATGCTTCCCTCAGACCACTTTGTCCTTGTATTGTCAATATTTCAACTGCTTTCCCTAAAAGTGGCATATTCAAATTTGAGAATTTTTGGTTGAAACTTCCAGGTTACCAGGATGTTCTTAATCAACACTGGAATTCAATGATGCCAATTCAAGATTCACCAAAGAGAATCACCGCAAAGCTCAAAACCGAGAAAAGCACTCACAACCTGGCATGCCTCAATGAACAGGTTTGAAAACTGTCATCTCCAATAATAGAATTGTCATTCTATTCCTTGAAACTCTAGCGAGAATGGAGAGAACTCAGCCTAGCTGAATGGAATTTTAAAAAGATCCTGGAGAATCATTTATTAGAGTTGCTGGAAAGGCAAAGAATCTATTGGAAACAAAGGGGAACAATAAATTGGGCAACATTAGGTGATGCAGGCACAAATTTCTTTCATGCTAATGCTACTTTAAGGCATAGAAACAACCTGATAAATGAGCTAGTAACAGAGCAAGGGACTATCATTCATGGTCATAATGCCAAAGAGACTTTAATTTGGTAAGACTTCAAGCAAAGATTGGGAGTTTCAGAGTTCAATGGCTTCACCATAGACCCTTTGGCTGTTATTGAAAGAAAAGACAATCTGCAGGCCCTTGAAGTTCCCTTCTTAACAAAGGATATTGATGACATTGTCAAGGCCTTGCCCAATAATAAATCTCCTGGACCAGATGGTTTTAACAATGAGTTCCTCAAGGCCTCTTGGAACACTGTCAAGCAAGACTTCTATGACCTTTGCCAAAATTTCTTCCACAATAATTGCTGCCTGCAAAGTATAAACTCCTCATACATTACCCTCATCCCAAAGGTGGAAGCAGCAAGAAGAGTAAATGATTTCAGGCCAATTTCCCTTTTGAACTCCTCCATCAAAATGATCACAAAGCTCTTGGCTAACAGGCTACAAGCTGCAATCATACCTCTAATACACAGAAATCAATATGGGTTCATCAAATCAAGGACAATTCAAGATTGTTTGGCTTGGGCTTTTGAATATATTCATATGTGTCACCATTCAAAGAAGGAGATTGTAATTCTCAAGATTGATTTTGAGAAGGCCTTTGATAAAATGGAACATCAAGCTATGATAAAAATAATGGAAGCTCATGGTTTTGGGGAAAAATGGATTTCTTGGATGAACAATATTTTCTCTTGAGGGCACTTCTCATGTCTATTTGAATGGTCTTCCTGGCAAAAAAATCCTTTGCAGGAGGGGTGTTAGACAGAAGATCCTCTCTCTCCCCTTCTATTTGTCCTAGCAGCTGATTTTCTTCAAGTTCTTATGAATAGAGCCAAGGATATGGGTCCGCTCAGGTTGCCCATCCCTCTTCTGTCAGAAACAAGCTTCCCAATTGTGCTATACGCCAATGACACATTGACCTTTCTTGAGGGGGATCAAAGACAGCTTTTCTTTCTTAAAACAAGTACTCGAGAACTTCTCGATTCAACAAGTTTGAGAGTAAACTACAATAAAACCCAGATGCTGCCAATCAATATGACGAAGAGAAACTAGACTGTTGGCAAGGACCTTTGGGTGCACAAAAGGTACCCTGCCCTTTACATATCTAGGGCTGCCATTGGGAACTACCAAGCCAAAAATTGTGGATTTTCTGCCATTAATAAACAAATGTGAAAGAAGGCTTGGAGGAGTAACTTCTATGCTTAATCAAGCTGGTAGACTGCAAATCACAAATGCAGTTCTAAGTGCTCTTCCAACATACTACATGTGCACATTAGAACTTCCCAAAGCTGTCATCAAGTAGATTGACAGATTTAGGAAGAATTGTCTATGGAGGGGCAATAATGTTAATGGGGGCTGCTTCCCTAAGGCAGCCTGGAAGATGGTTTGCAAAGCCAATGTAGAAGGTGGTCTAGGTATAATCTGCTTAGAATATCAAAATCAGGCTTTACTAATGAAAAACTTGGACAAGTTCTTCAATAAGAAAGATATCCCATGGGTTAATCTGGTTTGGGAGAAGCATTATAGTAATGGTAAATTGCCTAGGATCAATAAGAAAGTATCTTTTTGGTGGAGAGATATATTAAAATTACTTGAAGCATTCAAAAATATGATGAATATTGACACCGAAAAGGGGACACATGCCTACTCGGGTCGATAATTGGCATCAAAATGTTCTCAAGCAACAATTTCCTCAGGCTTTCTCCTTTGCAAAGAATCAGAATATCTCAGTCCTCGCAGCTGCAAATGAGGACACCTTCACCAATATCTTTAACCTGCCACTTTCCCAGATTGCCTTTGAGCGAGCAATGAATATTCAGGCACAAATTCAAGAACATAACCTTGATCAACATTCAAAAGACAGATGGTCTGGCCCTGGCAATGCTCATTTCTTCAAGTCTTCAGCAGCTTACAAAAAATTGATGGGACATCAAGACTTCGTGGATCCTGCTTTCAAGCTACTTTGGAAGTCCCCTTGTCAGCCAAAACATAAAGTTTTCTTCTGGCTGCTCCTTCAGGATATGTTGAGCACAAGAAACATTCTCAGAAGGAAGCAAATGCATCTGGATTCCTTCAGCTGTGCTTTTTGTCTTCCTCAGGTGGAAGAAACTGTCGAACATCTCTTTTGGCAATGCCAATTTGCTCAACAATGCTGGGGCATATTGGGGATTCAAACTATGGCAGATAGCACCTCCTTTGAAAATGTGCAGGCTATTAGGACTCAACTTCACCATCAATTCTCTATGGTGATAGTCATCCTGATATGCTGGGTGATCTGGAAAGCAAGGAATGAAGCTGTCTTCAACAATATTCAATTAAACATAAATGAATGCAAGATCATGCTGCAGCAAGAACTGCGCTTGGTCTCCCTACGGGTTAATCCAAGACATACTGAAGACTTTCAGCAATGGATCCAACATTTATTCTAGAACTTTTGTCTTCTTTTCCTTATCCTTTTTCTTTCTTTTAAAGTTCCCTATTGTGCTGCAGGCCTGTGCACCTGCTAGCCTTTTCTTCTTAGTCTAGTTTTCTGTTCTTGTTGTAATTCTGTTTGGACCATTTTCTTTTATTAATCTATTTCCTGCAGGGGCCTTGGCCCCTTCAATTTCTTCAAAAAAAAACAATTTCTTCATATGAAATCGGATGAAGCCAATTTGGATCCTAGAAAACGTTTACATAACTATGCATTTTTGTAGAAAAAAATCGTATAGCTTACCATGGGGTGAGCTGGTGGAGTGGCCTGGATGTGAAATTTATTTCCTATTTTCTCACACAGTTTTTAGAATTGATTTTATGCTAAAAAGAAGCACTAGCGAAGGTCGATTTATACATGTTGATTTTGAGTGTTAGTGTAAATTAAAATCTAGTGAATGCTCAAATTTCATTACCCTTTCGTAACCAATAGGTGAAAATCATTTTTCTTAGTCAGTTGAATTGTTATTTGTGTACTAGTAGTTGTGAGATGTGGGAGAGGAAGAACATGACATTGTAAGAAAAGTGGAGATAGATTTAGGGCCTATTTAGGACAGTTTCACTTAATAATGTTTCTAAGCACCACGCCATATCTTTCAGCCAAACAGGAGCTAGTTTGAGACCAGCTGTTTAGAGACTACTCTAAAGTTTAGAACTTTGAAAGTTTACTTTAGAGGAGGGGAAATCGAAGCCCTTAACCGAACGGGTAGACAGATAGCAAATGGACGGTTAACTGACCAACTCCCAAGCATGTTTCTCATTTTCATTCCTCGCGGCTCGCGGTGGCTATATAAGGACAATGCCTGCCTACAGCACAGAATCACAAAAGCAAAAGCACAGCATCTTCACTCTCCACTCTCCAGTGTGGTTAGTAGCAACAAGAGTAGCTAAACAGACAACAAACCCAAACTGATCAAGCAGCGAGCATGGCTAGCACAATGATAGCTCGTCCTCTCTCTGCCGCGCTCCTGGCCCTCGCGGCCATCCTTCCTGTAGCTCTTGCCACATTCTCCCACCGTGCGCTGCTCCAGTCCTGCCAGCCCAACGGCTCCATCCGCGGCGAGTCCGGCAGCTGCAACCCTGAGAACGGCTCCGAGTGCTGCGAGGACGGGAAGCGCTACACGACTTTCGCGTGCTCCCCGCCGGTGACGTCCCGCACCCGAGCCACGCTGACACTCAACAGCTTCGCGGAGGGCGGGGACGGCGGCGGCGCGTCCAGCTGCACCGGCACATTCTTCGACGACGACGTAAAGGTAGTGGCGCTGTCCACGGGGTGGTTCAACAAAGGGAAGCGGTGCAAGAACAACATCGTGATCACGGCGAGCAACGGCAACTCCGTGACTGCCATGGTCGTGGACGAGTGCAACTCCCTCCACGGCTGCGACGACGAGCACAACTTCGAGCCCCCGTGCGCCAGCAACATTGTAGACGGCTCGCCGGCGGTGTGGAAGGCGCTCGGGCTCAACACCGACGATGGGCAGGTGTCCATCACCTGGTCCGAGGCGTGACGACGATTGAATTTGCAGCAAATAAAACACGAATTGATGGACACTCTATTTAGTAACACAATTGTTGTTGTCATTTAGCTGTGTACATCCACGGATATAGAGGCCAGATTTTATTATCCTTTATCTAAAAAAAATTGTCGTTGTCATGGTCATCGATACACGTAGCACCCCGGCCGTACATACCACTACTATATACGTCTGCGTAGGACGTTCTACATATAGGAAGAAGCTTTTAATTTGTCGAGATCTGTTAGGAAATGTCAAGTGTGCAAGTGGTTTATCGATCTGTTAGGAAATGTCAAGTGCGCAAATGTCTTCTTTTAAATAATCAAAAGTGTTGTTTCCTGAAAAGTTTTTTTCTTAGAATTCGAGGGCAAACAGCCCCGGCCTTTTGATTAGCATCAACAGACCAAGTTTTACAGTTCAGTTCCAGAAAGTTTTCGGGGCACCTTTTCCCAGGCCCCCGCGACTGCACTGCCAGCATGCCGCACTACTTATTACAAAAACGAAGTTCAAAACTCATTTAAGAAACAAGTTTCCTGAAAAGTTTTGTTAGTTACATGCATGCATCCAGCCTATGAGAGACTTGTAATTTTTGTTTTAACTATTTCTCCTAAATTTAAACAAAATATACTTCCATGCGTTGGATGCATGTGTGTATGAATACATATGTCAGTGTGTCATGGTTGGTTCATGAAGACCGTTCTCACTGAGTCACTGAACAATTTTCCCTGGCGAGGAGGGGTGGTGTATGCCCATGAATGGTAGCGGCCTTCTCCTTGAGATCCAGAATCGACTAAATCTGTACTAGGACGTGATGAGGAGAAGACGAAGCAAGTGTTTCTGTGTTTGGTCACCGTTCATCTGTTCGATCCGATATACGCTAGGGTGAACTGCTAGAGGCAGCGGCAAGCGTGTGTCAATGTTCCACCCGAGCCAGGCCAAGGGAAAACGAATTAGGATTTCGTTTTGTCGAGCCGTGCCACGGAACTCCTCTTGCATGTCCACAACCAGGCCCAAGCCTATGGATTAACCAGCCCAACATTGTAAGCCTACACCACGGCTAGGTTGGGCCAGATCCACACAACGAATCATGCCTGAGTTTAGTTTTCTATACATAGTTTTTTTTAGAAAGGACGGCAAGCAGATTTTATTAGAGGATAAAAAGGCAAAACAAGATTTACAACTATTTACATCTCAGGCCAAAACCCAACTAAACTACTGCAAGAGAAAAACCACCTACAACAGGAAAGAAACGCTTTCGAAGCCACTTATATAACCAGAAAACCCACTAAACACCTACTGATCCGGAACCTGTCCTCGTGGTTCCATTGCCAGCCTATATTGCATTATATCATCTTTGCATAAACCTGCCACTTGCATCGGCGAGAGTTGTTTATGTTGAAATTGTCTCCTATTTCTTTCCTTCCATATATTCCACCAGAAGTAAATGAAGATCCCATCAAATTGCCTCCGTTCATTCTTCTGTACCTTGCATCTGCAACGCCTCCAATAGGAGCAAAGAGATCCTGCTGAACTCACCGTCTGAATAACAGACAACTGGAACCAATTTTCAGGGATCGAGTTGGAAGGAGGGTCGAGTGTTACTACAGAAGGTAGTAGCTATGCTCAAAAACTGGGTTGCTTTGTGCCCCAAGGAACAAGCCTTGAACTTTGCCTCGGCCCTGATCAAGTTGAAGGAGGTGGCAGCAAGGCCACAGCGATTGACCTGGTGAAGCAGTCCAGAAGCAAAGCTGAATGGATGCTCTTCCAGTCGGGGGGTGACTGGACGTCGGTCATAACTGAGGAAGCTGAAGACTTGCTGACAACCGACCTGAAGGAAGCAAATGAAGCTGGCAAGTGGCTGAACTTTTCACAGCTGAAACAAGCGTGGAAGATGTAGCTGAAAGATGCGTGGAAGACGTTTATCTCTTTATTCTGTAGTTGGCGCTGTTATGCCTTTGAAACTTGTTGCCTGTCGGGTTAGCTGTTGGCTTGAGAACTTGATGTATGAATGATGCTTAACTGTGGTCTTATCAATATAAGGCCGGGGGCCACCCTTGAACTCGAAAAAAAAAAACAAATGGAACCAATGCTTAATGATCTCCGAGACCTCTTTGGTGAATTTACAGTCCTTGCATAGGTGGGTTGGGGTCTCAAGCGCCTGTCCACAGAGTCGGCAGTCTGTTTCATCCGTCCACTCCCGCTTGAGAAGGTTGTTTGCTTTTCTACATAGTTTTTGCTGAATAAAATTACAAATGGCAACTGTTGTGTGGTACGTATGTACTCCCTTTGTCCCGCTTGGTCATTTTAGCTTGTGATCAAGTACAACATCAATTGAATGCACCTTGTGTGTCTAGATGCACTGGCCTTTGCTGTGAATGTGGATGGTTAAAAGCAGTGTTAGAACAACATTTAATGAGGAACAGAGTGAGTATATGTCATTAATTTGGATCTCCATCCGTCGATGGTTTGTAACGCCGATGTACCTTAGTCTTCTGTTGGGTTGGTGGTTTCAACATAGAACTCACCTTACACTAGCGTACATATTACTTGGGTTTTAGAAATTATAGCCCACACTTGGGGTAAAAGAGGGGTTTGGCGGCGTGACGTGGCTTTGGCAGTTGTGCACGGGGCAGGAGAGGAATGGCCGCCACCTAGGAGATCATGGGTATGCCGCGCGCGTGCGTGGGTGGAAGGGGCGCTGGTTGTGTGGGTGATTTTGAAGCGGCGGGTTAGTATGAAGCCTTCAAACTTTGATTGTTAGCCATCAGATCATCTTTAGGCATATGGTTTGGCCCTTTATTTTAATGATGATGACTTCCTGTGTGCAAATTCCTAGGTGCGTTGAAGCTCTCAGCGGTGGATGTTTTGTTTGGTGGACCTATAACTATTCAAGTTTTCAATTATAGTAGAGAATATTATATTTGAGCATTTATACATTTCAGGAAACACTTTGAACAAGAAGGCATAATAAACTTATTTCTCGCCATGACAGCACATAACTAGACAAATCAAAATACTAACAAGATAAATCCACCATTGTCTTCAAGCTCAAAATACAACAATAGGAAAGAGAAGTGTCAACAGACTTGTTTGCTGCAATTACATACAAGTACTTTGTTCATTTAAACCACCATACAAGCTTGTTCATTCTGGTAAAATACCATTTTCAGTATCAACAAAATTAGCTTATCCAGCCAAGCACATCTTGTTTGGCAAGTTTAGAGCAGAAAACCTTTGTAGATCACAGATATTGGCATATTGCTTAATATGTTTTTTTTGAAACATCACACTACAGATTCTTGAGAAATTCACAGCCTTAACCAGCATCTTAATCTCAACACGCAGCTCATAAACGCTTCAGTCACCATTGGTATTTTTCTAATGGATACCCCATCAATATAATTATGTAAACAACAGATATATGCATCTCTTCAGTTGGGGTGGGGTTATCGAGACACACTGCAGCTCTTGCCTTGGAGACATGCAGATCTTGACAAGCTGCTTCCGATATCTGCAGAAATAGATTTGAGTCACATTGAGGTGAAATTGCTGCCGAAAAATACGTACCGTACGCAATTGAACAAGAAGTTTAAAACATCAGCTAACTGCTGGACTACAACCGTGCTAATTAAATCGATCAATTCACTTATCCATCAGATGCCTCACGACTCAGTAGTTCATGCAGTCACGGTCAGACACATGAACTCGGTGGTGGAAGCAGGAACCAAGAATAGGATGGAAGTCAGACTGGCGTGTTATCAAAAACTGAGACCACAGTATAAATGCCACACAATTGAGAATCAGAGTTGAACAAAATTGTGTTGAAAAAAAAATGAAAGCCAATTTTAACTGTTCACAAAATCAAGGCTGCAGGGAGTTCCACGGTTGAGAGTGCATGATGTATTCAACCTCTTCTTCCTCTAGATGGGAAAGACACTCCAGGAACAAGGCCTTCCATGCCATCGACAAATAAGAGATTCTGCAGGCTTCTGTATTTGAATAAAATATCCAGACAGGTGGAAAGAAAAAAATCATAATTGATGTTACTTTTTATCTTCCCTATATTGAAATTCGGTTTCATTTTAGTGCTAGCATCACATAGAAATCCCAACGTAGGGAAAATATCCAGATAGGGTGAAAGAAAAAAAACAGTATTGCCAAGACAAATGCAACAAATCAAAGGCACAGTAGCAAAAGAAATATCCAGGCAAGCATAAGTCCAAATATAGTCTTCAATCTGAGAACGATGAGGCATATCTCAAGGGTTGTGTCACTGTTCAGAGTGAGCGTAGTATAATCAGCATTTTGCCGCAGGACTGCGAAGTCAGATATGCATCCATCTTCCATTATGGAAGGGGTAAATTATCTCAAGTCCTCAATACACTTTCTATGTAAAAAACAGAACATGCGTTACCTGCCCAGGATATTTTTCTGGCTAAAAATGCTATAAATAGAATATATATAAGGACCATAACAGGTAGCAGCAACCAAGGTGCTCCAAATAAACAGTAGTTGAATTACCAAGCTAGAGGGGACAATCAAAAGCCCAAATGAGTCAAGCTCAAGAGACTACATAGCACCTGAGAGGCGAAGAAAAGGAAGTATGTAGATCTGCTTCCTCTTCTTCTGAGTATTAGGATAAGCATTCAGTGAGAGCACCTTCAAATCATCTCAATATAATAATCACAATGCAAAAACAATGTGGTGCAATAAAATTGCGTCTAATAGCTCGGTAGAAAGATGAAAACTGTACCACTGAGCAGCCTCTCTATACCAAGTCCAATGCGGTCTTTCCAAATTGAGAAAGAATTTGGACCAACTCGGCCCTCAGGCCCAGCCGCCACAAGGCACGGGCAGCCGGCGCCGCAGGCCTCGCACACGCCGGGAGGGAGGGTGCAACCCCTCGAGCCGTCGGGATCCGTCATCGATTAGGTTTCCCAAATTGAGTCTCTCGGATCGGAAATAGTTAGATAAATAAAGTAAGCACCAGACTGTAAAGGAGAATCCATAATTATAAGGATCTCCTAGGTAGCTTAGAATTGAAACTAGTCCAACTATGAATAGGAGATGTATTTGTTGCGATCACATCAATAAAGAATAGGGTCTACCCTACCTCCTCTCCCCGCTCCCGCCGCCGCCACCTCGCGCACCGCGCCGCCCCACACCGCCGCCAACCGTTATCTATCGCCACCTCCTCCGCTCCCGCTCTCGCCGCCACGTGTCGCCGATCGTCGGAGATCTTATACCAAGTATCAGACGGCCAGTTGGATCTCCACGCCGCTGCCATGGCCCAGCTTTCGAAGATCGAGTAGCTTCTCCAGAACTGCACCACCGAAACCTTGCGCAAGATGGATGCTCTCCATGAAGAGCTCACAGATGTCAACGCCCGCCTCCAGAAGATGGAGAATAAGGAGGACGTACTGGCAACACCAACGACAACGACCGATGTTGAGCATCATTATTGATTTGAACATCTACATCAATATTGCCCCGATCTTGTATGTGTACATCTGCAAATATTTGTAAAATAAGTACAGTTGCATACATCTAAATGTCTGTTTTTGTTAAAATAAATTGCATGAGGTGGTTGTTCTAACCTGACTCACGGCCAGCACATGCTTCCATATACGTCAATATTAAAAATGACTGTTAATCCTCTAAATTTGTTGCGTGGAGCTAGCTTGGCTCATTCGGTTATTAAAAATTAAGATTTCCTGCAAAAAGATTAATCTCTACTATAATTGGATTCTTCTAAAGGTGTAAGAAGCCTTGTCCTTTACACCGGACCCACATGACAGAGTCAAACTCACCCCCACACCCTCACCCGAACAGCTCAACCAACTACGCCGTAGCCGCAAGTTCGAAACCTCATCTCGCCTAAAAAAACAGGGTATTTTTTTAAATAACACCGTACCTATTGAGTGCCTGGTTCCGCGGAAGAGAAAAAAAAATGGGCGATTGCAGTCCGTCGCCGTCTCGTGGTTACTAGGGTTTCCGAGCCGCCGCCAGGACTAATCCGAGCGCCGATGGAGCGGCAGGGCCGAACGTGGCGGACTAGGCGGACGTCGGGTGACACGTCGACTCCCGCGCGTGACTCTTCCCATGGGCGAACCCTCGATGCCGGCAAGAACGCGGTGGCCGCGAAATGCCGGCAAGGACGTGGTGGCCGCGGTCACCGGCGCCGCTAGGGGCTGGATAGGAGGTAGAGGTGGTAGGGACCGGCCCTCGCTGCTTCTCCGCGAGCGCGGCCACTTCTCACTCGCTCTCTACTTCGTCGAGGAGGTCATCACCGTACGACGAGACTGACATGTACAACCTTGCTCCAGGTACGTGCATGCTCCCTCGCGGGCGGCTCGGCTCCTCCCCACACGTGCGCTGCGTGCTGGAGCACGAGCGAGCTCGCGCTCTGAATCCCTGGCTCCGTTGCTTGCTTACGTTCTTCCTCACTGGGGATCTGCGAGATGTGTTGATCGATCTGTGTTTTTTTAGAAAAGGGATCGATCTGTGTCTATGCGGCATGTGCACATGGTTGGTGCATGCATGGGAACGCGGTGGGGAGCCCGCAGGAGAAGATGATGCGGGTGGAGAAGATGATCTGGAGGATGTGGAACCGAAGAAGGAGGTGTGCCTTTGTGCTCTTGGCTCATTCCTTCCCTCCCTTCCTGCTGCTTCTTATGTTCCTCAGAGCCCATGTTGGTTTTGATAATTCAATCTGCTGTGTTTTCATCAAAAATCTGCTGTGTTGGGCGGCGGCAACAGCAGCAGGCTATGTACTGTGCGCTTGCAGCATGTTCGATCAAAGCTGCTGTGATATGATTGATCGGCATGCTTGTGGATTGGCTCGATGAAGATCGTTTCTTAAT
The DNA here is from genome assembly GCA_018135685.1 of Themeda triandra. Classification (NCBI taxonomy): domain Eukaryota; kingdom Viridiplantae; phylum Streptophyta; class Magnoliopsida; order Poales; family Poaceae; genus Themeda; species Themeda triandra. The sequence goes on from JAENPR010000766.1 coordinate 86,697, forward strand.
GAATTTGGCACTCTCTCTTCTTTCTTAGTGCATAAATGCAGATTCAGAAAGGTGTGTTATTTGGTTGAGTTGTGCATTTGTAGGTACACGATCATTTGAAGGTCACTTTATCTCTGCTCACGCTAAGTCTCATTTGAAGGTTACTCTGACGTATATTGACTACTACTATTGAGACCAGGTTTCTCTATTTGTACTACTACCATTGAAGTCAAATCATTGTCATTTATAATATATTCACTTTTGTTCTTTACAAATGCAGTGGGAAAAAACAGTTTGGATTTCATCTCATTGGGTAAAAGGAATAGCCATAATGACAGGACCAGTTCAACGAGAATTATATTATTTTCTTGGTTTACAGCTACCTTTTGTGTATGCGTTGTAAATTTATTTGAGAATGGAGTACCTTTTTATACATTCTCCTGTTGGTAAAGAACAAGGTAGACAAAATGTACTCCTTTTCACTTTTAGACTGCATATGTTTGGTATGTTTTATCATGGATTAGCAATCTGTCATGGGTCAATCTAATTTTGTTCATTTTTTTGGCCTGCTTCGATTCCTTCAAGTTGAATATTGGCTGCTACCCTACTACAAGTTGTTTGTGATGCTTCGCTTTTGGTATGCATATTTCAATGCAAGAAAAACAGTAGTTACTCTTCAGTTGCATATGAAAAACAGTAGTTATTATTTTTTCATTATCCTGTTTTCCTTCGATTATAGTTTAATAGTGTGGTCCCTTAAAACCTTAAACATCAGTAAGATATTATACTGTGTAATTTTTTTTGTAATAAGTTATCCTGTTTTCAGAAAGAGATTATACTGTGTAATTTTTCTGTAATAAGTTATCCTGTAATTTTTCAGTAAGAGATTATCCTGTTTTCGCGGGGCGGTGCGAAGCGGCGCCAGGCACGCGCAGCAAGCCTAGCCACCTTGGCGCATCGGCGTGCGGCGGTGGAGGCTCGGCGGCATGCGACGTCGGAGGTGCGGGTCGAGTTCTTCCTCTTCATCTCTCTCAATCTTCACTCGTCACACTCTCTCTCACTCTTCCTCGCTGTGCATCCATCTATTCTTCAGAGAGTACTCAAGATCAAGAGCCGTAGCAGTTAGCACAAGCGAGTGGTTCCGAGGTAGAATCAAAGGAGCTCGAGATGGATGGTACAATATTTTTCCTCGTACATGTTATTTTGTAGATCATCTGATGTTTCTTGTCTTGGGTTCACTTTTCTCAGATTTTGATGCCTGAAATGTTTAGTTCAAGTCCAATCTCTTGTTTCTTGATCTTTATTCTGGAACAAAACTCTTACCTGTTTTTTTGCCCTCTGTGTCTTGTTTCCTGCCTAGATATGCCATGGCCTCGTCTAAATTAACGATCTCGTTTCTGAAGTGGAGAAGCCCGTGACTGCTGCCGGAGCGGATGAAAGGAGGAGGGAGGAGAAAGTTGCAAGCTTTTGTGCACAAAATTCTCTGTTAACTCATATTCTTGATATAAAAGTAGTCTGAATGTTCACCGATTCTGTTCTTGGCCTCTTTCTCCATTGTTTCTCGGTGAGGCTACTCAAGAAACAAGATGGTGGGGGGGGAGGGGCTCGATGTTCCTCTGCATGGAGAAGAGGAGGCCGGCCACCACCGCGGATCGGGCGGCCCCGACGGCGTGCACAGCGAACCGGTGCCGTGTGGTGCACAATGATGACGGCGCCACGCGTGCACAATGATGACGGCGCCGCAAGAACCACAACAGCGACGACCCAATCTGGTGGTGTGGAGCTCGATCTGGCAGCAACCCTAGATGGGCTTGTCGGGCCTGTGGATGGGCTCGGCGGGACTATCTAGGGTTTCACTTTTTTTAATTTTTTGGAATCATTTACCACAGTGGGCATCGTAACAGGTCCGCTGCGGTAATAAATGATTTACTGCAGCGGGCACTAGCGCCCGCTGCGGTGCCGCCCGGATTTACTGTGGCGTGGCAGCGCAAGCGGACGCAGATGCCCACTGTGGAAAAACAAAATCACCCGTTGCGGTAAAGTTTTATGGCGTAGTGCCTTCTGTATGAATTTTCTTACCTCAGCATGGACAAAGTCTATATGATCATGATACAACATGTTCTTGTGCGGTTATGCTCATCAACGAACTATCTACTTCACTATGTTGAAATAAGGCTCTCAGGAGTTTACATTGCCTGATTTGATAGTGGCAACATGGTACGGGTGCAGGCGCAGGCGTAGGCGGTGGTGCAAGTGAAATCAAATTGGAGGAGGTTGCTATTCTGAATTACGCCAACACAAAGCTTACCTAATCAAATTTGGCTTTGCCGGTAGTCTCTTCAAATTGTTTAGCTTGGGTAGGAACAGTTATTTGCTTATCTAAGGATTATCAAATAGGTTTCAGATGTTCCCTTGTACAACGTCAGGTTTCACTCTACGTTTGTTTTCATCATAAATGGAAAAAAGATTTTTTTTGACCGGAGTCAGCAAGGGAAACCCTAGCCTATTTTTTAAAGTTTTTGATAATGCAGACCTGTTTAAATTCGCTCCCACGGGGAGTCGAACCCAGGTGTGCTGGGTGCTACTCAGGTGCTCCAACTACTAGACTAGAGGCCCTTTCGCAATGGAAAAAGATATTGTCGTTTGTTTCTTTTATGTGCGTTCTTGAAATTAAGCTGTGGGCGTTAGGCTATTAATATTCTTTAGATAAAACCGTAGCGTTAGCACGGGCATTATACTAGTCTGAATAGGAAATCAAACTTTGTTGGCCGTGCATGCATGTCCTTAGTATAATTCTGTTATCTGTCCAGAGCTGGCCGGATTAGTTTGTTCATTATAGACAGCTGGCCAGATCTACTACTATGTGTTTTGGCCTTTATTATGTTAATTATAACAGAGAATTGGCCACAAGACACCCATAATGAAATAGATTGTCCCTGCACACCGTGAAAACAACGATTTGCTAAAAGACATTCTGATTCTTGGTAAATTTGCTTGCGGACACTTAGCAGACTAAAATATTCTTTTCTTGCCTAGAAGGACAGAGAACGAGCGCCAAATATCTTTTTTGCCCCTGGATCTTTCTTCTTCCTCTCTCCCTTGACTTTTTGCTAAGCTTGCCTGGCTGCGTCGTGAGCACGAGGAGGTGTAGCGGCCTGCTCGCGCAAGAAGGAGTGGCACTAGGCGCGGAACGCGGTAGCCCACATGCTCGACGCGGCGGCGGCGGCCCTGGCGGCGCGCACGCTGGACACGGCGGCTGCAGCCCATGCGGTGCAACGGAGCGGGGCAGGGCGGAGCTCGCGCAGCGGCACGCCGGAAGCAAGGCGGAGCGGCTTTCGGCGCGGCGGCGGCGGCCTTGGCGGCGCGTCCGCGCTGGACGTGGCAGCAGCAGCCAATGCGGCGCGACGAAGGGGGCGAGCTCGCGCGCAGTGGAGCAAGGCGGGGCGGAGCACGCGCGGTGGTGCGACGGAGCGGGGAGGGGCAAGCTCATGCGACAGTGGAGCGGGGCGGGGCGGCCTGCTCGCCCGAAGCGGAGCGACGCTCATCGGGGCACGACACACGCGCGAGACGTGGTGGCGGTGGCCCAGGTGGTGCGCTCGCGCTGGACGCGGCGGCAGTGACCCAGACGGCGCGGGGTGCAGGGCGCGGCTGCGGCAGGCCAAGTGGCGCGTCCCCACTTGGCGCGGTGGCGTGCCCATTGACACGGGGGACGAGCGGAGAGCAACGGGCAAGGAAAGAGTCGGGGGCAAAAGGGACATCGGCCCTCTGTTCTGTCTCCTCCAAAGTCAGAAATAAATATTTTAATAGACGCAGTCCTACTACCATTAGACTACAGGTGTCAAAAAAGATGCGAGCACCAGAATTTCAACCCTGATGGATACCGTCCCATTGGACAGTCCTACCATTGAACTACACGGCCATTTGCCACAGTTCGTATTGAATTGAATGGCTAGAAGGCGCATTCGAATGTAGCCCGGGCCAGATTTTCGGACGCTAGGAGTGCTGCTCTAATAATGCGTTGGACTGTGTTACTGCCTCGGTGGCTCGGTCCCAAAAAAAAGTACCATTCTCACTTCACAGGAATATATAGTAAATTTTGACTAATTCTATCTAAAAAATATTAATATTTATAATACATAACTAATAGCATCGGATAAATCATTAAATGTGCTATTATAATGAAAGTCTATTTAGTGAAACAAATAGTTCTTAATTAATATTTAAACCCTGGTGGGTAGCATCTATTGAACAGCCCTACAATTAGACCACAGGCCCATTTGTATTACCGGGCCGGTGTTAATTGTATATATACAATCTCTTCTGACTCTGGCTAGAGTAGCAGATTCATGTCAATTTTCAGTAGCACTTGCCTTATTCTGGCAGTCTCGCACGGAAATGAAACTCATTTTTTTAAGTTCACCCGGCCCCGCCTGAATATATATATTTTGACCCCAAATGACTCATTGTATAGTACAAAGTTTTTATTTAGAACAATACGCCCAAGCATAAGAGCCAAAGGTGAAAAAAGAATAGCAACAACAACAACACCAACACTACCAACCAAGATACGTGAGCTCATCAACGATGCCTTCAGGGAGATGAATGACATCAATTTTTTTTAGCTCATTCTATGCCATCACATAATAGCTAGCGCACTTATTTAAGGTAGGGCCATTTAATAACGTGGTACCGAGATCAATACGATCTAAGGAGTGAGAGCACGTACGCCTATATATATACGCCTCACGAGCAAGGGGTATAGTGCATCCCAAGCACCTCTATCATCGAGCTAGCTCATTTAGGAACAAATAAATAGCGATGGTGAAAGCTAAGACTGCTATAGTCATCGTCATCCTAGCTCTGCTTCAGGTCTCATGGACCACAGACGGACAAACGCGCGTTAGCGGCATCCAGGCTGTGCAGGACGGTAATAACCGCTTTGGAGCAACGCGCGTTGACAGCATCCAGGCTCTGATGACGGTGAACAGGTTCCAAAAGGCCGAAGACGGCGAAGGCGCGGCGGCGTGTGATGGCCGCTTCCACAGCGACAACGACTTCATCGTGGCGCTGTCCCCGGGGTGGTATGCGGAAGGGAAGAGGTGCCACAGGACTATCCGCATCACGAACGTGGACACTGGGCGCACCGTGGAGGCACAGGTCGTGGACAAGAGCGAGTGCGTCTACAACTGCAAGAACAAGAATAACATCCTGCGTTCCTCTCCCGCCGTCTGGAAGAAGCTCGGGCTCCATGCCGACGTCGGCGAGGTCCGCGTCACCTGGTCCGACGCGTAAACACATCACGCACCGAGTTGTATGGACGCGCAGTGAGGGGCTGTCTGGGAATACTGTAGTGCAGATGTATCCAAGCTACCTCTAGTTACTACACGTAGTTAGCTAGCTACACTCTCCACTTGATACAGGTGGGGGTAAAATAAAAGTTTCCTTTCACAGGGTGCAAAACTTACTAACTATGCACGGTATATGTGTGTATATAATTGTAAAATATTATTGGTTCTTCGTGAGTTTGATTTGGTACGGTCAAATATTATGGAACCATAATGAAAATAGCTTCGCTTATCTATATCCATCTGTCAATTATTGACTTTGATGTAGTTTCCATCCAAATCCATGTTTTTTTTTTCATTTTGTTTGACAAACCATCATTTTTTTCTTTACAAAGCACCTCTATTTGTCTCCAATATACATTGAGTTGAAACATTTGTTTAAACTATGATGGCTGTCGGGGTCGAATATTCTAGACCCTAAGAAAGGTGGCCCGAGCTGTATAAATGTCCGCTAAGAAAGGCCTCGCCAAAGTCCAGCTGTGAGCCTCCAAGAATTGGATCATGGACCCTATAACAGACCAAAACATGAGTCCGGCTACTAAACGTAAGGGCGGCAGGCCCTACTATCCCCGGCCCCTGAAAGTTGAACATCTGGGTGCCCAAGGGCTGGAGTCACAACTGCTGTTGAGGGAACTCCGACTTGCCCGACCCCGCGGGAGCGGGGTAGGGCAAAGGGGAAAAAGTGAGCCCTAACTCACCCAGTATAGCCCCCAGAATCATTCTGTGCGGAGGCTAAACTTTAGATTTTCCCAATGGGTATCCAGAAGGTACCACACCACGCACATCTCGCTACAGTGATGCCCAGGTGACCCCTCGTATTTATGTCATGTATGGCTTCTGGCTAGAAAACAGAAGGGGCGCTGCAAGCTATGCCGTGTGACACGATAGTGAAGCCGCAGCCCGACGAACAAGACGCCCTTGACGAACAATATGCCCTTGCCGGCCTAAGCCACGACATCAAGACGTGGGAAAGGATCCCCAAGGCCGAGGCATCTAAGACAACGGAACACCATACGTGAGGGAGGCACCACCGCTAAGGAAGATCCATCCTCCCTCCATCACTATCTTTCGACATGCACCCTAAGGTCCTCCCCGTTGAGATACAAAAGGAGGAGGCCTTGTGACTTCTAGGCGCTCGTCTTAACTCCATAGTTTAGAGCTTAACCATTTCTACACACACTCACACATCAACACTTTGAGACTTGAGCTACCTGATGGCCCTCTCTCAACCCTAGTTTGTAACCCTCTTTTTGCAAACCGAATACAAGAGTGGGTAGCACACCAGCCCCCGCAACTGGACGTAGGGATTCTATCCGAACCAGGATAATCCATTCTACCCTCATCATCCGAGCCCAAACACACAAACACAAATTAACTAGTCACCGGTGTTTGAAACAGCAATATTTGCTTTAATTGAAGTCTATATTTTGATCACATAAACCTAAATTTTGATACTTTTTCCAAAATTTTGAGCTTATTAATTGCACATGTACAGGGACTATTATTTACAAATGGTGAAATGTTTTAGATTTTTGTAATAATTTTGGGATCTATATTTTTTATTTCTTGTGGTTATGACTAACAATTTCTAGGATTGAACATTTTTTGAATCATGATATGTGTTTAGTTGAAACATATAAACTTAAACTACATGAACTCTTATCACTTTATGTGATGTCATTAAAATCTATTTTTTAAATTCCAATTCCTTATGTATTGATTACTCAAAATTTTACTTTTTAATCTATGTTTTGACTTTTAGCTTTTGATCACATGTAAATCTCAAATTCCAGTACCTTTGGTATCACTTATTCAAAATTTTTATTTTTTATTAAGAATAGTCTAGGTGTCTTTGTGCGCTCCATCTAGATGAAGCGCACAAAGACACATAGGCATATATTATGGAACCATAATACTCCCCTAATTATGGATTATATATGCCTTTGTGTCTTTGTGCGCTCCATCTGTTGTGTGTCAAATATTATGGAACCATAATACTCCCCTAGTTAGTGTAACGCTCGCTAGATTCTCCAAACCAACAAACTATATCACATAACCTCGTTTGTTTTTTTCTTAGGAAAAAGGAATATTCCCTCAATTTTCTATTTTAAAAATTACAAAATTGTACTCACAGCTTCTATGACTATGACCAAAATAAAGGTTGTAGATCTTAAAAAGATATGAAACATTATAGTTGAATAATCATTTGAGTTCACCTTGTCATGCTAAACGATGTTTGAATTTCAAAATTTTAAAATTTAAATTTTAAACGACCTCGGATGGAAAAACACCCAAGATAAAGTTTGTAGGTCTTGAAAAGTTATGAAGCTTTGTAGTTTAAAATTTTTCATTTGTTCATCTTCTCATGCTGAACTACATACATTTGAATTTCTCATATTTGAAATTTAAATTTTGTAAACCACCTCGGATGGAAAAAGTTCCTAAACGAAAAGTGTAGATCCCAAAAAGTTATGAAATATTGTAGTTAATCAATTTTTAATTTGAATTCGTTTAGGACAACAAATAAGCAATTTATGCTTGGTTTAGCATAGTATATAGGGAACCGGAATGACTTATAGACACAACTAAGTCTGTAGTGCCGCGGTTAGAGAGTGGGACACGTGAGGGAGAGGTAATGAGTTCGAATCTTACCGTATTTTTAGGTTATGTGATACAGAAGCTATTGGACGCATTTTTTCTCCCACAATCGTTTAACTGGGTTTCTCGGAGCCTTTTACCAAGGCTGTAGGAGATGCTCTAAGGGGCCTAAAACCTAGGTTGGTTGGGGCGGCCAGCGGCAGCGCGGATGGCGGCACACGCGGGAGCAGGGGCGACGGCGGCGGAGAGCGAGAGAGATAGGGTTGACCCCTTTCTTTATTGGTTGATCCAAATTAATTACATCTCCTATTTATAGTTGAACTTATTTGACTCCTAGGATGACTATGAGATCCTCAGAATATGGGTTCTCCTTTTACAATTTGCCCTTTCTTATTTTCACCAACTATTTCCTAACATGCGGAGACTCAATTTGGATACCTGGATAGCGTTGGCGAAGTCGCGGTGGTGGCTCGGGGGCTGCGCCCCCTCCCCCTGCGCGCCCGTCTAGGGCACCTGTGGCCCATGTGCGGCAGTGGCTGTGACATCGCTCCTCTCTTGGGCCTGAGTTGGCCCAATTTCTTCCCAATACGCCGAGCCCGGGTTGCACTGTTACAGCACTCCCCCCTTCTCTGCTTGGCACGTCCACATGATGAAAAACGAACTAGACGTCAACGCCGAAGGGAGGGAGAACTGTGGCGGTGCAAAGTTTCTCTAGGAAGCATGCCATGCTCCCTTCCATGGGGTTTTTAATGACGACGAACTCGTGAAGTCAAAGCAGTAGTGAAGGGTGTCGATGTTACCGAAGAGGTGGTAGGTGGAGGCATCTGTCCCCAGGCGTTGACTTGGACCTCTTTGCACCAACAGAGGGTACTTTGGGATCGATGTATCCATCTCAAAGGTAGCTATTACATACCTTCGGAGGTCTGTTGTAGTGGCGGATACCTTTGCGAGGTTCTGATTCGATGTAGAAGGGCAAGCGACACCAGATCGTCTCGGTGGTGAGTGTCGGTGGTGAGGTCATCATGTCCGTCATGTCGCCGACATGAAGGAGCCCGCGTCGAAGTTGTTGGGTACTAGGCGGTGTCGTCCAGTAGTATGGTCGATGTCTACGTCGACGCACTTGATGTGGATCAACAGGTGTCTGAGGCCATCGATGAAGATCATCGTTGTCCCGATCACTGGATGGTTGGACGGCCATGGTCGTCCCAGCAAGATGTAGGAGGGTGTTCCATGCACCTGGTGCGCCGTTGGTTGTTGGTGGATGCCAAGGGCTAGCATCTCTATGCTAGCTGGTCCCTCAATGTTAATGAGGTCTAGGATATCGGGCAGGAGCGATGTTGCTGACGGAATGTAGAGGTGACCGTCGAAGAAGATGAGCCCGTCGTCAAAACTCCACTCTTTTGTCGTCTTACTATTTGCAATGGTTAGGGAGACTGTGCACAGCTCCCGCTATTCCCTGATGGCCTAACGTAGCTGTTCGAAGATGGTGTGGTTGCGGTAGCTGAAGTTGTCGAGGAGCGCCCCGGGTTGCCGTCGTGGCCACCGTCACCGTCACTCGACGGCGGCGGCGACGGCGGTGGCGCCATGTCTTCGGGGATGAAATCCGTGACGTGCTTGAGGTGCACGAAAATCCGATACACCAGCACTTCTTTTCGTCGGTGGTAGGGGGTAAGTTGCCGAAGGTGGGCGCGCTTGTGCTTGCTTGGACGACATCGTTCTCTGCCACGGGAAGCCAAGGAACCTTAAGGAATAGCTCTGGGGTCGCTAGTCCAGGCTGAGAGCGTTAACACCGATAGATCAGCTCTCCGTCAGCTGGCCAATGGCGTGGATCCAGGATCATGGCAGCAGTGTCCTGAGCCAAGACATGTGGAGGGATCCCTTCCAATTCGATCACCACCTTCAACTTCATGGTGGCAGAATCTGCATGCGCCGCGTCCATGGCAGCAGGACCAGGAAGATCCCTGCGGTGGCCACCGGAGATGCCCCCGAGGATTTTATCTCCAACATCCTTGAGATTCATATCAGCACCATCCTCGTTCCGTCTAGACCACAACCTGAAAACATAGTTCATTTCTCTCCAGATCCTAGCAACATATTCAAATGCTTTGGTGATCAAATCCAGAAGTTATGACATTGGTTATCAAATGCTTTTTGTTAGCAGTCAGAGCCTAGCAACAGATTCATAGCTGCAACGTGTATCTCCAGAGTCTCCAGAAATAATGTTCCACACATTCCTTGCTACACAGTATTCAAAGAATATAGGTGATTAATGGATTCCTGTTGAGCACAGAAAAGAAAACAGTTATATCACTAACATCCCTTCTATTCATTACATTACCTCTAGTTAAAAGACTGTTCTGAGAAACCAACCACATGAAAAGAAAGAACTATAGGTGGAATAACTAGCTTCCAAACAGCCTGCACATATTTTGGAAAGATCCCTCCACATTTTATAACTGCATACATAGATTGCACAGCATATCTGCCATTAGAAGCATAACTCCATAGAATCTGGTCATCCTCCCCTCACTGAGAGAAGTCCCATCTACTAAGCTACTACATAATTCCCACCATTGGTTCATCAAAGTTTCGGAAACACTTCTCCTAAAGGGAAGCTTAAGTTCATGGTCATCCCACACTTAGCTGACAGTTTTCCCTTGCTATTCATTAATTGCATATAGAGGCCAAAATATAATTGCCAGACTTCTATTACCCAGCCATTGTTCTTTCCCATAATACCCAAATAGCATTCTTGTTCAGCTGATATCTAATAAATATCCAGGAAGTGAGAAGAGCATGATTAAGACTTCTTAAGTCAGGAATACCAAGGCCTCCCATATCTTTTTTATGGGCTACTAATTGCCAGTTCGCCAGATGTTCATCATTTTTATAGCCCATTTGGGAAACATAACAATGGAAAGCAACTAAATGACAATACTGGCCAGGCATGCTTTTAGTAAATTAATTCTACCAGCAATTTTTTTTTCAAAATTTTATCTATGATAGGTTGGAGGCCATTTCTATTCTACTTATTGTAGCGAAGGGTAACTCCCAAATATTTGATTGGAAAGTCATATCTTCTGCAACAAAAAATTTAGCAAACTCATTAGCTTGTGGTTGTGTAGTGTCTTGGAAGATATGCAGACACTACCGGAGACAGAGTCTCTGCCGATGGCGGCAGAGTTTGCCGATGGCCGAAGCATAAGCCATCGGCAAAAAACCCGATTTGCCGATGGCAAAGTAAAGCCATCGCAAATATATTTTTGCCGATGGCCGGGCCATCGGCGAACAAAAGCCATCGGGCCATCGGCAAACAAAAGCAAACGGCAGAGCAATACTCTGCCGATGGCCAGGCCATCGGCATAGGCCCACCATCGGCAAACTTTGCCAGGAGCGGACGGCGGCCGACGCCGTCTGTTTTGCCGATGGCAGCGCCGTTAGGCCATCGACAAACCGCCTTATTTGCCGATGGCCACGGCCAACGGCAAAGCATTGCCACGTGGCTGCCTGGGGAGCACCCAGGTCCACCTTGTTTGCCAATGGCCGGCCATCGGCAAAGAGGCATTGCCGATGGCTTTTCAAGGCCATCGGCAAACAATTTTTTTTTTTTGTTTTTTCCTTCCCTTTTTTTCTGGTGTCTTCCTACACCACATACAACCCAGCTTCAAAAGTGGGGACAATTTTGAGTTTTGTGGCTGTATTTCGTTAATTTTTTTAGTTTCTTTGAATTTTTTCCGCAACTCTAAATTTGAACTGCAGGTACATGAAATAATGCAAACTTTTGATTCGAAAAATGATATTCATGATGCTCGGAGTATGTTGAGGCCGTATCCAGGACCTCGCATGAAATTACGACCCTGTTGGCCTCGTAACATGGGGAGTGACGTGCATGGAAAGTGTTTTTAAATTCTATAAAATCCAAACGAAGTCCGAAATTGACGAAACTTGACCAGTTGTGTTGTCATGGCATGTGTAGTGTGTGGTAAAAATTTCAAAAAGTTTCGAGCAAGTTGTGAGGTCGGATGGTCAAAACCCAGACATCTCCACATGTGATGACCCGGGGATACCTCCCCGAGCCGGTGTGGCGCGTCCTGGCAGAGTTGAGCTTTTTCTTCCGCCAGCTTTGTTCCAAGGAGTTGTCTCGGGACGTTTGTTTTGAACTGGAGGAGGCTGCACCTAAGTTGCTCTGCAAGTTAGAGATGATATTTCCACCGGGCTTCTTCCTATCCATGCAGCATATGATTTTGCACCTACCAAGGGAGGCACGGTTGGGGGGGCCCGTGCAGCACCGTTGGTGCTATCCAATCAAGAGGTGTCTAAAGCTTCTTCGAAAAAGTGTAAAAATAAAGCCAAAATTGAGGCTTCTGTGGCAGAGGCATTCATTCTGGAGGAGGTGTCCACATGCACACAGGTGTACTATACCGAGGCACTTAAGAGACCACGAGATCCAACCCCTCGTTACAACATCGACGAGAATTCATGCACTCTCGGCCTTCTTAGAGGGGATCTCGGAAGAGCAGGAGCAGGGACCCCTCGTTACTTGCGGCATGATGAGTGGCATACTATCATGATGTACTTGTTGTTGAACCTTGAGGAAACGCTTGATTATCAAGAGTAAGTTCTCGTTCAGCTTGTTACATACACCGCCACTATCCTCCACCTATCGATCTGACCCCCCTTGTCTATTGTTTGTCCAGGGCTTTTATTAATGAACACTGGAGGTGCAGTAGGGATCCTACTGAGGAAGAAAAAGACCATCTTCTCAGACATAATACGCCCGATTTCGTCAATTGGTTCAGCAAAAAGGTAACTATCTACCTAACCTCGTTTTGACTTTGAGATTCCACTTTGCTCCTATGAGTGAGTAACGTAACTATCCACCTGTCCTAACCGTGCAGGCTAATTGTGATGCGGAAATGAGTCCTGCATTGAGATGTGTGGGCATAACCTTCGATCGACATGTCAAGTCATTTGACGTTTATGACGTGAATGGCTATTGCTTTCGCACGAGAAGCTACGAAGAGAAACGGGGCAACCTAAAAACCACGTGCACCGGAGTTCGTACTCCCGGCACGGATGGGAAGGACTATTACGGCATAGTCGAACAGATATTGGAGCTTGACTTTGGCAAGTTCCTAGGTTGTAAGCCTGTGGTGTTCAAATGCCATTGGTTCGATCCTGAGGTCACGAAAAAGGACCTTAAGATTGGGCAAGTCGAAATCCAACAGGATTCCAAATATGGAGGAGACGATGTCTATATTGTGGCTAACTGAGATGCCAAGCAAGTTTATTACCTCCCATGGGCAAACCAGAATGACAAGCGCCTTGCGGGTTGGAGCCTTGTGCAGTTCGTATCGCCATGCGGTAAAGCGGCGGTCCCGAACGATGATGATTACAACTTTGACCCAAGGACAGATGAGTTCTATCAACCTGAGGGGCTAGAAGGTAGGTTGGAGATAGACATTCATTCGTTGATGAGTATGGAAGTAAACAACGACATCGATGAGGACGAGGGTGATGAGGTGCACGATGCTGAGGACATACGAATCCTAGATGCCTGGCAGATGCGACGCGATGTAGAAGTTGGGGAACATGTAGAGTGTAATGATGAGGACTTAAGAGAGCTCGACAATATTGATAGTGATGACGACGATCGATGACGACGACGAGCGCTCGCCAGCAATATTGCCGTTTGCGGAGATAGTTTCTAATCCATGTAATATTGATACTGTTATTTATATTACCTTACATTTATGTTTCTTTACAAGTACTTGCAATCTATTAATACTAACTGTTTTAATCTTTGTCATTGCAGGCACTCGACAAAATGCCAGGCGGAGGACGGTCGCGCCGACAAAACGTCAGGTCGAGGTACATGGTGACCGAGCCCCAGCAGGACCACGTGGCGGCCGGTCACCACGAGGAGCACGTGGCGGCCGGCCACCACGAGGAGGAGGACGACGAGGAGCTTGAGGTGGAGCTGTCGACCAGCAGGGGTGGGAGTAGGCGGAGGGCTCCCAGGATGAGGCTATTTGAGGATGATGCTGTTTGTGACGGCGGCGGCGGCGGCGACGACGACGACGAGGAGGACGGCGGCGGCGGTGGTGGCGACGACGACGACGAGGAGGACGACGGGGGTGAGGAGACTGCAGGCACCTCGACTTCCACAGGCACCTCGAAGAAGCCCTTCCAGCGCGGGCCCGCTAAGCTCCCTGAGCACGTGCCGCGCCCGACGACCGCCCGCAGATCGTGATCGCCGAGAGCTAAGTATCCATTGTTGATTTACGTACTTGTTCTTATTTCATTTTCGAATTAAAACGCATACTAACAATTGTTGTTTATGTGCGGTGGTGGGCAAAGGTGACGGCCAGAAGTGTTCACCCCATGTCACTAGCATCCGGGGCGAGTGATTAAACATAACTTCCCTGGCTTGGTCACCATCGAGGGGAAGACGATCGTGCCCGACAAATGGGCATACTACTACCTCGTCAGGGACGTACATGGGGAAATCCTCGCTGACAAGATCAAGAGGGAGTTCTGGGTGAGTCTTTCAATCGCAACGCATATCTCAATACTACGCATTTGTTGGACTTTTCTCAAACAATGGAATGATGCTTGATGCCTGTGTGCAGTTGTACTATAGGTTGGCGGAGGGGCAGGACCCCGTGGTGGCGGACCGGCATCAGGACAAGGTGTGCGAGTTGCGGATCAAGGACATGTTCTACGAGGCGCACACCCAGGCCGTCATCTCCTACTACGCCAACTTCAGGGGGATGAAGGTGGATAAGAGCCAGGCCAGGGAGATGATATGTGAACCGGAGACCGACCTCACCGAGGAGCAGTACATGCAGGTAAATAAGTAGGAAAACATCCGTTATGATTCCTTATGTGACACATTCAACTCATTATCTGGAAGATCTAATACTTGAATGTCATGCAGACACCTTCGGGCTGGTGCAGCAAGTACGCCGACTGCTGGCGTGAGATTGTCAAAGGGTGGCAAACGCCGGAGGCGTACGTGCAGCACAGAGCACGTCGGGCAAAACGCTTGGAAGAGATGGCGAGGTCAGGGGTCTCACACCACCAGGGGAGCCAGAACCTCTCAGAGTTCATGGAAACACGGGTATGCTTGTGTTCAACCATTTCTTATAGCGCTGGATTTCTTATATCTCTACTTGTAACCATGTTTTCTGTTTTCCTCGCAGAGGGAGCACCACGACGGGCAGCCCATCAACGAGTACATGGGGTGGGCCCTGGCTCACAAGGGCCCAGCGAAAGCGGCCTCCACCACGTACAGCTCTTCGGACGGGCCCGAGAAGTACACCAACCCGGTCATGTACGAGAAGCTCACCAAGTACGCCGCCGCAGCTCGAGAGGCCCATGGCGACGACTACGACGTAATCGCCGAGCCCCTGGACACTCAGCTCATGATGAGGTTGGGAGGAGGGAAGCAGCACGGCCGGTTCTATGTGGCCCACAGCGCCAGGTTTGCCGATGGCCATGGCCATTGGCAAACTGACCGGCAAAAAAATTCCTGGAAAACATTTTCAAAAGAAAAAAAATGGTACGCTGACGGCCGTGGCCATCGGAAAAGATACTTGTTTGCCGATGGCCACGCGGCGTCAGCCATCGGCAAACCCACCGTCAGCCTGACGGCGGGGCGGCTGACGTGGCCTGGTCGCCGATGGGGGTCGCGGCCATCGGCGAATAGTTTGCCGATGGCATGGTCAGTTGCCATCGGCAAACAAATTTTTGCCGATGTCGGAGTTGCCGATGGGAGTTTGCCGATGGCAACGTGACTTTGCCATCGGCAAACTTTTTGCCGGTCGGGTCTGGTGTTTGCCAATGGCATCAAGCCATCAGCAAACACTCTGGATCCGGTAGTGAGAGGACGGTAAATTTTGGATATGGATTCTACCATTTAAAAATGTACAAGATGTTTTAATAAATTCGGCTTCACATACATACATGCAGATGATTCTACCAAACCAAAACAGAGCTTGTTCATCAGTTGTTCTTGCATGCGCAGGAATTACCGAAAGGATACAGTAGCATTTCAGCGAGCTGACTATATGACACATGCCATCACTAGCATTCATGATATAGCGCACTTGTTTCAGATATGGGCCATATATTTAACCAGGTATTTTTTTTTTTACAACAGCAACATTTTCTGTTGGGAGCGCAGGACCCACGAGAAGTGGTCACGATAGGAACATCGAGGACGTGTGATCTCAGAAGGAGTATATGCATTTGTGGATTTGGGTTTGCCTCGGGGACTTGAATTCAGCCGGCCAGTCTACGAAGCATGAAGAGCCAGCGGTTATAAAGAAATTAGCAGAGCTGACAAATGCGACTGGGCTGGTAGGATCAATGCAAAGAAAGACAAACGTATAAGGGCATGCGCAATATTGTGGCTGGCTCATTTAGCATTAGGTGCCAGACTTGGTTCAGATGGCATTAGCTACAGCCAAATGCAAAATGGCTATGTCGTCCCTAGTAGAACTTAGCGTGCAGGGTATGTAGAAAGTACTTGCACGTCCTTTGTCCCTCACACAATAGTTGAAGATTGAGATTTTCTTATTCTCCTGTGGTGCACCATAACTCCATAAGCTTATGGTTGATTCTAGAGAATCTTTGCTTGAGGTGCATTGCCACAATGGCTAATACAAGGTGTATCATAGCCATAGCATTAAATGCTTAAGCCCACCTTCTGACATTGTTGTTGCCCTAAGCAATGATTAGAGACCATGCAGTGTTAGATGTACTAGCATGTTTGCGCGTCTGGCCGGCGGGCGGCGGCGAAGCTTAATTTCCCCTCTCTCCTGATTACGCAGGCTCTCTCATCGTCGGCAGCTTGCAGCATACTGTATAATACTACAGATACAGTACAATATACTGTACGTAGTATATTATGTGGTCAAATGTATATGTTGCGACGATGTTTGCGCTGAGTTGGGCCAAGTCATCCCTACCCAGCTGCATGCGACCAAAACACGTACAGAGAGAGAGAGAGGCGGCATTATATAATAAATTAAACTTAATAATACAGGCAAGCCATATATGAAATGAAACAGAAGCTGATCGAAATTATAGTACTTGAGTTGGGCCAAACTGATCTTAGAAGTGGAGCACACCTATATATACGCCCCACACGAGCCAAGGGGCAGTGCATCCAAGCACCTCGATCGAGCTGCTCATTAAGAATAAATAAATAGCAATGGTGAAAGCTAAGACTGCTGTAGTCATTGTCATCCACTCATCCTAGCTCTGCTTCAGTTCTTATGGACCGCCAGTGGTGACCTCTTTGGCAACATCGTTGTTGCTGTGATGACCGTGAATAACGGGTTCTAGAAGGCTGATGATGGCGGAGGCACGGTGGCGTGTGATGGCCGCGCGCTTCCACAGTGACAACGAGCTCATCGTGACGCTGTCCTCGGGGTAGTACGCGGGAGGCACTACCGGACTCAGCATCTTTGCCGATGGCGGCCGGATTTGCCGATGGTAAAATGGTCGGCCATCGGCAAATCCCGCAGTTTGCCGATGGTAAAGTAGGGCCATCGGCAAACCCATTTTTGCCGATGGCCTGGCCATTGGCAAATCATGGCCATGGGCAAAGGCCCACTTTGCCGGTGGCCAGGCCATCGGCATACCCCGGCCATCGGCAAAGGCCTATTTTTGCCGATGGCCGAGCCATCGGCAAATCCCGGCCATCGGCAAAATTGGCCCAGGGACGACGCCGTCGGGGGCCGGCCGACGCCGTGCCCTTTGCCGATGGCCGGGCCGTGCGGCCATCGGCAAACCACCTAGTTTGGCGATGGCCACGGCCATCGGCAAACGACGGCCACGTGGCGGCCTCGGGAGCCGCCGGGCCCACGTACTTTGCCGATGGCCGGCCATCGGCAAACTATTTTTGCCGACGGCCTTCCCAGGCCGTCGGCAAAATTTGTATTTTTTTTTTTTGAGTTTTGCTTCCAGTTTTGCCGGCCATCGGCAAACTATTTTTGCCGACGGCTTTCCTGTGCCGTCGGCAAAATTTGTATTTTTTTGAGTTTTGCTTCCAGTTTTTTCTGGTGCCTTCCTACCTCAAATACAACCTACCTGCAAAAATTGGGACCATTTGGAGTTTTTTTGCTATATTTCGTGAATTATTTCTGTTTCTTTGCAATTTCCGGCAACTCCGGTTTTGAACCTGCGGTACATGAAATAATAGAACTTTTTGATCCGAAACATGGTATTCATGATGCTCGGAGTATGTTGAGGCCGTATCCAGCACCTCGCATGAAATTACGACCATTTTGCCGTCGTAATGTGGGGAGTGACGTGCACGGAAAGTGTTTTTAAATTATATAAAATCCAAACGAAGTCGAAAATTGACGAAACTTGACGAGTTGTGTGGCCATGGCATGCGGAGTCTGCGGTAAAAATTTCAAAATATTTCGAGCAAGTTGTAACGTCGGATCGCCAAAACCCAGACAACTTCACATGTGATCACAAGTGATGACATGTGAAGATGTCTTGGTTTTGGCCATCCAACGTGACAACTTGCTCGAAAATTTTTGAAATTTTTATCGAGACTCCACATGCGATGACAACACAACCCGTCAAGTTTCGTCAATTTCGGACTTCGTTTGAATTTTATATAATTTAAAAACACTTTCTGTGCACGTCACTCTCCACGTTACGATGGCAAAATGGTGGTAATTTCATGCGAGGTGCTGGATACGGCCTGAACATACTGGGGAATCATGAATATCATCTTTTGGATCAAAAAGTCCCATTATTTCATGTACCCTAGCGGTTCAAATTTGGAGTCGCGGGAAAATCCAAAGTAACAGGAATAATTCACGAAATATAGCCAAAAAGTTCAAAAATGTCCCAAGATTTGGAGGTGGGTTGTATTTGAGGTAGGAATTTACCAGAAAAAAATTGGAAGCAAAAATCAAAAAAAAGCCAAGTTTGCCGACGGTTCAGGAATGTCGTCGGCAAAAAGATTTTGCCGATGGCCGGGTCCAGGTGGCCATCGGCAAACCCTGTGCGCGGGCCCGCTGCCTGGCCGCCACGTGGGCAGGCTTTGCCGATGGCCGGGCCCAGGTCGCCATCGGCAAAGTCCGTTTTAAAAAAATAAAACAATTGAATAAGCCCGGCCCAACCCTAGATCGACAGCCGCCCTCATCCGCCGCCCTCTCTCCACCAGCCCCGATCCGCCGCTCCGCCGCCACCAGCCCCGATCCGCCGCTCCGCCGCCCCGAATCCTCAACTCCGGCGAGCCCCACTCCCGGCGCCGCCGCTCCCGGCGCCGCCCCACTCCCGACGCCCTCCCCGTTCCCCACTCCCCGCCGCCGCCTCCAGTCGCCGGGCCGCCACCTCACCGGTCGCCGGTGCGGCCCGAGCTCGGGGCGGCGCGACCTCCCAGCTCGCCTTGCCTTGCCCACCGCCGTTCGCCCACCGCCGCCCCGACCACCGCCGCCACTGCAGCCGCCGGTCAGCAGGCGCCCCGAGCTCCCCCCGGCCTCCTCCGCTCACTGCTCAGCCACAGCTCCCGGCTCGCCCCCACGCCGACGCCGAACCTGGAAGTCGTCCGTCCGTCTGCCCCGGTCCACTCCATCCACCGCCGCCCGGCCGGCCGGCAACCCTCTTCCCCACCTCCTGCAGTGTGCTATCACCCACCTCCCGATTCAGGTCCCTCCCAGCGGCAACTAAAGCTTCCAGGTAACCCCTGCGCTCCCCTCTCCTGTGCATGTGCAACCAGACATCCCAACTTAGTGTTTCTGCCTGCCACTGGATTCCCTACAGATTATTATTATTAGATACGATGACTGGATGCTGAATCGATGTTCCTGTGCTGCCTTGTATAAGATGGTTGCTTGTTTGCCACCCACCAGCCTACGGATGAGATGAAATGTCAAGTTAACTAGCTAGAGACCCAGCATCTCCATGATTGACATTTGTACAAGTTATATTTGTTGAACTGCATTGAGCGAGCTCAAGAGTGTCTGAGAGCTTGGGTGGCGAATGAGTGAGCTGTTACATTCATGCTTGTTTGAATCTTAGTAGTAGTAGTAGTTAGTGTTAGTTAGTAGTGGTTAGTACTAGTAATTAGTATTGTTAGTAGTGATTAGTTGTAGTAGTTAGTAGTGATAGTTAGTAGTGGTTAGTAGTAGTAGTTAGTAGTGTTAGTTAGTAGTGTTTGGTAGTAGTAGTTACTAAGTAGTTAAGTATCTCTTAGTGTTGACGAAACCTTCCGTCCACGCCGTCAACGCCTTTCGTCCACTAATATTGATGTCTTTATTGTTTTGCAGAGCAGGACGTGTCGTAGGGGAGCTTGATCGTGTACGTCCCGCCGACACCTCCACCTCCACCGTCGTTGATTCGGCTACGAGAGCAAGGTATATGAACCCTTCTCTTCTTGTCGGCCTTCGTGCCGCTATGCTTGTCGGCCTTCGTGCCGCTGTGGTTATCGGCCTTCGTGCCGCTATGCTTATCGGCCTTCGTGCCGTGGTGCTTGTTGGCCTTCGTGCCAAGTTTTTTGCAGGTTTTGGAACCTCCCCGTGCAGGGGAGGTGCTGCCAAAATTTTTAGTGGCTTCTAATCTTTTTTCCTCTTTTTGTAGGAGGAGGACCTGTGGGAGCTACTCGGTGACGGCGATCTTCTTCTTGGGCGTTGCGGGCCTTCCTGCACCGCGTCGACTCTCCTCCGGCCCGCTACCCGCCTCTGCGCCGCCACCCTAGGTATAAACCACCTCTGTGTCTTATAGTTGTTGTAAACCACCTTCTCTACGACGGTTTCTCTTTCGGATTGTCCACGTTTTTTGGACAGCCCGAGGATGCGTAGATGGGTTAGCTTCCATGTTCCGCCCCCGTCCGAGTCGGAGTTTCGGCAGCACCTCCCCGCTGTTCTCCCGATACACACTCTCCCGCCGGGACGTGTATCGGGAGAACAAAGGGGGAGGTGCTGCCGAAATTCCGTCTCGGACGGAGCGGAGCATGGAAGCTAACCTCATCTACGCATCCTCGGGTGGGATTAGGACCTATCCTTCACTTATTAGATGGTAGGAACGCCTTGTAGATGCAGCTCTTGTTTCGTTACTCGCTACGTTGGCGCATGACAGAGGATGGCCGACCGTGAGTGGATGTACACGGGGTTCAAAGACAAGACAGAGCAATGGATAAAGGGGACCAATGAATTCCTAGAGCAAGCATTTGGCCCATCTCGCTAAAGGGTCGATTCGGGTGTTTTGTCCCCTGTGCCAAGTGTAAGAACGAGACAAGGAAAGAAAAGCGGCCGATGTGGCAAGATATTTGGAAGTATGGATACGTTCCAAACTACACCCGATGGACTCTCCATGGGGAACGCAAACGGCTTAGGGAGGCGCACTACAAGAAATCTAATTTTTTGTGACAAAATGGATTATGACGATGACAGTTTTTGTCACATAATGTAACATTATATGACGAAAGTTTTTGGGTCGTCACAAAGTTGTGAGCCCTAGAACTATTTGTGACGACAACTATTTTTGTGTCACATAAAGGTACCCATGTTCGTCACAAAACAGTTAACCGCCGGGAGCCAGATGACGGTGTCCTTTTTTGACGCGGTGAACTCCCTTTATGTGACGTTTATACGCTGTCATAATAAGTTAGTTAAGAAATAACCATTACCGGTGTCAATACACCCCCTGCAGGTGGACCCAACCTTATCTCTTCGCCACTTCACTTTCCCCATCCCCGACCCCGACCGAATCGAGCACGTCGAGCAGAGGGAGGCGCCGGGAGAGTCGACGGCGGCGAGGGACCGTCGAGCTCTGGGCGGAGCACGTCGCGGCGGCTACCCGGTCCCTCTTCCCCATCTTTGGCCCACGGTGCAACGGCTTCCCTCTCCCTCTTCCCTATCGGCGACCCCGACCGAATCGAGCCGAGGGCAGCGAGCGCGGCGCTGGGAGAGTCAACGACAGCGAGGTACCGCCGAGCTCCATACGGAGCACGTCGCGGCAGCTTCCCCCTCCCTCTTCCCCATCTTTGGCGCTCGGCGCAGTGGCTTCCCTCTCCCTCTTCCCCATCGACGGCGCGGCGGTGTGGGTAGAGCAGCACGTCAGGCGGCCGGCGGAGCAGGGATCTCCGGTGACCACCGCAACACCATCACTCTCCAGCTCCCCAAGGTGCTCGTGGCCTGTGCCTCCGCCATTCCCCTCCCCTCCCCCTACTGTTGTTGTTGTAGGTGCTATGAGATTTTTTCCAATTTCAATGGTAAATTGTCCATGCATTTCATGATTCCTTTCAGATTTTTGAGGCAGCCTACCAATTGTGCTACATATGCAGTAGCTAGTGCATGAACAAGCTAAGTTGCCTTGTTTAGATAGCTTCCTATGTGTTGTGTATCTTCAATCAAATTTCAACTCTTGTTCATCGATGACCTTTTGAGTCTCATTTCTCTCCATCAGGCCTCATGTCGCAGGCATCGTCATGTACCGCTCGCACTCGGCGGTCACCACCGATATAAACCGGAACTATCGATCCGGAGGCGCCGATCGATGAAGTGTCGAATTTGCCGTTGATAAAGTGCCCAGAATGTAAGGACAGGAGGGTGTTTCCTGCCACTACCACAAAATCTGAGTATAACCGTGGAAGGAGATTCTTCAAGTGTCCTAGGCAAAGCTATGTTAGTGTTTTGTCGGTTTTTTGTACCCCAATTTTCAATCGTCATTGGGCAAAATTAATTGTTTTGCAATGTGGATGCAGGGGAGATGTGGGAGCTATTGGTTTGAGGAAGAATATGTGGTCTATCTTGAGGACAATGGATATCTACCTGCAAGGACAACCGAAGTTCCCGAGGTGGTCGTGGGAAAAATTCAAAGCTTAGAAGAAAACCTGAACAAGCTGAATGAATTGGTAGGGAAGAACAAGGATGGCCTGACAAGTTGCATTTGTCTAGTATGTGGATGTGTGAATGTAACACTATTCTTGGTGTTTGCCATATGTTTGGTGGTAGCTGTAGTGTTTAAGTAGTCCAGCCGATGAAGTTGTGTGTTGAAGAAAATGATGTAGGACCCTGTTTAAGTAGTGAAGGATGATGAGGCTGGGGTTGTAACCGTAATGTTGGGAATCCTCTTAGTAGCTGTACTGTTCAAGTAGGCAATGGTTATGAAGTATGGGCTTGTAGTGTTGAAGAACATCATGTACTGAACCTGTTGTGGTCAATTTATTTGCCCTATGGATGTGCAATACTGATGTATGTTGGAAATTAAGGTCACTGTTGCTTTGATGTGGAAATTGTGTGCCATAAAACTACTGCAGCATGTAACTTGCATTCATGTATGCTGCAGCCATTTTTTGGTCATTTTGTGACGACTTATGTACATTCCATGACATATTTTGGTCATTACATGACATTATCATGTGTCACAAAAGCACAAAAAAACTGGGCACTATATAAATCATGTGAATGGATTCTGGCCACTATAATGCATCTAGTATTCACAAATATCTATAATTCCAAAGTCCAATCATCATCATTGACACAAATCCATTGTAACAGAATCACTAATACAAATAGCAATACCACAATTCAAATACAGCATGTTCACTGATACAAGTCATGGTTCACAACTAGCTCCAACAAATGCTAAAGTAGCATATAATTCAAATAAGGTCTTATAAATTTATATCTCAAATGCAAATATAATTGAAATACAACAAAATCAATAATGTAAATGTTCATGGTTCCACAATCTCCACAAATGCAATGGTCAGTCAACATCACTGTCCTCTCCTGAAGTGTTGTCTTCTACTGGACTATGGTACTCAAGGAAGGTATCATCTTCATGTTCACCTACGCAGTCTGCTTCATCATCTTCAGTTGTTTGTTTTCTTCGACGGATGCTCTTGACAAGGTCTCTGCTGATTGGACTACCTGGTTCATTCTCCATGTGCAACAAATCCATATCAGGATGAATGTCTCCCACTACAGCCTCTGTAGCTGAAATATGCTCCTCTTGGTATGCCTCCTGACATCTGATTTGTATTTGTTCATGGATTGGTATATTTGTGCCTAACTCTTCGACATCAAATATATGTCGGTGGCCAAATTCTTGTAGCACTCCCCAATTTGGACCAAACTTTGTATCTTCCAAGAGAAATACTTGTGAAGCATCTGTGGCCATAATGTAAGGATCATCCTTATACCATCGACCTTGGATATTTATGCTCTTGAAGTAACTATCATTTTTCATCTGATATGTCCTTCCCTCTAGATGGTACCACTCACACCGTAACAAGACAATAGTTCTAGGACCTTTGCTGTTACTATTATAAGTCAACTCAATAATGTCTGTGATTGTCCCATAGAAGTCAATTGTGTCATCACCATGAGTACCTGGACTTTTAATGGTGGAGTTTTGTGTGTTCTTGTTTTCATCCCGAGCCAAAGTGTGGTACCGTACACCATTAATTATACAGGCTGTGTATGAACGCACTCGCGGATCCGGGCCGCATGCCAATGAGTACAGGTCTTCATCAACATGTGTTGTGCCTTGGTATTTCAATGTGGTAATCTACAAGTTAAAAACATACAGAAAAATTGAGTTTCAAAATGTATTGTATCATAAATTAGTAAGTCATGTTGTAGAAGTTGCACACACATGATCCTCGAACCATGAAGCGAATTGTGTTGACATCACTTTTTCTACATTGTTGACCCCTTGTTTTTCTAATTCTTCCCCGTACATGCCGCAAAGGAAGAATAAAATTAGTTATTTTTGACACTAGTATTGAATAAAGGTGGCTGAAATGAAATGACTGGATTTACTCACTCTCGTAGTCCTCAACCTCCTCACGCTTATTGAGAACAAACCAAACCATGGAGTCATAGTCTTTATCGTAATGCAGTTTTGAAGCACCCAACAGGTTAATAGCATGCCCAAAAATAGAGTAACCATTTGGTGAGTTGTTCTTTTCTCCATCTAAGTTTCTTTCAGTGCCTAGTGAACTTAGTAATGATGTCATTGAAATAAGTTGAGCATTGTGTCATACACTCATAAGCAAAGTGTATGCCTCTCGCAATAGATCCTTAGGCCTTGCTTGATTGCGGATTTAAACGCTTTAAAGGTGCCCAACCTTCTTTCAATGGGATACATCCATCCATACTGCACTGGTCCCCTTAAGAGTGCCTCATCAAGTAAGTGTACTGCTAGGTGAATCATAACATCGAAGAATGCTGGAGGATAAATTTTCTCTAGCTTGCATAGGATAAGCACAATATCTTCCTTCATCTTATGTAGTGCATCAACCTTTAGAGTTTTGGAGCAAAGCTGTCTAAAAAACCTACCCAATTCAGCAATTACTTCATATACATCTTTGCGCACCAAACCACGAATGCCACTGTAAGATACGCTGCAAAGATTATATGGCGATCATGTGTTTTCAGCCCATGCATTGTTCCTACTCCCTCCAGATTGACACATCTGGATATATTGGAGGCATAGCCATCTGGAAACCTAACATTGCTCACAAATTGCAAGAACTTGTTTCTATCTTCTGGTTTTAGGACGTAACAAGCTCTTGGCTTTGATGATGAAGTACCACTGTCATCTAGCAAATGAAGCTCTTTTCTGATACCTCTGTCCTCCAAATCTAGTCTAGCATTGATGGTGTCCTTTGTCTTGTTTGGAATATTAAGTAGAGTTGATAAAATGTTTTCACATATGTTTTTCTCTATGTGCATAACATCAAGGTTGTGTTGTAGCTTTAATTTTGGCCAGTATTCCAAATCATACAAGCCGACCTTCGATGCCATACCGGTTCATCTTCATTGCGGCGTCGTTTTCTTGACTTTGGTTTATCTCGGATTCTTTCCTGGAACATAGCCAACTTCATTCAACCTAGCCATAACCTCATCTCGCACTAAATTTCCTTGGCTTCTCTCTTTTTTCATGCTTGCTAAAAGATCGGTTTGTCCTCCATGCATGGTTTTCGGGGAGGAAACGTCTCTCGGTCTAAGAAACCAATTTTGTTTCTAAGCCCACAGGAGCATGGATTCTCATCACAATACACACATGCGAAGTAACCTTTAGTGGTTCTCGCCCGACATGGTGCCTAATGCAGGGTAGTCATGGATTCCCCACGTAATCGCAAAGACGTAGGCTGAAATCTTTGCCTTCAACCGCATCATAAGTATTGACACCCTTCCAAAGCT
Organism: Themeda triandra; assembly: GCA_018135685.1. Taxonomy (NCBI): domain Eukaryota; kingdom Viridiplantae; phylum Streptophyta; class Magnoliopsida; order Poales; family Poaceae; genus Themeda; species Themeda triandra. Next base: position 112,807 of record JAENPR010000766.1, read on the forward strand.
CTATCATGTCGCTATCAAAGGTTGCATGAACACATGGAAATCTTTGCCTGGTGATTTTTTGCCTGGAATTAGTAAAGTAAGCATGAAATTGGATTGGTCCATACACATCCATGGTGGAAAATTGTATGGTACCACTATCACCGGCCATATGCTATATGAATTGCTCATCCGACCAAATGGGTTAAATCCATCGGTAGCAATGCCTAACCTCAAACCTGCGAGGATCATCTCGCAAATGACTTGAAATTCTCATCAAAATCTTTCCAAGCTTCCCCATCGCAGGATGTCTCATTTCATTCTCAACTCGGTACCCTCTTTTCCTTGTGCCATCTTACATACCGTCCCCGCCGCTTTGACAGAAAAACCTTTGAAGGCGTGGAATTATTGGAAAGTACGGAGGACCTTGTGAGCTACTTTCTTTTTGCCATCCTTGTTCACTTTCCACCTTGTGAATCCACAACCGGGCAATGCCGATCATTCTCGTTGTCATTCCAAAACAAGGCACAATCATACTTGCACACATCTATAGAAACATACCCAAAACCAAGCTTCCGAAGCACCGATTTCATCTCATTATATGACTTAGGAACTCCGGGCACATTCTTCAACGACTGAGAAAGCAACTCAAGGAATGCATCAAACCCAGTCGTTGTTATCCGGTTGTACACTTTTATATGTAGCAGTTTAATAATGAAAGATAGCCTAGTCTCCCTGCAACCTCGGATAAAGTTCACGCTTTGCCTCTTCCATGAGTTGTTTATATAAGTTGCCACCGAAGCCATGGCTTGCCTTTGCGCCGCGCAAATCCCGAATCAACCCCCGAACTCCCCTTGCACCGTCATCCGTGACATCTTCAGCTTGTCCTTCCTCATCAAGTGGTGCCTGGTCATTTCCATCCCATGACATATCTTCGGGTACAAATGTAGTTCTCGCATCATCATCTTGTCCACCAATATTTTCCTGTCCACCATTATTTTCTTCCTCTCCATGGTGAACCCACCTAAGATAGCACCGAGACATACCATTGAGTTCGATATCCTCTTCTACATCATCAAATGTTTTCTCTTTATGGTTCAGGCATTTTCGGCATGGGCATTTGATCAACTCATCAGGACTGTATCTATCTCTGACATGTTGCATGAATTGCTGAACACCATTCAAGTATTCCGTTGACATTAAAGGAGTGTTATATATCCAGCTTCTATCCATCTTGACCTGGATAAAATTAGGTGCCAGTAAATTAAAATTTGCAATGGCGCAGTTCGTAACCACAAGTGTAGGTGCCTAAACTAAGAACTAAAATTAGGTGCCAATAAACTAAAATTTGCAATGGAGCTTTACCTTGAACAATGGCTGGCAGTTTAGGATAGCCAAGCTCTAATCCGAAGCTTGCTCATCTTGGTTTCTCATCTTGGCATGCACGTGAGGTTGCCCGGAGTCCATCTCGGGGGTTGGGGGTGGGGGTTGGGGGGGATGATTTGCCGCCGAGCAACTCAGCCCGGCCGGCCAAGCTCGTCGCTATCACCGGCCGCCCAAGTTCATCTCATTGCCTCGCTGAGCTGCAGATGCAGGCGATGGGTGCATCAAGGTTGTGGCTGAGGGGAGGGGCGGGAAGCGGGTGGGCCTTGCGGAGCTCAGCTGGCCGGCAAAGCTCGCCGCTGTCTCTGGCCGGCCAGGCACATCACTTTGCCTCTCACCGAGCTGCAGGTCGCCGGAGATGGCTGAGTGGAGGGGCGCGCGGGCAGCTGGTGGGCATTGCGGCTGATGGGCTGGCCGGGAAGGATCCGGCTGGATCTGCAGGTCGCCGGCGTGGCTGGAGCTGCAGGTCGCCGGCGAGGTGGCGGGGTTGGCGGCGAGTGTGGCAGAGTGAACGGCCGAGTGAGCTGCCCCCCCTCTGTTTGGTATGTTGTTTTAGAAAACCAGAGGAGCAACATGTCAATGACAAGTGGGCCCAGGTGTTCATCAGCAACAAGATGGAACCAACATTTGTGCATACATTTGTTTTTTTAATCTATGGCCAAATCTTGTAACAGGTTTTTCTCCTACTAGGTATATCTAAATCAGATGTTTTTTTTCCTAAATCTTTTTAAAATTATACTCGCATCTATTGGTTGTGTGGATGTTGGTCAAATTTTCATGTCATAAAATTTTAACAATTGAAAAGTTTAATCTTAAATAAAGTACACATTTAGACCTAAATTTGAAGATGCAAATGATCTCGGCTAGAAAAGTCATAAACATAAAGATTTCACAACTCATTGAGACCAATAAATCTTATTCAGGTCATTTGGCCATCCGACAAAGTGATGGTAAAGTAGTTCATAAATTTTACAATCTCCCATATAGTTTCATGAACATCAAGTGAGATGTGTAATTTTCATGAACAAAGTTGGAGTCACTTTGCCAAATGGCAAAATGACCTAAATAAGAAATATTAGTCTTCATGAGTTGTCCAATCTTTGTGTTCATCAATTTTTAATTTGAAACTATTTAGTATACTTAAATTTGATATTAGTTCTAATATTTTGAAATTTGAATTTAAAACTATCAAAAAAAAAGGTCAAATGAAAATATAACCAAAACATCGTTGGTACATCTCGATGATCTCGCATCTTTTTGTTTTAGACATTTATTCCTTTTTCTCGTCGTTTACTACCTTAAAAATCTTATGGAAATCGTAATATAACTAAATGGGTCAGTGACATGTGGACCCAAAGTGCTCTACGTACCAAAATCGGCCAGCCCTAAACCTCACACCGACATGACGGGCCCATCACGTCGACCAAAAATTCGCCGGGCACCGGCCACCTCCCGCCCATCTCCTCCTCGCCGACATTTGGGACCCAAAGCCACTCCCGCCCAAACCCTAAACCTTATCCTCTTGCCCCGATAGCCAAAGGGGAAAAATCCCCAATCCGCCTCTCCGCAGCCGCGCCGCCCGCCCCCACCGATCCCCGCGCCGCCAGCCGCCGCCGGCGGCATCCCCACCGCCACGACCACCCCACCCGCCTCCGCAGCCTCCCCGCCGCCACGACCCCCACCCGCTCGCGGCGCCGCGTCGCCACTACGCCGCGCCGTCGCAAAGCACCTCGACCGTCCACCCCGCCCACCTCCGCGGCGCCCGCCGTCAACACCAACCCACCCGACTCCGCAGCGCGCCGTCCACCCCGCCCACCTCCGCGGCGCCCGCCGTCAACACCAACCCACCCGACTCCGCAGCGCTCACTGTCCACCCCGCCCACCTCCACAACATGCCGCCGGCGACATCCCTACCGCCCAACACCGTCATCTCCTAACCCTAGAACCGCAGCCGACGCCGCCGGTGGACATTGGAGACTCTCTTCAAGTTGTCCTCGCCAACGACGGACTAAGTGGCTCTCCGTTGTTTGAGGTGAGGATCTCCCTCTTCTCCCCGCTAGTGCTTGTTGCCTCGCCTATGTGGCCGTGATTCTAGTTCATGGATTGGTTTGTATTTTTTTTTGTGCCCGAGAGAAGGGTGGAGCGCAATTTTGTTAGTGCATGGATGGAGCTAGGTGCTTGGAGCAGCTTATGGTGCGGAGCTAGGTGTTTTCATATTGGACTCCGTAGCAGAGACATATAATGTGGCACAATATCCATCTGTTGCTACTAGGACTTGGAGTTAACAAAGTTGGTGGAGTTAACAAATTAAAGTAATCTAAGTATATGATATCTTGATGCCTAAGCTAGAAGTCATGTTCCCGGGTGTTAACACAAAGTGGATCGAGCATTGTTTGCTTTTATGTCAATCTATTCATGCTTCAATTATTGCGCATCTAAATTTGTCTCTACCATGTTTGTTTGTTGATTGACATCATAGTACCATGATTTAGTATGCTAACTTGTAATTAAGTTCATCCTTTTTAAAAGTTGTCTTCTAATTTGTTAGTTTTTTCTTCAGTTCCTTTACGTAAACCGAAACCAGTTTCGCTCCCCCGTGCGTTTGATGATACTAAGTAAGAAATGAAAAAACCACAAGATGAGCCGGACAGGATGAAAGGGTAAGGCAAATCCAGGAACATTTTAAGTCCCCGGGTATTCCAATATTAACTAAGGAAGTTAGCGATGTTTTTTCCAAAAAGGAAAAAAAGTGCAAATGGAAGGCAAAAGTAGTGTGTGATGACAAACCAGATTCTCGATATCGAATATGACCCATCCTCTCGACTCGATGGTGATGATGAAAATGATGATGACCTAACTATCGAGGATAATACCGAGGTGAGATGCATTACTAGGACAATTAACAAGTATCTTGACAAGTTTTTCCAATCATGTACTTTGTTGTACTCATTTAATGTACTTCACACTTGTTCCTTACTTGATAAGGTGCATCTTTTTCTATGCAGGTAGGAGCGATGGTTCCAGAACTCGGCCTTAGAACAAGAAGCAAAAGGTAGCTCATGTGCCACCGCGCACACTGCGTAATGACTAGGCGCAGATGCCATGAATTCGCTCGGAGGCCGTCCACCACCAAGGGAAAGGTTGCCCTTGCCTTCTAGGACCTCTACAAAACCCAACTCTAAAACTAATCCCATTTCCAAAGTCACCACCGCAAGGCCACCTCAACACAAATGACACTCGGACCTCGAAACTACAAACACACACTCGCTACTCCAAATAACACCCCTATCTTGCCGCCCATGTCTCGAGCCTGTTCGAAACACATTGGGCAGTCCTACTAAATTCACCCGGCTAACTCGCAAAGAAAGTCTACATCTGGTTTAAACCCATATCTTTTTCCTTCTAGACTACCCAAGACCAAGCCCACCCACATCTACACCACCGCAAACATTGAGCATACGCCTCCTTCAACCAATCGTGCCCTATTTCCGCAGCCTACTCTCACAACTACCGTTAGCCAATCAGCTCCTATAGAAACCTCTCCAGTGTACAGAGCTCCGCTCCTATAGAAACCTCTCCAGGTGTACAGAGCTCCAGGCAAAGCAATGACATCACTGAAGGTGATGACCAAGTTTATGTTGATAATGCAGAGGGCCCTATAAATGAAGAAGAACCAGGTGGTGAATTGGTTCCAGGTAAGCAATAAGTGTTTACATCCATTACTTTCTACATTCTTTATCTACATTGGTGGCTGCTTTTGTAACCCTTTTTGCATGTTATTTGCCACCAAAGACGCCGAAAGGAAGTCCGCAAGAAAACCTGTTGGGCATGGCTTAGAGAAGATGATAAAGAGAGGAAACAAGCCGGCTATCCAAGTTGGTGAAGGGAAGAAAAGACCTAATGTCCCACTTCAGCAAATGGCTAGCATCGTAAACCGGTGTAGCTCTTAGAGATAAGCCGCCTATCTACACATCTTGGAAGCTTTATGAAAAAGATGGGGGCCTATGAGAAGTACAAAAAGTGCTTGACAAAGTGGCGGTGAGACACATATTTCACTAAAACTACTTTCTTTCATCACTAGATGTGCTCCCATGTAATAAATTTGGACTAACAAATGATTTTTGTGGCCGCGAGAATTGGTTGGATGTGGATGTTAAGAATGAGGGACCAAGCAAATCGCTCGCACCGATATCATCAAGAGGGAGTAAGGAATCGGAGGTGGTACCTCAAAAAGTTGTACTTTGATGAGTCCCTAACAATGGAATAACTCATGGCCAAAGAACCCCCACCTAAAATGAAGAAACAAGAGTGGATCAAGCTCGTAGAGTACTGGTGTGACCCAAAGAATCATGTTCATGCCCCGCATCTACCTTTGTTAATATGCAATCAAACTTTGCATGTGAATTGTGTAGCAACAAAGAAGATATATCCTATTATGAGTTTATGATAGCAAAAAGTTATTGCTTCTAATTTTGTAATGTTGACTAAAGATAAAATAAACTTCCAAAGTAAATATAAACCGAATAGGTACTAGAGCCGTTGCTAGGCTGCATGGAAGGTCAAAGATTCAGTTATTGTTAATAAAAACAGTATGTTTAATGAAGTTCAATATTTTGGCACCTTCTCTGAAAAGCTTTGGTCTTAGGAATATCAGCTTCATTGATATACTTGATGCAAGCTGATGAGTATTGCATTTGTGGTGCAGGAGAAATCTGCAAAGAATAAAGTCAACCGAGGCAACGTGCAGCTTCACCAAAAAACTGGTTCCAGGTCCTACATAGCCTATCGATATAGCCTGGTAATACTACTTTCAGTTTTGGGGTACAATACTGCACACTTGTGGAATAAAGATTCTGAAATATGTCTTAGCTTCTTTTTTTCACACCAATGTTACCATGCCACACTTGTTGAAAATATGTTGCTGTTGGAGAATTACATAACTAGGAAGCATCATTTAGTTAGTGATTGATGATGAACATGAGCTACCAAATGTAGGATGACTACAACCATTTATGATTGATAATTTTAAGTTCAACTATAATATGCAAACTGTCTCATGCTTGTTACTATGCAACTCAATATGAGATGTGTGCTTCATAAGTAATGCAAGGTTTCTACAAAATGCAGAGGCCTAAGTACAACAACATGGAGCCGGATCCGTGGATTTCTTTGGTGAATGTATGACTAGTGCCAAAAAGGGTCGCTCTCCTATTGCTAATGAAGTATATGTAAGTTACAAAATGATTGCATACATCTACTGTACTGTAATGATGCCTTTTTCAACATTGTTCTGCTATCTTGTTATAAAGTGCATTATTTATATTTAGGAACGAATGGTGGCAGAGAAGGAAAGAGTGCTACAAGGAGAAGCAGACAAGTCTCCCTCCAAGATTGTTGATGAAAGTATTAGCGAGGTCAGCCGTGCATCCACATTTCTTCCTAACATTGGTGTCCCAAAACCGTCAAAGACCGGACGGTCCTCATCGACAAGCAAAGACAAGCACGTATGCAAGCTCGGTTTGAGGCAACACTCGAAGCGAAAGAGAAGCAGCCTGCTAGGAAGCAGGAAGAGTTGCAGAACAGCTTCCGGCTCAAGAAAGGCTAAACTTGAAGAAAACCAAACTTTACTCGGGAGACCCAAGAAGAAGTGAAGGGGATCCATACCAAGTTTGAAGAGACTAATACACTCCTGCGAAGTCTCCTAAAACTTCAGAAAGAGTGAGGTAGGTATAACTACAGTGTGTGAGGATGAGGCCTTTGCGCCTAGGCTTTTGCTACCTTGTCTGTCCTGGAATGTAAGAGGATGAGGCCTTTGCGCCTAAGCTTTTGCTACCTGTCTGTCCTGCAACTTTGTTAGAATGTACCTTTGTGCTGGAACCTGTAGCTTTGGGCTGGAAGTGAAATAGGTGCTAGAACCTATTAATTCCTGTGTATGCATTATGACTTGAGACCTTTTATGACTATGATTTGTGACTTGTGATGTGAATACTGTGGATATTTGCTTGGCTGTTATAAATCTGTCAACCTGTGTATTGGGATGGGATGAAACATGCATATGTCGTCACAGAATATGCCTTTGGTTGTGACGCCGTACAGTCGTCTTAAAATGCCTTGAGTGAACATACGTTGTATGACGAACAACCCTACGTTATATGACGCGTAACCGTCGTCACAAAATCTCATTGTAGTCCCGCCTTCGAAACCCTTTCGTGACGACAAAAGTGATTACATGACGCGTTGACCACACAATACGTGACGCTACAAGACGTCACAAAAGGATACTTTATGTGACGACAGTTGCTCGCCGTCACAAAAAGTCCAGACATTTTGTGACGGCTGTGCATAAAATCGTCACGAGGTACTTTTTTTGACGGTCGATTTGTGACGACCGTTGTGACGATGCCTTTTCGTCACGGGGATCTTTATATGACGATTTATCTACTTTACATGACACTTTGCCTTTGTCATACTATCCTAGTTTTCTTGTAGTGGCGGTGGTGATACCGGACCTCACGGGGTTTGATGCAGATGCTGGAATGGCAGACATGCTGGCAGACGTTGGCGCTTGTGAAGGAACGGAGGTGGAGGAACAAGATCCAGAGGACACAGCAAAGGCGTACTACACCATGATGGAGGCGGCACAGCAGCCCCTTCACGTGAACACCCACATTTCTAAACTGGATGCCATTTCACGCCTAATAGGCTTGAAGGCGTCACTGGGCATCAGTCGAGAAGGTTTTGATCTCGTGTTGGCGACGGTTGGCGGGCTGCTTCCGGAGCTTCACGTGTTGCCGAAGAGCACGTACGAGTCACAGAGGCTCCTTCGAGCACTCAAGATGCCATATGACCCGATCCAAGCTTGTAAGAACGGGTGTCTCCTGTTCCGGGGAGACGAAGCGACAGCAACACACTGTCCGAAGTGCAAAGCCTCTAGATACGTGGAGGTAGAAGACAGTGATGGTAGTAAGAAACAGTCTAAGATCCCCTTGATGGTGGTTAGGCACCTTCCTGTACTACCGAGGCTGCAACGGCAGTACATGATAGAGGAGTCAGCGAAACAAATGACGTGGCACAAGAATGGCAAAAGATACAGTGAGAAGATGCAGCACCCAGCGGATGGTGAGGCATGGAAGCACTTCGATGCCATGAATCATGAAAAGGCCAAGGAGGCTCGGAATGTACGCGTAGCACTGGCAACAGATGGGTTCAACCCGTTTGGGATGAGTGCGGCCCCGTACACTTGTTGGCCCGTGTTCGTGATCCCCCTGAATCTTCCCCCCGGCGTCATGTTCGAACCCAAGAACGTGTTCTTGACGCCGATAATACCCTGGACACCCGGCAACAACATGGGTGTGTTCATGCAACAAGTGTGGGATGAATTGCGTAAAGCATGGGAAGAGGGGTACCGACGTACGACCGAGCAACAAAGACGAACTTCACGATGCATGTGTGGTACCGTACTCAATGCATGACTTCCGGCGTACGGCTTATTCGGCCGCGTGGTGTGTTCACGGGAAGTTCCCTTGCCCAACATGCAAGGCAGATGTGATGTTCACCGGGCGGCCAAGGGTGGCAAGTATTCTTCTTTCGACAAACATCGTCAATTCCTAAAGGAGGACCATCCACTGAGATGAGATAAAAAGCACTTCACGAAAGGTGTTCAAGTCATCGGCCCCATCCCTAAGGAAAAGAGCCCAGCTGACATCCTTGCACAGATAGAGGCTCTTGAAATTGATGACGTGAATGGTGGTTTCAAAGGATATGGTACCACGCACATGTGGACTCATATCTCGGGCTTCACTAGGCTCCCCTACTACAATCGAGAGGTGTCTAAAGCTACTTCGGAAGAAGTGTAAAAATAAAGCCAAAATTGAGGCTTCCGTTGCAGAGGCATTCATTATGGAGGAGGTGTCGACATTCACACAGCGTACTATACCAAAAAACTTCAAAGACCGGGAGATCCAACCCCTCGTTACAACATCGACGAGAATTCATGCACCCTCGGCCTTTTCAAAGGGGATCTCGGGAGAGCGGCGCAGAGGACCAACGTGTACTTGATGCATGATGAGTGGCACACTATCATGATATACTTGTTGCCGAACCTTGAAGAAACCCGAGATTATCAAGAGTAAGTTCTCGATGAGCTAGCTTGTTAAATATGCCGCCACTATCCTCCACCTATTCACCCCCTTGTCTATTGTTTCTCCAGGAGTTTATCATTTGGTTTTGGAGGGCAAGACGGCTCCTACCGAGGATGAAAAAGACCATCTTCTCAGACATAATAAGCCCGATTTCGTCAATTGGTTCAGTAGCAAGGTACCATCCAAGTAACCTCTTTCCGACTTTGAGATTTCGCTTTGCTCCTATGAGCGAGTAATGTAACTATCTACTCCGTCCTAACCTTGAGGCTAATTTTGATGCGGAAATGAGTCCCGCATTGAGATGTGTGGGCAAATGCTTTGACCGTAGTGTCGAGTCATTCAACATTTATGACGTGAATGGCTATCGCTTTCGCACGAGAAAGTACGAAGAGAAACGGGGCAACCTAAAAACCACGTGCGGCGGAGTTCGTACGCCTAAGACGGATGGGAAGGACTATTACGGCATAGTCGATGAGATATTGGAGCTTGACTTTGGCAAAGACCTAGGTTGTAAGCCAGTGGTATTCAAATGCCATTGGTTCGATCCTGGGGTCATGAAAAAGGACACATCAATTGGGCTAGTCGAAATCCGAGAGGATTCCAAATATGGAGGAGACGATGTCTATATTGTGGCTAACCGAGACGCCACACAAGTTTATTACCTCCCATGGGCAAACCAAAATGACGTGCACCTTGCGGGTTGGAGCCTTGTGCACATGGTATCGCCACACGGTAAAGCGGCGGTCCCAAACGATGATGATTACAACTTTGACCCAAGGAATGATGAGTTCTATCAACCTGAGGGGCTAGAAGGTAGGTTGGAGATAGACATTGCTTCGCTGATGGGTATGGAAGTAAACAACGACATCGATGAGGACGAGGGTGATGAGGTGCACGATGCTGAGGACTTACGAATCCTTGAGGAATGGCAGTGGTGACGCGATGTAGTTGTTGAGGAGGATGTTGATCATGATGAGGACGAAAGAGAGCTCGACAATATTGATAGTGATGATGACACTACTGATGATGAGGACGAGCGCTCGCCGGCAATATTGTCTTTCGCGGAGATAATTTCTAATTTATGTAATACTATATTGTTATTAATATTACCTTGCAGTTCTTAATTTTGCTTTGCATTTATGTTTCTTTACAAGTATTTGTCATTAATACTAACTCTTCTAATCTTTGTCATTGCGGTGCACTCGACAAAATGCCGAGGCGGAAAGCGGCCACAATGGAATGTCCAGTCGAGGTACCGGACGCAGCGGCCCGAGGAGGAGGAGCACGTGGCGGCCGACCACCGCGAGGACGACCACCTCGAGGACGAGGAGCACGTGGCGGCCGACCACCGCGAGGACGATGACGAGGACGAGGAGCTTGAGGTGGAGCCGTCCACCCGCCGGGGTCGGAGGCCCCCTGCCGGGACGACACCGCACGCCGTCGAGGAGGCCGTTCCCGACGGCCTCCCGGGGAGGAGGCGACGACGAGGACGACGACCGGTGACGGTGGCGGCGGCGGCGGTGGAGACGACGAGGACGGCGAGGGTGGCGACGATGAGGTCCGTGGTGGCGACGAGGAGTCCGCGGGCGGCTCGAGTTCCACAGCTCCTCGTAAGCCCTTCCAGCGCGGCCCCACCAGGCTCCCTAACCCTCCAGCCGCTGACGAGGGCCCGGTGATCCGGCCCGCGGGCAAGTAAGTAACCATTGTTGATTTCTACAATTGTTCATATGACATTTTCAAATTCAAAATGCGTACTAACAATTGCCGTTAATGACTCGTGCGGGGGCTGGAAAAAGGTGACAAAAAAGGAGTGCTCACGCCGTCCAACTAGCATCCGTGAGCCTCGCCGATTAAGAAGCACTTCCCTCGGCTTGGTCGTCACCCCCAAGGGTGAGACCATCGTGCTTGGAGGATTGGCGGGACTTCTACCTTATCAAGGACGACGAGGGAAGAGTCGTTGCTCGTAAGATCAAGGATGAGTTCGGGTGAGTCTTTGCATCGCATCACATATCTCCATACAACATTATTCGTTGGATTTCTTTCAAACAATGAAATGATGTTTGATGCCCGTGTGCGCTTGTACTTCAAGTTGGACGAGGGGGTGGACGACGTGCGGGGGCGTCGCAGCAGCCAGGACATGGTGTGCGCCGACCGGCTCGGGGACATGTTCTACGAGGCGCGTACCCAGCCGTCATCGCCTACTACGCCAACATCAAGAAGAAGATAAGTAAGACGGAGGCCCAGGAGTTGTCTTGTCGGGAGGAGACCGACCTCACCGAGGAGCAAGTTTTGCGGGTAATTAGGCAGGAAACATCCGTTATGATTTCTTACATGACACATTCCATTCATTATCCGTAATATCAAAAACTTGAATGTCATGCGATGCCTCCGGGCCGGGTGCAGCAAGTACGAGGACTGCTGGGAGGCAATTGTCAGAGGGTGGCGTACGCCTGCGGCGTACGCGGAGCGCAGAAGACGTCATTTGAAATGCAAGGCGGAGCTCGACCGGTCAGGGGTCCCACACCACCAAGGGAGCCCGATCCCGCGCGCAGTACATGGACGAGATGGGTATGTATCCTTCTGTTGATGCATTTGTTATAGCGCTCAATTGTCACTACTTGTAACCATGTTTGTGTTTTCCTCGCAGTCGTCGTCGCATGGTGGTGAGCAAATCAACGAGTTCACGGGGTTCGCGCTTGCTCACATCGGCAAAGCGAAAGCGCCCACCACCGTGTACAGCTCGTCGCACGGGCCAGAGAAGTACACCAGCCCGACGGTCTACGAGAGGCTCACCAAGTACACCGCCGCAGCTCGAGCGAAACATGGCGACACCTACGACCCCGCCACCGAGCCCCTGGACACTGACCTCCTGCAGAGGGTTGGAGGAGGGAAGCAGCACGGCCGGTACTACTTGGCCAACAATGCCATCGACCCGTCCTCTGTTGAGACGCTGACCGAGATCCGCAGGAGAGACCGGGAAAGTGGGGGCGGATCGCAGATCCCCATAGCGCCTCGGCAGCAGAGCAACGCGCAGGTGATCAGCAGTCTTCAGGTAAGTGGAGTTTCATGATGTAGCCTGCCTTCATGATGTAGCTTGCCTTCAAATAACATCAATCGTGCTGGTGTAATATTGCAGGCCAAGATCGAGGACATGAGGGCTAGGGAGGAGGAGCGGGAGGCGGCCATTGAGGCGACGATTGAGGCGAGGATGTCGGCGCGGGTTCAGGAGCAGGTGGCGGCACTGACGGCGCACTACCAGCGTCAGTTGGGCAGGCACTTCGCGGCCCAGATCCCGGGAATGGAGGAGCCTCCTGCCTCGATCTACGCTCCACCACCGGTAGTTCCACTCGCTTTAGCTTGTCGCGTCAGTTGGCCTTCGTGCCCATGTTTGGCCTTCGTGCCATGTTTGGCCTTCGTGCCCATGTTTGGCCTTCGTGCCATGTTTTTTGCAGGTTTTGGAACCTCCCCGTGCAGGGGAGGTGCTGCCGAAATTTTGCAGGGGAGTTGTACTAATTACATCACTTGTTATTTGTACAGGCACCGTCGACGGGTTCGAACCCGACTCCAAGCCCACCAGAGCTTCTCCACAAGTACGCAGCTTCCCCATGCCACCGTACCCGAGCTTCCCCACGCGTACGCACCGGGGTCCTCCACCGCCGCAGGGGTACTCGTGGCCGCAGCACCCGCACTCCGGGCCTGCCGCCTTCCCTCCGCACCCGGGGCACTCCGTCCCTGCCGTGCTCCCTCCGCAGCACGTCGGGCACTGGCAGTACGCCGCGGCCCCAGGGCAGCCGAGTTAGCCTGCGTGGGAGGATGCTGCTCGGGGCTCGGGGACCCAAGGGGACGGCGCCACTAGCTAGGTTTAGTCTTGTAGCTTGTGAGACATGTATGGATGACTTGTGACATATATGACTCTTTTGCTTGTGACCCGGATATGTTTGGATTCCGATGGACATGTATCGATGCTTAAAACCGTATTTCGTTGCTATATATGTGGATTATATGCTATATATGTGGGTTAATTGATATATATGCGATGCATGTGCTAAAATGTAATGTAAATGGAAAGAAAACAGAAAAAAAATAAAAAAATTCCAGGTTTGCCGATGGCTAGCCATCGGCAAACCTGGGATTATGCTTCAGGAAATCCCCAGGTTTGCCGATGGTTCTGGCCATCGGCAAACTTGCCATTACTTTGCCGATGGCCGTGGCCACGTCAGCCATCGGCAAAGCCACCGTCAGCCTGACGGCGCGTCGGCTGACGTGGCCGCTTTTCCGATGGCACGCGTGGCCATCGGCAAAGGTTTTCGATGGCAACGTCGTGGACGCACAGGTCGTGGACGAGTGCGACTCCAGCCACGGATGCAAGAACAACATCGTGCGTTCCTCTCACGCCGTCTGGAAGAAGCTTGGGCTCAATACTGACGTCGGCGAGGCCCACATCACCTGGTCCGACGCCTGAACACGTCACGCACCAAGTTGGATGGTCGCGCAGCGCGCGAGGGGCTGTCTAGGAATACCGTCGTGCGGATGTATCCTACGTCTAGTTACTACATGTAGTTATTTACACTCTCCACTTGATACTGGAGAGATAGAATAAAAGTTTCGTTCCATTCACGAGAGGGTGCAAAACGAACTAATTGCTTTTGGTGTATGTGTGTATGTACTTGTTAAATATTATTGGTTTGGATTATATATACCTACATGTCTTTTGTGAGTTTGATTTGTTATGTGTCAAATATTAAGGAATGACCGAGGCTGATTTGCTTAAATCGTGTCGGTGAAGTGGATTGCACTTGATTTAGATAAACTAATTAACATAGTGGATCCCTTCAAAGGATATTTGCATGTCATCCTAGGTCGGCTAGCAAGCCTAGAACACCATGCCTAGTCGTCGGATCAATGGATGGAGAAGAACATGGAGGTTAAAAGGGAAAAGAAAGATATAATAGATTGATTTTATCGATTGTGTAGTTAGGTTCTCTCTGCCTACCGTGATCCTCTAATATACACTAAGGTGCCTTATCTAGTAGAAAACATCTCCCAAACAAAATCTACAAGTTTCCTAGCTAGGACATTGGTCAGGTTTCATCAAGTTTGATTCAACTTGACCAATAACTAGCTTTTGCTGAGTGGGAGCCTAGTGTTGCGCTTTTGCTGGGTTGTGCCTGGTGTTGCTTGAGTCAATAAATAACATTTTTAGGCCCTGTTTGGTTTCCAAGGACTAGGGACTAGGGACTAGAGACTAGAGATTAGTCCCACTTAGTCTCTAAGTTGCCAAACTAAAGGACTAAAAAAGAGACTATTAGTTCCTAGTCCACTAGGCACTAGCCTCTCAAGAGGTGCTAATTGGGACTACTTGGTCTCTTGGACAGTGCATGCCCCTCATTCTCTCTCCTCTATCTACTTTCTCCCCAGCGACGCATGTGAGACGCTCCCCCACGGCAAGCTCATCCGCTCGATGTTGTGCGCATCCGCCGCGGACACCCAGCGAGACAAGGCTCCTCAGCCCAGCAAGGCGAGGCAAGGCGGCCCCTCTGCGAGGCGAGGCCACGGCCACCCGGTGTAGTGCGCCTCCCGGCGAGGCGAGGCCGTGGCCGCCAGGCGAGAGTCCAGGCGACCCCCCGGTGAGCTTCTCCGCGCGGTGAGGCGTGGCCGCCCATCGAGACGATGCAGTCCCTTCACGAGGCGAGGCGGTCCCCGACGACCTCCGGCCGGCATGGCGCGGCCGCCCAAGCTAGGCTTGGCGGCGGCCCATGGCTTCCCCGCTCCGTCTCGCCAGCGTGGCACCGTCCCACTCTGCGGCTGCCCGGCTGCTAGGCTAGGCGGGGTCACGGAGTGCAGTGCGTGTCGAGGTAATCGAGCCGGCGGGGACGAGCACCAGTCACAGGGGGCGGCAGGAGCGCGGCGAGTTGGAGGAGCGCAGGCAAGGCGACAGAGGAAGGAGAGGTAGGGGTGTTTTGCTCATTATCCTTCTGTGTAGTCTCTTCAACCAAACAGGATAAGGGACTACCTATTAGTCCGTATTTAGTCCCTAGACTTTAGTCCTATGGAACCAAACAGGCCCTTACTTGGACAAGTTCTTTTTTGGAATAATGCGCTGAATGCTTTCTTACTATTGTCATCATATACTAACGGATATATTAAAAACTCTCATTATTTCATTGTTTACTATAAATATAATTTCCGCAGCAACACACGGTGAAATGTAGTTAAAACTAAAATTTCACGCATCAGTAGCTAAAATTGTATCTAAAGACGACAGCCAGAAGCTTAATCTGCATAGGAAAACTAACTTTCTTGGCCGGGCATGTGCTTGGTCTCTAACAATTCTGTTATCTGTCGCCAGCCGGGCAGATTTTTTTCGCTCCGGACAGCCAGCCAGATTTTACTGTCACGACTAGCTCAATGGACAAATATCAACTATGTGTGCAATGATGTCAAAAAAAACTATGTGTGCACTAATTGTGTTTTGGCCTTTATTATGTTTCTATAATGTTCTGGACTACTGTTTTATCTATTATGTCATGTAGTGCCTTGGAAGATATGCAGAGTACGATAAAGTTTGGTTATGAATTCTACCATAAAAAAATGTACAAGACGTTAATTATACAATCATATTACACCCCTCGAATGGAATATCATACTCTATGATAACTGAACATGGAGGCGAATCTGTTATACCCATGGAAAAAAAAAACCCGCTATTTTTGCCGCTATAACCCGAAATAGCTTAAAAAAAATTATGCCGCTATTTGCATAATTTTGCCGCTAAAGTCCTCTAATTACGGTTTATAAAACGCTAAACACCTTAGCCTTAGCTCGCTATTTAAAACATGAGGGTTTTTTTTATAACAAAAACATGGGTTATACCTTTAGTTTTTGTTTAGCTGTGAGGCAAGAAGACTTCAAATTTCTGTCATTTTGATCTGCTATAGGCTGGTAGCAGATTGTTAAGTTTGCTTGGGCCGGAAGGTCAGCCGGAGCGCTTAAAACGATGGAAACATGAACTGTGCTGTAATTGTTGGTCTTGCTTAATGGAAAGGCCGAAGCCTAGGCTCTTGACCTCAAAAAAAAAAAAGAATATCATACTCTAAATTCGTAATATTTAGAATTCTGAACTTCCAAGAGTAGCAGGTCCAGGTCAAATTTGAGTAGCACTTCTCTCGTTCTGGCAGTCTGGCACGGAAATTAAACTCATGTTTTACCTCATGTCGTTTTAGCTGTGTAGGAGGACAGAGACTAGGTCACCATTTGAAATGACAGCAAGGACGTTTTAGCCCTTATATATACTGTATATAGGGAATCAAAGTATCAAACTCGTATCTATTTTGGACAGGTGGCATAGGCTTTGGACGTAAAGATTCGCATGATCAGATAAGGGAACGATGAAGCTAAGCAAACGTCCACACGGTAACATCTGGAGCGTTAATTTCCAGCACCAGCTTCCAAAACAAAACAGCGGCTTGCTCATCAGTTGTTCTTGCATGCGCGGAGGAATTACCGCGAGAGGATCGATCGATATGGTCATCGCAGCGAGCTGTGACAGCCTGACATGCCATCGCATACACAGATAGCTAGCATTCCGGAATCCGGACACAGTGCACCTGTTTCAGATATATAGGGCCATTCAACCTGTATCGAGATCAACGATGTGAGAAGTGAGAGCACGCCTATATATACGCGCCCCACGACGAGCCAACGGGCAGTGCATCCCAAGCACCTCCATCGACCGAGCTCATTAGCAGTAAAATAGCGATGGCGAAGGCTAAGATTGCGGTAGTCATCGTCATCCTAGCTCTGCTTCAGGTCTCATGGGCCACAGCCCGGAAGCACGGTGGCGGCAACCCTGCTGTGATGACGGTGAACGGTTTCCAAAAGGGTGAGGAGGGCGGAGGAGCGGCGGCATGTGATGGCCGCTTCCACAGCAACAATGACCTCATCGTGGCACTGTCCTCGCAGTGGTACGCGGGCGGCAAGAGGTGCCACAAGAGGATCCGCATCACGAGCGCGGACACCGGGCGCACTGTGGAGGCACTGGTCGTGGACGAGTGCGACTCGCGCCGTGGCTGCAAGAACAACATCGTGGATTCCTCTCGCGCTGTCTGGGAGAAGCTCGGGCTCGATACTGACGTCGGCGAGGCCCACGTCACCTGGTCCGACGCCTAAATTCACACGTCACATAACACACACCGAGTTGGATCTTGGATGGGCTCGTGGCGATGCACGGTGTGGAAATGCCGGCGTGAGCTTGCATTGTGCGCCCTACTTCTAGTTATTAATTATTACTCTACATAGTATTCAATTTGCTAGACTCTCAGCTTGATAGTCGAGAGGTCCAATAAAAAGCTTCCTTTCATTTGGTGTCTATGTGTTTTGTACTAGCAAATATATATCCCAATAGGTACGTTGCAATAGGAGAAAAAAGCTATTAGACCTTAATAGTAATTAATGATATGTTTTATCATTTTAAAAATTTTTAAGTGCTATAATTTATTTTATGATGGCCATTATATATGTAATACTGGTATTATACGAGATGTCCTATTTAGTTTGTAACGACTAAAATACTTTCATTGTCCTAAATAAATTGTATGTAGTTCTAGCTAGTTTTTATAGATATTCAGTTTTTGCTACACATCTAGATATACATTATGTCTAGATATATAGTAAGAAAACTATATATCATGAAAAGCTCCAACGACTTGCAATTTGAAATATAAGGAGTACTCATATTACCCCCACCTTGAAATCTAACACTTTGCTATTACATAATGTACACATAAATTCTAATAACGATAACATATTGCAAAGGGCAAGCATTCGTATTGAGGTATAAAATTAGCAATATCATACTAAGACAAAATAAATCTTTTACAATAGTGCCTCTTATAGTTTGGCTGGACGTACGGGTATGGACATTCATATACTAAAAGAGGACTATGACATCATCATTTGGAATTGCACCAAGAAATTCTAGTTCCACGAAGCAAATGACAAAATCATTAATAAATCCATCATCCCCAGTATGATTTTGTGGATCTATCTTCTCACAATTTTCACTACTTGCATTTACACTGATGTTGTGGCAATAGGAAGAACTAGCACAAGCAAGTTTGAGGAGTCTACAAGCAGCCATGGTTAAATTATTAGAACTAGGTGAATTCCCCGCGCGTTACTGCAAGAATTTAAGGTTAGTTTTGGTGACCTTCGATGAATGAAAAAGAGAGATAAAAATATGAGTTATTTAATAAGAACTGCAAACACATAAACCTCATGGGTCTTAAGGATCAACATATAGCATATCTTGTGCGTTGCTGCAAGAATTTTTAGACAAATTAGATAAACTGTTTATTGACTCTAACAAGGAAACACAATTTAACATCACTTTTTCAGCACCTTGGTTCATCGAGATCTTGGCCTTCTTGGAGCCATGCCTGTCGGCGAGCCGCTTTTGATTTTGACGAAATGTGTTTTTATATAATTCAGTGATTGGTTGGATATTGTTGAATCATGCTTGTGGTACGGAAGCTCAGTTACCTTTATGTAAATGAGAAGATATATTTTAAGATATTTTTGTGACCGAGGAAACTCTGATAAAATAAGACTGTTCTAATATAGATATGCTAATCAATTGAAGAGAATGATGATACATAAACGTAACACTTAAGCAAACATATAACATACTATGTATATAACTATATACTGTATATATGGATATACCTTATACCTACCTCTAAAAAAGAAGGGAAGGATTCTGTACACAAACTACACTTGCACACAGATGGCGGGTGCTGGTCGTACACGACGCCAATAGACGACATGGCGGCGGCTGGTAGGGTAGTAGTACGGGTTGTACGCTCCCACAACTTCAGCGACGGTTCCGGCTTGATGGAGTCGACACCACCACAGCGACGATGACCATCTCTACTCTCTAGCGATGGCCGATGGCCACGGAGTCAACTCCACCACTACTGGAGAGCGAGTTTCTGCCGATGGCGGCAGAGTTTGCCGATGGCCAAGGAATAAGCCATCGGCAAACAGCCCGGTTTGCCGATGGCAAAGTCAAGCCATCGGCAAACATATTGTTGCCGATGGCCGGGCCATCGGCGAACAAACGCCATCGGCAAATACCTTGTTTGCCGATAGCCGGGCCATCAGCGAACAAAAACCATCGGCCAAGAACTTATTTGCCGATGGCCTGGCCATCGGCATACTCACCCCATCGGCAAAGTTTGCCAGGAGCGGACGGCGACCGACGCCGTCTGTTTTGCCGATGGCCGCGCCGTTAGGCCAACGGCAAACAGCCCCATTTGCCGATGGCCACGGCCAACGGCAAAGCGTAGCCACGTGGCTGCCTGGGGAGCGCCCAGGCCCACCTTGTTTGCCGATGGCCGGCCATCGGCAAAGCGACTTTGCCGACGGCTTTCCAAGGCCGTCGGCAAAATTTGAATATTTTTTTTGTGTTTTTCTTCCCAATTTTTTTGTGGTGGCTTCCTATACCAAACACATCCCAGGTTCAAAAGTTGGGACAATTTTGAACTTTTTAGGTATATTTCATTAATTTTTTTGGTTTCTTTGAATTTTTCCCGCACCTCTAAATTTGAACCGCAGTACATGAAATAATGCAAACTTTTGATTCGAAAAATGATATTCATGATGCTCGGAGTATGTTGAGGCCGTATCCAGGACCTCGCTGTTGGGAATATGCCCTAGAGGTAATCATAGAGATGATGATATTCCGCATGTATCCATGATTTGTAATATGTCTATTGAATATCCATTAAAGACAACTTGTATTGATTGGCAATTATGTGAATTGTTTGTGGAACTCTTTTACTTGTATGGTTATTCTATATTTGTCCCTGGTCGGAGTTCATGTGAGGATACACATGAATATTAGACTAGCACATTATTAGTTGATGACTATGTTTCACAAGTCATGGACATGGAGATGTCGAACTAATAATGTGGGCACATGTATGACATGTAGGCTGGACTGACCCGACATGAGATTGTCTCTATACACATCATATACGTTATATCCTTTGACCTGAGATTGTAGTATGTGCTTGAGATGTGTATCGACTTGCTTAGGGACTGACAAACGCTACTCCGTTACTGGGTAGTTATAAAGGATGTCTTCGGGTTTGTCGAGAAGCATGCTGTGAGACATAGACAATCAAGATGGGACTTGCCCCTCTCTAATGAGAGTGATATCACTGGATCACTCAAGTGATTGGATCAACAAATGCATGGCCGTGCTTGGGTTAAGTGTTAACCCATGAGTTGAACCAAATATCATGAGGCAAGGGAGTAACTCGTATGTGGTCGTAGTGGTTCGTCGATATGATCATTTGCGTGCACATAGGAGTTGTCACGCCTTGCTAGAGGCCGTCGCCTATTGGGCAAATAGGAGTATTCGGCCCATGTCTATGTATGCGTGAACCCATAGGGTCGCACGCTTAAGGGGCTGGAAGCCTAATTCGGGTTGGACCCGAATTAGACAAGGCTTAGGGTTTCTAATGGGCCTCCAACTCGGGAGCACATGAGAGACGCCTATATAAGTAGAGGGGAGGGGCGCGGCCAAACCTAATCCACGCCTTTGGCAGCCGCCGTCGCCCTCCACGCTCTCGCCTTCGCTCCTCGTGTACCTAGCAGTCCGGAGGCGCATCGCTTCTCCCTCGTACGTGTGTGATACCTCGGAGGTGCTGCATCTGGAGCACGAGGACGAACCGCACGAACCGCAAGTGGTGGGAGGAGTTGCTGGACGACCACGCAACTGCACGGCACTGCTGCGACACGTTCGACTACATCGAGTCGTCTTCCGCTGCATCTGCGCGTCTAGTGGTAATCCCATAACCTCGTAACTAGCAGTAGATCCCGGGAGATGAGGTAGAAAAAGTTTTGTTTTTCGGCTAGCGTAGCACCCTCATAACCCTTCAAAGGGTATCGGAGCTCGACCGCGCCGTTATAGGTTCTGGATGTTGCATATGTGATATGCGCGGTTTTTAGATGTGTCTCTGATCTTGGTTCATGGTCTTGCCGCGTTGGTCTTGTAACGATCTACTCGTACCGGTCGGAATTCCGCCATCCGAGTTAAGTGATACATGTAAATCCAATCACGGCGAGTTAGAGATCAATCAGATTGATCGAATTGAACCCTAGGTCAAGTGCCTAGCGCATGAGATGCGCGGCGGCAGCAGATTGGATCGGCCGTCGGGCGCCGAGTTGCCGAGAAAAGTTCTGTTCTTAAAACAGCCGTAACTTTTTAACCGTAACTCGGATTGAGACGATTCTTAAACGAAAGTTGTAGAGAAAAAAATTTTACATACATCCCAAACCAATTGGCCCGAGCCAGATTTGCGAAAAACGGCTTGGAAGATAGAGTTTTTCGTGATTTACTTTTAGTAGTCGAATCGGTTAACTCTGTTTTGCAGGTTTTGATGACTAGTATAGCCCTTATGTGTATGTGATGCACGTATGTAATTAAATCATGGCTTGCACGTCATGAGGATGACAATATGGGCTGGATCCACATAGATATTGTCAAAATTATTGTAATGGCCTGTGTGCCAATCTGTGATGATACTATCCGCGACTATGTAATTTTAATTCACTAGCTTTGGCGTTAGTGATAGTTAGTCATGGCGGATTCATCACTGAAGGATGGCATACATGGATCGTGGAGATGGAGATCACCATGATGAACAGATTGATGAGATGGAGATCTCGAAAAGAACAATGGGCTATACCAAGTCATATCTGTGTTTATGCCGTTCTTACTATGTTCTACTTTCACATGCTATAATGTTTTTGTCTACATTCGTGCGGTAGTGAAGTAGAACGATCCCTCAGTAATGTTTGAGTTCGTGCTCCCCCAAACCTTGCACTATCGCTGTCTTGTACAATCTGTGGTGGGTCTATGAAATTAGGGTGCCACCGATTTTCCTTGACTAGACAAGTTTGTATCGGATACTTACTGCAGAAGGTTTGGTTGCTTAAACAAGGTCATCCTAACGGTTAGGGACCTTGGAGCATAAGTAGTTGGTAATCCAAGCATAGAGATGCTATCCAACAACAAGAGTCATATGCGATATGATTAGCAAAGAGTTGCTTACCGATCTATCATGTCTTCTAGCGGTGATGCTAAAGCTCACTAGTCGACTTGCTAGTTGTGGATCTTGAATCACTAAGTTTCAATCGAGGGATATTGATTTTAGTGGGAGTAGATTATATTTGATATTATTTACTCTATCATGGATACTTTGTCTTAGTATTTTGCATTACTTTTGTTGTAGATTAAATGGTGTCTTCTAAGCAACCATTTACTTTGCGTTCAATTCTTGAGAAAGATAAGTTGAATGGAACAAACTATGCGGATTGGATCCGCAATCTCGAGAATTGTTCTCGTGGTGAGAAAAAGGAGGAATATCTAGACACCCCCTTACCGATGAGCCTCGCGATGATGCATCTCGCTTGTGAAAATGCTTACAAGAAAGCATGTGATGCTGATCTTGAGATAAGCTGCCTTATGCTTGCATGTATGGAATCGGACCTGCAGATGCAGTTCGATAACAATCACTCAGCGAACGATATGATCGTGGCGCTTGAGGATATGTTCCAAACTCAAGCAAGGACTGAAAGGTTCAATGTCTCTAAGGCGCTTGCTGAAACCAAGCTAGCAGAGGGTGTAGCCGTTGGGCCACACGTAATCAAGATGGTTGGTTACACTCGAGGTTGGAGAAGCTAGGCTTCCCAATTGGCCCGAGTTGGCTACCGATTTCATTCTCTCGTCTCTGCCGCCTAGCTATGGGAACTTCATTGCGAACTACCATATGCATGGGGCGGAGAGGGGCTTGAATGAGTTGTGTGGCATGCTGAAAACAGCAGAGGCAGACATTAAGAAGCAGGTCGGTGGCCAAGTGTTGGCGATCCCGTAACAAGCCTAACTTTAAGAGAAAGAAGGGCCGGGGGAAGAAAAAGGGCAAGGCTAAAGATGAGATCTCCAAGCCGCTCCGCCCGCCCCCAAAGCCGGACCACCGGCCGATGCTAAATGTTTTCATTGTGGTAAGAATGGTCACCGGAAGAGAAACCGCAGCCGTACTTGGCGTCCTTAGAGAAGGACGGCGGTAGTAAAGGTACTCCCGCTCATACGCTTGTTGTTTATGTTACGTACATCTTCCTCGCTAACTCTTATATCAATTCTTGGGTATTTGATACCGGATCGGTTGCTCATATTTGCAATACGATGCAGGGAATGATAAGAAGTAGAAGCGTGAAGAAAGGAGAGGTTGATTTCCGCGTGGGCAACAATGCAAGAGTTCTTTGCGTTGAACGTCGGGACGATGCAACTTCACCTGCCGTCAGGATTTGTCATGGAATTGAATAATTGTTATTTTGTTCCTAGTCTAAGTCGAAACATTGTGTCACCTTCATGTTTGATGAAGGATGGTTATTCATTTGCGAGTAAAGACAATGGTTGTTTTATCTCGAAGAATGATATGTTTGTGGCTTTTGTATCCATTGTGAATGGATTATTTATTTTAAATCTTGATGATGCACCTGTCTGTAATGTTAATGCTAAAAGGCCTCGGCTTAATGAGTTAAGTCCTACATATATGTGGCATTGTCGTTTGGGTCATATAAGTGAAAAACGCATGAAGAAGCTCCATGATGATGGGCTTCTAACTTCGTTTGATTTTGAATCTTACGAGACATGTGAGGCTTGCCTATTGGGCAAGATGACCAAGACGCCTTTCTCAGGTTTTCCTGAGAGAGCGTCTGACTTATTGGAACTAGTACATAGCGATGTATGTGGACCAATGAGCACGATAGCTAGAGGCGGTTTTCAGTACTTCATAACTTTTACTGATGACTTTAGTAGATATGGCTATGTCTACCTAATGAAGCATAAGTCTGAAACATTTGAAAAGTTCAAAGAATTTCAGAATGAAGTAGAGAACCAACGTGGCAAGAAAATTAAGGCCTTACGATCGATCGTGGAGGCGAATATTTGAGTCACGAGTTTAGCAATCATCTTAAGAGTTGTGGAATTGTTCCACGCCTTACGCCACCCGGAACGCCACGTAGAAATGGCGTGTCTCGAGCGGCGTAATCGGACTTTGTTGGACATGGTTCGGTCTATGATGAGCCATCGGACCTACCTTTATCATTTTGGGGATACGCCTAGAAACAAACGGCCGCTTTCACATTGAATAGAGTACCATCTAAGTCCGTAATTAAGACACCATATGAGATATGGACTGGGAAGAGTCCTAGTTTGTCTTTTCTAAAAATTTGGGGTTGTGAGGTTTATGTCAAACGGCTTATATCGATAAGCTAACACCCAAATCGGACAAGTGTTTTTTCGTGGGATATCCAAAGGAAACTTTAGGATATTACTTCTACAACCGCCGTAGGGCAAAGTGTTTGTTGCTCGAAACGGTGTTTTCTTAGAGAAAGAGTTTCTCAAAAGAGAGAAGAGTGGACAAAAGGTGTATCTTGAAGAAGTTCAAGATGAGCCGCCGAGAAGGACTCTACGAGTGATGCTAATGTAGCAGAAAAAAGTTGAGATGCCCGTGGCCACCGAAACACCTCCACAACCACGAAGATCGGCAAGATTTCGCGAATTGCGTGGGGATCTCGTTATTGTTGGACGATGACGAACCCGCAACATACGAAGCTATGATGGACTCGATTCGAGCAATGGCAGAGTGCCATGAGATCCGAGATAGATTCCATGTGAAATAATCAAGTTTGGAACTTGGTTGACCCGCTCGATGGTGTTAGACCCATCGAGTGCAAATGGATCTATAAAAAGAAGAAAGATATGGACGGAAATGTTCACGTCTATAAAGCTCGACTTGTCGCAAAGGGTTTTCGGCAAGTTCAAGGAATTGACTACGACGAGACATTCTCTCCGAGCGATGCTTAAATCTATCCGGATCATTCTAGCAATAGCCGCCTATTTCGATTATGAAATTTGCGATGGATGTTAAAACAGCCTTTCTAAATGGAAATTTGGAAGAGGACGTGTATATGATATAGCCCGAAGGTTTTGTTGATCCAAATAATGCTGGAAAAATATGCAAGCTTAAGAAATCTATTTATGGGTTAAAGCAAGCATCTCGGAGTTGGAACATTCGTTTTGATGAGGTTGTCAAAGGGTTTGGCTTCCGTCGAATGAAGAAGAGCCTTGTGTTTACCAAAAGGCTAGTGGGAGCGCGTTGTATTTCTAATCTTGTATGTGGATGACATACTATTGATTGGGAATGACATTCCTATGTTGCAATCAGAAGACTTCACCGAATAATAGTTTTTCTATGAAGGATTTGGGAGATGCAAAAGATACATCTTGGGCATTAAGATCTATAGAGATAGGTCGAAAAGGCTAATAGGATTATGCCAAGATACATATATTGACAAGGTGTTGAAACGGTTCAACATGGAGCAATCCAAGAAAGGGTTCTTGCCTATGTCACATGGTATGCGCTTTAGCGACAAGCAATGTCCTTCATCGATGAAGAGCGCAAACGCATGAGTAAGGTTCCATATGCTTCGGCAATCGGTTCCATCATGTATGCCACGATATGTACTCGCCCGCATGTCTCATATGCTCTAAGTGTTGCGAGCAGTACCAAGGCAATCCTGGTGAGAGTCACTGGACGCTGGTTAAAAACATCCTTAAGTACTTGAGAAGAACTAAGGATGAGTTCCTGATCTATGGAGGTGAGGAAGAGTGTTGACATTTCTAACGCCACTCAGTGTTAGCTTGTCATCCCCAACATGGCACCAAAAATGCTGGTACTAAATAATGCAACTGCTACTAGAAATAAATATGGGATCCGCAAGCGCAACGATAATACCGATGTAGCATTTTAACCAGGAGTAATCCAGGTATCGTTATTTATAATTTTACCACCGGGAAGGGAATGCACTGGATAATGAGTGATGAGCAATGCACATGCGATAATGGAGAGCTCAACCTTGTCTCGTATCGATCATCTCATACGGGGTAAGTGTCACATAAAATATAGAAATGAATGATAAATGACATAAGATAAATGAGA
Source organism: Themeda triandra (assembly GCA_018135685.1). Classification (NCBI taxonomy): domain Eukaryota; kingdom Viridiplantae; phylum Streptophyta; class Magnoliopsida; order Poales; family Poaceae; genus Themeda; species Themeda triandra. The sequence continues at coordinate 139,379 of JAENPR010000766.1, forward strand.
GCATTTAGCCACATAAAATAATAGTAATAAGCCATCTCAACTTAGCACTCTAAGCTTATAACACTAGCATGGACTAGGACGATCTAGGGTATAATCCTATGTTATTCTAACTATAAAGTCAAAGCATACAATGATTAGTGCAAGAACATCTAGCAATCATGACGGGAAAAGGTTACATCTATGCATAGTGATATTACCAGAGAAGACAAGAGACATAGCAACGACTTCAATGTAATAGGTTTGTTCTCGCTAGACCTATACTCGGGAGAAGGGCTACAAAGGACTCAACAGACTGTCACTCCCGCGATCTACCTCACGATCCGGAATATAGGGTGCAATCGCAGATAAATACGGTCCAGTGCACCATGCCCACACAATATCTATCACTCACCCATTGGCCTAATGAGCAAGCGCTATACGATCCTATGCATAAACATAATTCTAGTCCAACTATGCTAAACATATAATCAAAGTAGACTAAGAACGATATAATTGAGAACATAATCAAATAGAGCAAAGTCAAGTCGATATAATAGAATAGAATAAAGTACTACTCATAGTATCACGAACAATGATGAATATTACAAGAATGTAAAGGGGAATTACCAAGAACTCCGACAGATCGGACTCCAAGCTAGGCTTGATTCCCTCTAGATCTATTCCTATGTAGCTATGCTACTAAACTATGGAGCTCTAATTGAGATGGTGGCTCTGGCTTCTCTGAATCCTCTCAGATGAATGAAGAGAGAATGAATTAGGGTTTCACCCAGGGGCCAGGGGCTCTGAATATATAGCCCCCTAGGATGAACCACAGCCCTCGGATCAAACCGACCTAAATGGACGATAATTATTCATCCTCAAAGGCGGTGGAGGCAGGATCCGCGAGACTCGACGCCATTGGTCGAGGTGGGGAGTCGGCCGACTCCCCCCTTGGGCGGCCGCGGCGGCCGCTGGTGGGGCCCGACCTTCGGGGGTCGCCTTCCGGAGTCTTCTAGATTATACTTTTTCACCCGTTCGGTCTTTATCTCTATGTAATCATGACATGTGGGCCTCCTTTGGTTCTCTTTCGATAACCCCCGAGAAATAGACAATCACCAAAACTCGTGGAATTCCATCGTGTAACCCCTATATCTAACGGGTGAACTCATATTAGTCCTTTCTCTTGCTGCGTTGATGGTATAAAATTGATACTTAACGACCGTCAACAAACTCCCCAAGCTTACCTTTTGCTCGTCCCCGAGCAAAGATAAACTCAAAGTGATGGATCGAGTGTTGCTACAATGCTTTCACTCCTCACAAGTACACATGCGTTCAAACAAGAACTCTCCTCCGGATTAGAGTGAACTATCCTGACTCAAAACTCACTCATATTACCTTTCACCATGGGGCTTGTAACCGTCACTTGGGTCTTGAGTAGTTGAAAGATAGAACGGTCAAGTCAAGCGCCATGTTTCTCGCTCTTCGATCAACTATTATCCCGGAGTTTTTGCAAGGTTTTGAAATAAAACTCGAGTTCCTTGTATGAACCTTTCGGGTCTCTCATTTGTGGTATTTCGGATCCTCTCCAAGGCATGAGTAGTGTTTGCCTTCTCTCTTCTCTCTCGAATATGTGGTATTTGTGGGACTAAGGCATAATGGAAAGTGCCTTTCTCTCTCACCCTACTTTCTAATAGGCTTATGTGGAGCTCATAGGTGGGGAGACACTCAAACTCACTTGCATATATTGCACAGTTAAGACATGGATCCAATAGGAACTAAAATAATAATAAAGTCATATGTGCATGTGAATGAGGAAATGGAATGGATGATAAGATGATGATAGGATGATGATGATAAGAAAATGATTATGAGGGGTACTCAACTGGTGAACATCTACTTCTACACTTGCTGTTTTAGGGATAACATGACTCCCTTTATTTGGAAACCTTAGAACTTCTTGAAAGGAAGGACTTGGCTACTCTTTTCTTTCTTCTTCTTTTTTTTTCTTTCTTTTTTTTTTTAGAATAACCAATCCTCCGAAAACGAACTTTAGCAACGGGAATTCATATAACTTGAAATGATAATGACTAGAGCTTTTATGTAGGCAATGAAACGGCAATGATTTTTCTAGATGTTCACCTCCAGGATAGGAGTAGAACCTTTTCTGGATGAAGTGAAATGAATGGCATATGTATATGTGGATGGATGGATGGATGGATGCGTACTCCCAGGGTAGGAGCAGCATAGGTGCGTATCTCAAGGATAGAGATAGCACAATATGTAGTGGATGTGGATCTATATGTGGGTGGTACTTCTAGGGACAGAAGTAGCACAGAATGAATGTAGTAGTTATAAAATGGGTGCATGCTTCGAGAAAGAAGTAGCATAGATCAATGGATGGAGAGCACATAGTGTTGACTTTAACCGTATGACCGATTCCTTATGGCTCCACAAAGATAACCACACTCAATGCCTATAAAGACTACACTCAAGCCTACAATATGATCTATATAAACAGATGGGTTTTCCTAATCTAGTAAGCATGAATATATGGCTGTGGTAGGAATTTAAACTCTCATCATAAAGGAACTCATCATGCAGAATTTAATATTTTCACGAGATAAATTCTCCGTAACTCTAGTATCTCTTGGAACAAGATGGACAAAGACTTAAAACCTTCCCATATCATACCCGTCGACCACCTAGACTTAGATCAAGTATTTGCTACCCACAAGTTTCAGTTCGAGCAAATCTCAAATCTAAACAACTTGTGTCCAAAACTCAAGAGAGTGCAAGGTTGAAAACTAGGTACTTGAAAGGAATTACGCAGAGCAACTATTCATCATCTCCATGTAGAGTTTATTCTAAGGGATAACTTAAAGACAGATTGCAAGAGCTCTCCAAAAGTAGAAAAGATAAATAAGAAAATCTTTCTGGGTTTCCATGGTTATGCATCTTTTTTAGTTGTTTTAACAAAGCATACTTTAGCAAGGTATAAATAGATACGTTGGAAACACTTAGCTTGGTACACGGGGGATGCTCTCCCCCAAGCTGGATGTTGACATAGTCTCCGCCGATGTTGCCGATGTGCACCGAAGACGTTCTAGTCCTCCAGAGTGTTGTAGATAGTTGCTGTTGGAGACGGCATTCAATTGTCACGGGCAAAGACTCCGACGGGGACTGGATGTCCTTCGCGCTCGTTAGCTCTTCTTGATCCTTGATGTTCTGTGAAGCTCAAATAGACAACAAAGCTTGTGGAACTGATTAAGCGTTAGTGATAAAACCTCTAGGCCTTGGTTGTCTAGAACTTTCTTAACTTAGACTTGTTCTAACAGGATTACAAGAAATATTTTTATCTTTTTATTATTTAAGGAATGCAGACAAGGAAAATAAATATGCTGAGAAATTATTTTTGTGCCACCACAGTGAATGATTATCCACATGGGGCTTAACAATTTTCTGGATGCAAATGCACAACATCTTTATTTTCTTTTCTAATGCAGAGATAAAAGAGTAAAGATGCAACTAAGATGTAAGTGGGGAAAATAAATATGCTAAGGTAAAAATATAATGCTGAAAAGTAATTGCTGATAAATACCAAGTTACCTCTTGGCGCGGCGTTCGGTGGTTTTAAGTCCTCCGAACAGGACTTGTCATGTTCGCTCATTTTCAAGGGGCGCATTGGTCGGCGCCCGATGACGTCGCCTCGTGTGTAGGAATTGATTCGATTTTGCTTTTACCTTCCACAACCATCTTTGTTGGAGAGGGTGACCTTGAGGAGGAAGCTTCTTGGATCACTTGTTTCTCTTCGATGATAGCACCTCTTCTTCTTTTACAACATTCTTTTCTTCGTGGTACCGGTCTTCATATCTTGACACTTCTCCCTCATAGTCCCCATCCATCTCGTAGTGATGTTCTTCTTGTTCGGCGACGGGTACGCTGCCTTCTCCTTGCTCTGTTCTTCTTGGGCTCCTCGGTGATTATATAATTATTGTTGAAGTAGCGGCGTACCTTCTCGGTGGGAAAGTGGAAGTGAATCTCTCCGTCCCAATATAGATGATAGCTCGGTGGTGTTCGGGAATGGTCTTCCTAGGATGATTGGAGGATCGTAGTCATCTCCCATGTCAATGACTAGGAAGTCTCGTAGGGACATAATGGTCATCTATCTCGGATGAGGACATCCTTCACTTCTCCTTCGACGAAGCGGAATGTCCGACTCGCCATCTGCAGTTTGTGCATAGGTAGGCTCCAAAGGCATAGTGCCATATAGATACTCATAGGTTACCTTGGCCATAATGTTGACGCTCGATCCGGTGTCACGATGCCTTTATTGAAAGAGCTTCGTTGATGGAGCATTGAATGGTTGGGACACACGGGTCATCCTTCTTGATCGACGTGGGGATCGAGTAAGTGGTCATGCTCCTTGTGGACTGCAGTGACCATCCTCACTGTCTCCGTCTTCTTGGTCTTCTTATTCTTGTTCTTCTTAGCTGGATTCTTCTTCTTCTCACTGTTCTGTTGATGAGGGTGTGCTGGGAACTGCAACACTCTGTTCTTGAAGAAGAAAGTTTCTCTATTGCCCTTGATGTTGAAGATGATCTTGGCAGTGTTGGCATACATGATGGCTCCAGCAGTGTTCAAGAATGGTCGTCCCAGAATGATAGGGGACCTTTCATCACTGCCCGTATCCACTACCACGAAGTCTGCAGGAACATATGAGTTACCCACTCATACACATATATCTTCTAGTACTCCCAAAGGAACACGGAGTGATTGATCCGCAAGCTGCAAGCACATAGTTGTGTATGCTAAGGGGCATCTAAATAGCTTCTCATATATCACTCTTGGCATGATGTTGATGCTTGCACCGAAGTCACAGATTGCTTCATTGAAGTTGGTACTTCCAATAGAGATTGGAATGACTGGTCTCCCTGGATCACCCTTCTTGATTGGTAGAGTTGAGTCAATCCATGACCCCTTCGATGGATCACTCCGGCTATCTTCTACATTGAATATATCAACAAGATTTGCTGTTTCGAGCTCTTCAGGTTGTCCTGTCAGTTTACCTTGACCAGTGGAGGGAGCAAGGTTGACAAGCACGTTGCACCCGCGACTCGAGTATTTTGTTGAAGCCGGAAGTGACTCTTGATGGCATTGGAAAAGCCATCCATTCTCGTTGCCGAGTGTCTCTAGGACCTTGTCATTTGATGTCGCCTTCTTGGACAGATTGTCCATCATCTTGCCTTGATTCAAAGACTAACTCTCTCAAAGGCGGCCGGTTGTAATTATTGTAGGAAGAGTTGTTACCTTGATAGTTGCCTCGAATAATTGCCCGAGTAGTTAGGCCTCTCGTCTGCTGATTCCAACCTTGATTCTGCGAGGACGATAGTAATTATTACCGTTGTTGTTATTGAGGTAGTTCACGTCCTCCTTCAAACTCAGGGCGCTTAGCACCCGTGTGCCCAGTCTCTCCACACTCTTCACATGTCATGTGAGCATCATGTATATGCATGACTTCTTTCTTCTCCGGGGCTCTCTCATCGAGCCTCTTCATTAGCAGATCCATTTTGGCGACAACATGTCTACCTCCTTCAACCTGGTGCATTCCTCCACCCTCTTGCGGGTCTGCGTTCTTTCTTCACTCCAACCTTGGTTGGATGCCATCTTCTCCACAAGAGCCGTGGCTTGAGGAATAGTAAGTGATAAGAATGCACCTCCAGCAGAAAAGATCCATCGTCTCACGTGTCTTGTTGCTAAGCCCATGGTAGAATGTCCGCATAAGGCCAATTCTCCATGCCATGATGAGGACACTCGAGGATGTAATCTTGAAAGCGCTCCCAAGCTTCCGGGACAGCCTCATCATGGTGTTGCTAAAAGCTTGATATCTTCCCGCGAAGAGCATTTGTCTTGCCCATGGGGAAGAACTTCGCCAAGAAATTAGTGGAACATAATGCCCACATAGTATTCTTCTCCTTATTGGCGTAGAACCATCGTTTCGCTCTCCCCAAGAGTGAGAATGGGAAGAGGCGAAGTAGTATAGCATCTCTCGGGGACATCCTTGATAGTGAATGTGCTACAAATCTCCGTAAAGTGTTGGAGATGAGCACTAGCATCTTCATGGGCCTTCCTAATAACCGGGCTTGCTTGCACCATGTTGATTAGCGCAGCTTGAGCTCAAAAGCTCCTTCGATGTCCGCACTGGTCCAGCAAGACCGAATGTTGTCCGTAGTTGAGCCGAGAACTCGCGGAGTGACTTGTTCGCCATGGCTTCAAACGCTCGGTGTCAAGTCTCGAATGAAAGGTCAACTTTCGCTTCGACAAACTTCCAAGTTGAGTTGATGATGATGATTGATTGGTCTTCTTCAACCCGCTTCCGGCCTTCCCGAATAAAGCTTCGGATTGTCAATATAATTGTCGGGAAGAGTTGTCTTGATTACCCCGCATAAAATACACAAGTAGACAAAACAAGGGTAATCCTCGTAGAGATGGGTTAGTATGACAAAGTTTGCTCAATCACATTATCTAGTGCAATGCTTGCTCATTATCCATTGGCTTTCAACCTTCCCCGGCAACGGCGCCAAAAATGCTTGTTGACATTTCTAACGCCACTCGGTGTTAGGTTGTCATCCCCAACATGGCGTAAAAAATGCTGGTACTAAATAATGCAACTGCTACTAGAAATAAATATGGATCCGCAAGTTTACGAGATAATACCGATGTAGCATTTTAACCAGGAGTAATCTAGGTATCGTTATTTATAATTTTACCACCGGGAAGGGAATGCACTTTGGATAATGAGTGATGAGCAATGCACATGCGATAATGGAGAGCTCAACCTTGTACGTATCGATCATCTCATACGGGGTAAGTGTCACATAAAATATAGAAATGAATGATAAATGACATAAGATAAATGAGAGCATTTAGCCACATAAAATAATAGTAATAAGCCATCTCAACTTAGCACTCTAAGCTTATAACACTAGCATGGACTAGGACGATCTAGGGTATAATCCTATGTTATTCTAACTATAAAGTCAAAGCATACAATGATTAGTGCAAGAACATCTAGCAATCATGGCGGGAAAAGGTTACATCTATGCATAGTGATATTACCAGAGAAGACAAGAGACATAGCAACGACTTCAATGTAATAGGTTTGTTCGCTAGACCTATACTCGGGAGAAGGGCTACAAAGGACTCAACAGATCGTCACTCCCGCGATCTACCTCACGATCCGGAATATAGGGTGCAATCGCGAGATAAATACGGTCCAGGCACCATGCCCACACAATATCTATCACTCACCCATTGGCCTAATGAGCAAGCGCTATACGATCCTATGCATAAACATAATTCTAGTCCAACTATGCTAAACATATAATCAAAGTAGACTAAGAACGATATAATTGAGAACATAATCAAATAGAGCAAAGTCAAGTCTGATATAATAGAATAGAATAAAGTACTACTCATAGTATCACGAACAATGATGAATATTACAAGAATGTAAAGGGGAATTACCAAGAACTCCGACAGATCTGGACTCCAAGCTAGGCTTGATTCCCTCTAGATCTATTCCTATGTAGCTATGCTACTAAACTATGGAGCTCTAATTGAGATGGTGGCTCGGCTTCTCCGAATCCTCTCGATGAATGAAGAGAATGAATTAGGGTTTCACCCGGGGGCCGGGGCTCGAATATATAGCCCCCTAGGATGAACCATGACCCTCGGATCAAACCGACCTAAATGGACGATAATTATTCATCCTCAAAGGCGATGGAGGCGGGATCCGCGAGACTCGACGCCATTGGTCGAGGTGGGGAGTCGGCCGACTCCCCTTGGGCGGCCGCGGCCGCTGTGTGGGGCCCGGCCTTCGGGGGTCGCCTTCCGGAGTCTTCTAGATTATACTTTTTCACCCGTTCGGTCTTTATCTCTATGTAATCATGACATGTGGGCCTCCTTTGGTTCTCTTTCTCGATAACCCCCGCGAAATAGACAATCACCAAAACTCGTGGAATTACGTCGGTGTAACCCCTATATCTAATAGGTGAACTCATATTAGTCCTTTCTCTTGCTGCGTTGATGGTATAAAATTGATACTTAACGACCGTCAACAAAGAGCTCGTTGTAAATGGTCACACCGATGCTAGCTTCCAAACTGATGTAGATGATTCACAATCTCAATCAGGTTTCGTGTTCACGGTAAATGGTGGTGCGGTAAAGAAGCTGGAAAAGTTCCAAGCAGGAGACAGTGTCCGATTCTACAACAGAAGCCGAGTACATTGCAGCTTCGGAAGCTGCAAAAGAAGGTGTTTGGATGAGGCATTTCCTCATTGATCTTGGTGTGTTTTCTAATGCGGCTAGCCCATTGAATCTACATTGTGACAACAATGGGGTGATAGCGCAGGCTAAGGAGCCAAGGAATCACCAGAAGAACAAACATGTACAGCGGAAATTTCACCTCATTCGACAGTTCATCAATGAAGGTGAAATTAAAATGTGCAAAATACATACGGATTTGAATGTAGCAGATCCGTTGACAAAGGCTCTTCCACCTAAGCATGAGGCGCACATGAGGTCTATGGGGATTAGACATATTAGAGATTAACTCTAGTGCAAGTGGGAGACCGTTGGGAATATGCCCTAGAGGTAATCATAGAGATGATGATATTCCGCATGTATCCATGATTTGTAATATGTCTATTGAATATCCATTAAAGACAACTTGTATTGATTGGCAATTATGTGAATTGTTTGTGGAACTCTTTTACTTGTATGGTTATTCTATATTTGTCCTCGGGTCGGAGTTCATGTGAGGATACACATGAATATTAGACTAGCACATTATTAGTTGATGACTATGTTTCACAAGTCATGGACATGGAGATGTCGAACTAATAATGTGGGCACATGTATGACATGTAGGCCTGGATCGACCCGACATGAGATTGTCTCTATACACATCATATACGTTATGTCCTTTGACCCGAGATTGTAGTATGTGCTTGAGATGTGTATCGACTTGCTTAGGGACCGACAAACGCTACTCCGTTCGGGTAGTTATAAAGGATGTCTTCGGGTTTGTCGAGAAGCATGCTGTGAGACATAGACAATCAAGATGGGACTTGCCCCTCTCTAATGAGAGTGATATCACTGGATCACTCAAGTGATTGGATCAACAAATGCATGGCCGTGCTTGGGTTAAGTGTTAACCCACGAGTTGAACCAAATATCATGAGGCAAGGGAGTAACTCGTATGTGGTCGTAGTGGTTCGTCTGATATGATCATTTGCATGCACATAGGAGTTGTCACGCCTTGCTAGAGGCCGCTGTCAGCTATTGGGCGAATAGGAGTATTCGGCCCATGTCTATGAATGCGTGAACCCATAGGGTCGCACGCTTAAGGGGCTGGAAGCCTAATTCGGGTTGGACCCGAATTAGACAAGGCTTAGGGTTTCTAATGGGCCTCCAACTCGGAAGCACATGAGAGACGCCTATATAAGTAGAGGGGAGGGGCACGGCCAAACCTAATCCACGCCTTTGGCAGCCGCCGTCGCCCTCCACGCTCTCGCCTTCGCTCCTCGCGGACCTAGCGTCCCGGAGGCGCACGCTTCTCCTCGTACGTGTGTGATACCTCGGAGGTGCTGCATCCGGGAGCACGAGGACGAACCGCACGAACCGCAAGTGGTGGGAGGAGTTGCTGGACGACCACGCAACCGCACGGCACTATGCGACGCGTTCGACTACATCGAGTCGTCTTCCGCTGCATCTGCGCGTCTAGTGGTAATCCCGTAACCTGTAACTAGCAGTAGATCCTGGGAGATGAGGTAGAAAAAGTTTTGTTTTCTGGCTAGCGTAGCACCCTCATAACCCTTCACTCGCATGAAATTACGACCCTGTTGGCCTCGTAACATGGGTAGTGACGTGCCCGGAATGTGTTTTTAAATTGTATAAAATCCAAACGAAGTCCGAAATTGACGAAACTTGACGAGTTGTGTTGGCATGGCATGTGTAGTGTGTGGTAAAAATTTCAAAAAGTTTCAAGCAAGTTGTGACGTCGGATGGTCAAAACCCAGACATTCCACTTTGCTCCTATGAGCGAGTAACTTAACTATCCACCTGTCCTAACCGTGCAGGCTAATTGTGATGCGGAAATGAGTCCCGCATTGAGATGTGTGGGCCAAACCTTCGATCGACATGTCAAGTCATTCGACGTTTATGACGTGAATGGCTATCGCTTTCGCACGAAGCTACGAAGAGAAACGGGGCAACCTAAAAACCACGTGCACCGGAGTTCGTACTCCCGGCACGGATGGGAAGGACTATTACGGCATAGTCGAACAGATATTGGAGCTTGACTTTGGCAAGTTCCTAGGTTGTAAGCCTGTGATGTTCAAATGCCATTGGTTCGATCCCGAGGTCACAAAAAAGGACCTTAAGATTGGGCAAGTCGAAATCCGACAGGATTCCAAACATGGAGGAGACGATGTCTATATTGTGGCTAACCGAGACGCCAAGCAAGTTTATTACCTCCCATGGGCAAACCAGAATGACGAGCGCCTTGCGGGTTGGAGCCTTGTGCAGTTCGTATCACCACGCGGTAAAGCGGCGGTCCCGAACGATGATGATTACAACTTTGACCCAAGGACAGATGAGTTCTATCAACCTGAGGGGCTAGAAGGTAGGTTGGAGATAGACATTGATTCGTTGATGAGTATGGAAGTAAACAACGACATCGATGAGGACGAGGGTGATGAGGTGCACGATGCTGAGGACATACGAATCCTAGATGCTGGCAGGCTGCGACGCGATGTAGAAGTTGGGGAACATGTAGAGTGTAATGATGAGGACTTAAGAGAGCTCGACAATATTGATAGTGATGACGACAAGATCGATGATGAGGACGAGCGCTCGCAAAGCAATATTGCCGTTTGCGGAGATAGTTTCTAATCCATGTAATATTGATACCGTTATTTATATTACCTTACATTTATGTTTTCTTTACAAGTACTTGCAATCTACTAATACTAACTGTTTTAATCTTTGTCATTGCAGGCACTCGACAAAATGCCAGGCGGAGGACGGTCGCGCCGACAAAACGTCAGGTCGAAGTACATGCTGAACGAGCCCCAGCAGGACCACGTGGCGGCCGGCCACCATGAGGAGCACGTGGCGGCCGGCCACCACGAGGAGGAGGAGGAGGACGACGAGGAGCTTGAGGTGGAGCCGTCGACCAGCAGGGGTGGGACTAGGCGGAGGACTGCCAGGATGAGGCTGTTTGATGATGAGGCTGTTTGTGCCGGTGGCGGTGGCGACGACGACGACGAGGAGGAGGACGGCGGCGGCGGTGGCGACGACGACGACGAGGAGGAGGACGGCGGCGGCGATGGCGATGACGACGAGGAGGACGAGACTGCAGGCACCTCGACTTCCACAGGCACCAGGAAGAAGCCCTTCCAGCGCGGGCCCGCTAAGCTCCCTGAGCACTTGCCGCGCCCTGATGACCGCCCGCAGATTGTGATCGCTGGGAGGTAAGTATCCATTGTTGATTTCTGTACTTGTTCTTATTTCATTTTTGAATTAAAACTGCATACTAACAATTGTTGTTTATGTGCGTGGGCTGGGCAAAGGTGACGGCGGGGAAGAGTTCGCCCCATGTCACTAGCATCCAGGGGCGAGTGATTAAAGCAAACTTCCCGGCTTGGTCACCATCGAGGGGAAGACGATCGTGCCCGACAAATGGCCATACTACTACCTCGTCGGACGTACATGGGGAAGTCCTCGCCGACAAGATCAAGAGGGAGTTCGGGTGAGTCTTTCAATCGCAACGCATATCTCAATACTACGCATTTGTTGGACTTTTCTCAAACAATGGAATGATGTTTGATGCCCGTGTGCGGTTGTACTATAGGTTGGCGGAGGGCGGGACCCCCGTCGGGCGGACCGCATCGGGACAAGGTGTGCGAGTTGCGGATCAAGGACATGTTCTACGAGGCGCACACCCCAGGCCGTCATCTCCTACTACGCCAACTTCGGGGGATGAAGGTGGATAAGACCCGTGCCGGGGAGCTGATATGTGAACCGGGAGACCGACCTCAGGAGGAGCGTACATGCGGGTAAATAAGTAGAAAAACATCCGTTGTGATTCCTTATGTGACACATTCAACTCATTATCTAGAAGATCTAATACTTGAATGTCATACGAGACACCTCCGGGCTGGTGCGGCAAGTACACCGACCGCCGGGCGTGAGATTGTCAAAGGGTGGCAAACGCCGGAGGCGTACGTGCAACACAGAGCACGTCGGGCGAAACGCTTGGAAGAGATGGCAAGGTCCGGGGTCTCACACCACCGGGGAGCGTAACATCCCGAGTTCATAGAAACATGGGTATGCTTGTGTTCAACCATTTCTTATAGCGCCGGATTTCTTATATCTCTACTTGTAACCATGTTTTTCGTTTTCCTCGCAGAGGGAGCACCACGACGGGCAGCCCATCAACGAGTACATGGGGTGGGCCCTTGCTCACAAGGGCCCAGCGAAATCGGCCTCCACCACGTACAGCTCTTCGCACGGGCCCGAGAAGTACACCAGCCCGGTCGTGTACAAGAAGCTCACCAAGTACGCCGCCGCAGCTCAAGAGGCCCATGGCGACACCTACGACGTCACCACCGAGCCCATAGACCCTCAGCTCTTGATGAGGTTGGGAGGAGGGAAGCAGCACGGCCGGTTCTATATGGCCCACAGCGCCATTGAGCCGTCCTTCCTGTCCGACGCGACCGAGATCCGCAAAGAAGACCGGCGAAGGGCACCGCTGGTCCCCATAGCGCCTCGCGGCCCGAGCGGTGCGCAGTGATCGCGGGTCTTCGGGTAAGTGGAGTTTCATTCGTCGTTCGACCGTTTCACAAATAATGTACCTTGCCTTCAAATACAATCAACCATGCTGGTGTAATATTGCAGTCCATGGTCCAGGAGGTGCTAGCCAACCACAAGCAGATGGCGCTTGCCTATCAGGAGCATGCGGCCGCAGTTGCGCAGCACTACCTGCAGGCGATGTCGCAGATGTCCCTGCACATGCGTGCCGAGGGAATGAGTGAGCCTCCAGCCTCTGTCTTCGCTCCACCACCAGTACCTCCACTGCCTTTTCTTGCACCTCGTCCGGTGAGTCCCAACATTGCCTATTGCTTTAGCTTGTGATGCCAGTCTGTAGGTACTAATTCCATCACTTGGTCTTTGTGCAGACACAGTCGGCGGGTTCGAACCCAACTCCGTGTGCTAGCCCTCCGCCGGGTGCTTCTCCACACGGGGTCCTTCTCCACCGCACGTCCGGGGGTCCTTACCGAGCCTCCCCACGCAGCCGTTCGTCCGGGGTCCTCCACCGACGCGGGGTACTCGTGGCCGCCGCAGGGCAGCCCGGGCCGTCTCGGTTCCCCACGCGGCCCGGGGTACTCGTGGTCGCCGCAGGGGCAGCCTGGGCCGTCTCAGTTCCCTCAGCAGCAGCAGCTCGGCCACTGGCAGTTCGGTGCAGCCCCACAGCCGAGTTGGCCTGCGTGGGAGGATGGTGCTGGGGGCTCGGGGACCCAAGGGGACGGCGCCACGAGCTAGGTACCTTCTCTTCCTGCTTTTGGACCTTGTTGTGCCACGTCGGACATGTTTTGCCGATGTTGGCCTTGTATGGATGAATTTGGACTTGTATGCATGAATTGGGACTTGTATGGAGCCATTTGGACTTGTATGGATGATTCCGGTCGTGATATATGGATTTGATGCTATATTATGGTTGAAATGGTGTATTATTACGAATATATGTGATGAATGTTGTATATGTTGCTTGTGATTAAATGTGGTGGAAATGGAAGAAAACAGAAAAAAAAGGAAAAAAAATTCCCAGGTCTGGGGAAATTTTCCCAGCGAAACCTAGGTTTGCCGATGGCCGAGGCCATCGGCAAACTGACCATATGTTTGCCGATGGCCATCGGCAAAAAAAAATCCGGGAAATCATTTTCAAAAGGAATTTAAATCTGATGCCGACGGCCGTGGCCATCGGAAAACAAAACTGTTTGCCGATGGCCACGTGGCGTCAGCCATCGGCAAACCCGCCGTCAGCCTGACGGCGGGGCGGCTGACGTGGAATGTTCGCCGATGGGGGCCGCGGCCATCGGCGAACCGTTTTCCGATGGCATGTACTTTTGCCATCGGCAAACAAATGTTTTCCGATGAAGATGTTGCCGATGGGAGTTTGTTGATGGCAACGCCACTTTGCCATCGGCAAACTTACTGCCGACGGGATCCTGGGCTTTGCCGATGGCATCAAGCCATCGGCAAAGCCTCTGGATCCGGTAGTGCACCCAGGGCTTCCACCATCGCTATCTCGGCGTTGCCACCGAAAACAAAGCATGGCCGGCTCTGGATTTGACCACATGACGCTTCAGCGCCTATAGGATGCGGATGGAGGCGTTGATTTTTATAGGCGAAATGATATGTGGAGTTAGAGGTGGAAATAAATAAAAAGTCTTTTTGAATCTCTCATTACTATCTGGTGCCGAGAACAGAAGAGATATAGGAGGGAGCAACAAATAGAAAGCTAGGAGGCCAGCAGTCAGAACAACGCTTCATTTCAACGTGTATCAGTTTTTGGATTGGAACTGAAAACGAATAGTTGCATGAACTGTGAACACACTTGCACTGCATGCATAGAGGTTAGTTAGCTATGGGCCCATTGGATGATGTGGCACAAGGATAGACTAGAGAAATAGGCTAGTGGGTTTTATCTTTATATAGGAGTTTAAGATTCAGATATTTTCTTACCTAACATCTTGCTCAAATCAGCCAATTTTTCTACTACTCAATTCTCAATTCTAGTAGGAAAAAAAACTCTCTATTGTTTGCTTCTAAAATCCTATCAGACTGAATGAACCAAAAGAAAAAATATCAAAATAATATACAACAGCAGTACTAGTTGGCGGTGAGAAGGGGGGTGGGGGAGCGGGGCAGGTCCATACTAACAAAGATTTGCATGCTGCAATTTTGGCCGGCGTACCTATAGGCTTGAACGCTCTAGGAGCAGAGAGCTCCGAACATCAACAGTAGGACGCGGATATGCAGATGCACGCGCTAGACCGCCGTGTGGCGATGTCACGGTGAGCTGGCGAGGGGCTAATGGCCAAGCAGGACGCCGTGACCGTGAGCCTGTGATGCCAGAAGTTGAATCCTCTGAAGACAAAAGGGCACAATATATCGTGGGCGAGTCTCCAGGAGAGGCTGATAGCAATCGATCGTCTGCTTAACAGCTTGTGTCCACGAGAACACAACTCCACGTTTATGCTAGGCAGTGGGCTTTGGGGCTTCTTGGCCTCTAGCAAACGGAACAAGACGCATTGCCCTTGAGACCGTGACTTACACACGAGCAGCAGCCAGCAGTGATGCTAACATTACAGGTTAATTAGTTTGCCGTCACACGGGATTTGGAGAGAATAAATACTCCTCTCCCACAGGCCACGACACATCACAGCACATTCACCGTGTAGGAACCAAAAAAAATCAGAGCGACTCATGTAGGATTACAACATTTTTGTAGGGCACATATGGAATTAAGAACTTTTTCAGTCATGGTTGTGTAGAGGCCCAAAGTTATCATATCTAGTAGACTACAGGTCACCACACAACATTTAAACTTTAATTTCTAATTTCCATACCAGCTCGGGAAAGACTGTTACAGCTCACCCCCCAACAGTAATCTTACAGGTCCAACCAACTGAAGCTAACCAAGAGAACTGAATCACCTAAAATTGCTAATTTCATGCCCAATTATTGACAGAAATGAACCAATCCATTCATAACGTTGTCATCAATCAATTTTTAAAAAGTCGAAATTCATTGTCATCTAGCTCAACAAAAGGCTAAGACCAAAAATTTCAATAGAATGTTCAAGAGCAGATATCATGAGCACAGGTTGCAAATCAACTGCATTCGTTTCACAAAATTACTCCTTGCAAGAAAGAAAGAACTCGAGTTTCCCTGTTAAATGGAATCAACTGCACTCAAAGGGTATTCAGACAGGTGAGAATCGGAACCAATTTGTTCTAACATTTTAAGAGGCACCTTTGTCTGGTAACTCACAAGCAGCCATGCGATTCATTGACTTCACATGCCCGAGCATCTCGGCAACTGTTCTGCAGCGGCATTGCTTCCCTGGACGAATGACATCCCCATAGACAGCCATCTCAATTATATCTAGCTCCTGATCTGTTCCGAGATTGAGTAATGATACAATTCTAAATCAGACTGAATATACAAGAACACTTCACACATAAACTTAAGTTTCAGATTGAGTGCACAATTAAGGTATATAAAAGTTAAAGATATAAACTAAACAAGGAGTTGAGATCAGTACAATGATCCAATCTGTTGAACCAATGGATTTGTTCCAGTCAGTGGAGCAGAAGCTGTCACACAAACTTTAGAAAAAAAAGATTCCTATCTGTCACAAGCTTAAAAATAGGCCACCCAGCTGGGCTAAGTGAGGCCAGGAGGCCCTGGCCGGCCACACCCTGGCCAACCACGCCGCTACGGGTGTGCATGGCCAGGGAGAGGTGGCATCCACTGCGCAGACGATCTCTCCCCACCCAGAGAGTCCAAAATAGATGGGAATTAAAAGGAGATTTGGAAAGGACTCCTCTAGTTTGTTTGAGATCCAAATCCTCTAGGGATTATAAATATTGGGGCCAATGTAACTGTTTCAATCTTAAACAGAAATACAGCAATTGCTCTCCCTAACTCTCTCTTTCCTCTTCCTGCGCCTCTCCCCTCCCTGTGCCAGCGCTTGCCCCATCCCTAGCCGGCACTGCCGCCCTTGTGCTAGCAGCAGTAGCCGCCGCCGCCGTCCCCTGCACCGGCAGCAGCCCCCGCCAGCCTTAGCAGCCATGCATCAGCATGCTTTTGGCCACAATGAAGCATAACCAAGGTCCTACTATTGGCATTTAAGATCTAATGGAAAGTACTAATGCACTCAAATAGAAAAATAATCAAAGTTATGACATTCAACTTGGGTACATACACTGCCTTCTCTCAAAGTCGCACCTGAGAATGAGATAATGAATATAAAGACAGGATAAGGCCTAAAAAAGAAATGGACAACTACACATAGAGATTAACTATCAGGTAAACAAACATAGCTGTGCATGGTTATATCTGTATCATGAGCCAATTTCATTAATAATCTAGATCACCCAATCAATAATGAGATCCCTTATTCATTACAATGAAGCTGCTGTAGTTCCAGGTAAAGAAAGAAAAACAGGCATCACGCATCATGCGAACTTAAACAGAAATACTACCATTTAGCATGGCTGACGTATTTTTAAATATTGAATATTTGAATTAAATGTTTCTACTCTGCCTCTATTACAATGTTTTCTTCTACCATAGTGCCATGTCTAAACTATATACCATACATTTCTCTGCCATCGACAGATTGAAATGCAAAACATAATTATAAATTAATATGCAATTTGTAGCCGAGACGAAGATATGCTAATGCTAGTATTCAAATTGTTGTTGTTTCTAGTCGTGCTCAATAGCAAGCCAATATTTCAAAACCACAATTGGAACAAAAAAAATATTCACTAACCAGTAAACTTAATATCACAGGAAAACCCCCGCATCTCTGCTTGCTCTACCCATGCTTTATCAGATTTCGAACGGTTCACCCTAGTCTGGAGGATCTGACAGTTCTCAACAGTGGATTCTCCTCCTAAAACAAATTATCAAACAACAACAATGCTGGTCACTGTTTGATGATGCTGCAGCAGTAAGGTACGGAGCAGTATTCATGTGAGACCATCGGCACATATTAGATGAAAATTATACATAAAAATAGCTATTTAGTAGTTAGGCCGGCTATTTCCCTAAAGGTGCGATAAATGTACCGGGGATAAATTTCTTTCAATTGAAAAATGATTTCTTATGGATCCATCCCTATAAACTGATAGCCATATCCACTATTAATCAAGGATGATTAAATGTGAACAAATTGAGTAAAAATGACAGGAGGACATATCATACCAATATATTGTCAGCCTTTGTTCTTTCCCAACCAGCTTTGTCTTTGGAATGCATGAATCTCATAAAAGCAAAAATTTCCAAAGATCCTAAGTCCTCATTTGGCAACCGGTCAGGTAAGATCGTTAATATTTTAAGAACATTTTCATTTATATGATCTTTTTGAATCAAAATCTAGCTTACCAGGCAAACAGTTTCACAAAGTGCCACAAACATTTCTTGAGAGAATCTAAATTTGAAATGTTTGTACGAGAATCTAGATTCGAAAAAATTCTACGAGAATCTGGATCCCTAACCCTAAGTCTGAGACCGGGCTCACACAATTTAGTGAAGAGCAATTGTAGGTCCACTTCTATTCCATGTCGATTACAAAATGTCCAGGGAGGCTAGACAGGTGGCTCCAGAATAACAAATCTTATTTTATCTGTTTCACCTTTAGGTTAAAAGGTTGGTGTCTGAAATTCAACAATAATATCAAAACAAAATGCAAAAACTAGATATGCATCTATCACAAGTCCACTTTAGAAATGTACCATTCTAAATGTAGAATTGAGTATAATGCGACCAAGTTGTGCAACTGACAATCACAAGCTAATCTCCTGCCAGCAAAATGCATGTATGTCCTGTTGGGAGAATTAATGTTTTAATGAACAAGGTAATAGTAGCAGTAGAAAAAATTAAGTGTGAGGAGCTCAAATTCTCAGCAAAAAGCAACCAGACAAGATGGACTCACATACGTAGCAGCATTTATGTTACCATGCTCGTTGTGGAAGTGTGCATTGCTTCAAAGGAGAGTGTATGCCTAAACAACTGACCTACTATGAGACAACAAATGGATCTGTGATGATTAAATGTTGATCTAACCTTATGTAAATACATCACCTATTTATTGTTGTATTGCCTCACATGTTTTGCATTGCAATCTACTTTGGTTTATTGTAGTTTTGCCTGATCATTCTTTTTTCATTTGCATCTTGGTCTTACAGGGTCCAAGGGGAAAGATACTATCAGCATTGGTTCAGAGAAAGTGGAAGTCAAGTCATTTCCTGCCCAAACGCTATCACACTCTGCCATCGCATTTTTTTTGGCTACTGTGCAAGAAACTGAGCCTCCAGTAATCTAGACAAGGGCTTCGCCATCCCTGTTGCATCTGGAGAGCTATAGAGATATATGTTTAAGCATGTGGAGCACTCACATGGTTTCAATCCCAACAATAAACGAACACAAAGTTTCAAAAGAGGGATTAGGGAGGGCCGGAGGGGATTGAATCCCCAAAAGGCATTGAGTAACACGAGAGAAATCCACTCAACCATCCCCAGCACAGGACACCCTGGAGGATTTTGTCAGCAGAGCCTGCGGGGGGGAGGGAAGCAGACCTCTGGAGAAAGGGACGATGTGGTCGTACTCGTAGCAGAGGCAGCCGTGGCAGCCCCAGAAGCGGCGGCAGACGGCGTTGCCTACGGCGTCCAGCCGCCAGCGCTCCGGGTGCCGCCCCGCCAGCACCGCCGCCTTGCGCCAGCACGCCGTCCGGGTCTTCTCGTCGAAGGACCTCGGGCGCTCCTTCTCGGCCGCCGGAGCCGGGGATCTCCGGCCGCTCCCCTCGCCATCGTTCTCCCGACGGGGAGGGGAAGGGCCGCCCATCCCACCCAGAGAATGGAGATTGGAAGTGGAGGAGCTCAAAAATGCAGCTTCTCTCAGGCCGAGGCGCCGAGTAGTCAGGCGCCGGCCCGTGGGCCTCCAGGCCGTTTTTTCGTGAATTGGGCCTCCAAGCCGGTTTTTTTGTTAATTGGGCCTTCAGACCGTTCGGGCCTGGGGCGTGTGCGGCGCGGAAAAGCCTTCGCGACGGAGGAAACGGAGCGATCAAAATACTTTTCTAAAATTTGCTCAAAAAAAATACTTTTCTAAAAAAATTAAAAACATGTTAAAAAACGGCACAAAAGATGTATGTCCAGAAAGAAAAAGAAAATCAAGGTTTGGACGGAGGGCCAAAAGAAAACAAGGAGTGAACGTGACTTGGTGACTCAGCTGAACTAAAATTTAGTGGTAAAATTTGTTGCTTACAGATACGCAGACAGAGATTGAAAATTTGACTTGAATTACATGAAACGATGTCAATTTCCAAAAAAATTTGGAACCTCACATTTCATTAAATTTTGGTAAATGTAAGCCTGCGTTAAACTTCGATGTCCATACAAGTTCAAAATTGATATGAGTGTGGAGAATTTAAATTTTGACTTGAGTTATGTAAAACTTTATTTAAGGAGTATTCAATTTATGGATGATATATATATCCCTTAAAATCATTTAAAAATTTGTAGTCACTTCTAGGTATAATTCGATTTATTTTTTTTGTTGTAATCGTAATATAGAGATTGAAGATCGATTATTCTTACAAAACAATTATTTTTTCTATCCATCTGCACGATAAGGGCTTGAGTAAACCATTTGAGCCCAAATATAATTTTCATGTAAGGGGTACATGTAGTTCAAATTGATGAAATTTCTTTTGATAGACGTGTAAAATTTATTTTGACTATAAGAATAGTGAATCATTTCCAAAATTTCAAAAACTCCCTAACAATGTTGTTAGAATACTTGAGAACGAAAGCGAATGAGAGATGCAAATGATTCTCTGTATTGATTGATGAACAGTGTACAAATATATATACAAGTTAAGGGACAGATGCCTATTGGCCAAGAGGTGTCTATCTATGCCTAAAGAGTGCCTTGAAGGGGCCTAATCTATTACTGTCATTAGCAGTTGATAATGATGTGATTTACAATAAATTGACTATAATAAAAATTCTTAACAAATGTGTCGTCTGTTGCACTGGAGAAAGATTGAGGGTTAGACAAAAGTTCTATATGATATATGATAATAAAGACCTTTAAACAAAATAACATGATAACAATGACCCTTTTGGAAAGAGGGTTAGGTTGCAGTCCACAATATGTTCTAGTAGAGGGTTAGGTTTTGTATACTATAGTATGGGTAGTATACGGATGAAGCGACTTCTGAATGGCCACCTCATAAACTTATATGGTACGTTTTTTTTGACAACAAAACTTATATGGTACGTTGAGTATGGGGGTCTCAAAGGACAAAGGTGTCAAATGCCAGGCAGAGCAGGGGGGGCTGAAGGGACGTGCATTATGTCCAAAGAGTAGTGGTCGAATTAGACAACTTAAAACTATTCGGTCAACTAAAAGCTACTTATCGAAATCTATGCAAGTATCTAAAAGTGTAGTATGGTTTAGCTATGTTTTGCTATCTCTAGCACAAAAGAGTGTTGTTTCTAGATTCCAATCATATCAACTAACTTAGCAAGCTATAGTAGAAAGGTAAAAGACATATCCTAAGGAATGAGACTTAGTGTGGCAATGGCAATTGAGTTAGATAATGCAAACTCACGTAATGAGGATTTTTCTCTACGTATCGAGAAGCTTCCCCTGTTCCTCATTGGATCCCCTCATAAGGATGCCCTTGCAAGGATAGAAACCGCTTTCCCATGGCCAGCGATGTGAGATCCGCTTCTCCATGGTCAGCGAGGCGAGATCCACTTCTCCATTGCTAGTAGGGCAAGATCCACTCCAGGCATGCTCTCAGCTCCCCGGGCGGGGTCATCGCCGGCCACAGTGCTGTTAGCACGATGGCTAACAGAGAGGAGAATTGGGGAATAGAAGCATAGAACAGAGGCGAGAGAGAGCAAGCTGTTCGAATAGCGAT
This sequence comes from Themeda triandra, assembly GCA_018135685.1. Lineage (NCBI taxonomy): Eukaryota > Viridiplantae > Streptophyta > Magnoliopsida > Poales > Poaceae > Themeda > Themeda triandra. The sequence goes on from JAENPR010000766.1 coordinate 161,145, forward strand.
GAATGATTAAAGTTCAATTGGGTTTTTGTTGTTTGATGCCCTTTCCCATCGGCTCACTTCTCCTTTATACATGGCGAAGCCCTGGCGGGACGCAGCCGCGCGCGCGTTCCTCCACAGCCACTCGGGTCCCTCGATGCGCGGGTTCGGACGCCGAGCACGCCGATCGCGTGATGACGCTGACGTCGTGTCCGGAGCGCGCGCCGTCTTGACGCCGTCTTGATCACCTTGATCATGTCCTTCGTCTTGCGCCGGGTTTGAGCTTGGTGACGTGGATGAGCCGTTAACATTCCCCCCCCGAAGAGAGGTTGCTTGTCCCCAAGCAGGAGCACGCGGAAAGCGCCGCGTAGAGGCTCCAGATCTTCCCAGGTAGACAGCGAACGATGAAGTCCTGACCACTGCACAAGCACCTGTGGTGTGACCACATTGTTAGATGTAACCACACGATGCTGAAGGATCATGACTGGAATCTGTAAGCCATCAAGTGAGGTTGGCAACTGACAAACAGACTGAGTCACTGGTAACGCTGCCTTCAACTGGGAGACATGAAAAACCGGGTGGATAGCAGAAGATTCAGGTAACTGAATTTTGTATGCAGTAGTGCCCACACGATGTAGCACCTTGAATGGTCCAAAGAATTTGAAAGCTAACTTCTGATTAGCTCGAGAGGCCAAAGATGTCTGAACATATGGTTGAAGCTTGAGGTAAACCCAATCATCAACAGCAAAGTGTCGCTCAGATCTGTTTTTATCAGCCTGTGACTTCATCCTTTTCTTGGCTCGATTCAGATGTTGCTGGATCAGAGAATTCATCAGAGACTTGTCTTCCATCCACTCACTCAGAGATTTGGTTTGAACAGCATCCCCAGCTGTGATGCCAAAGTGTCTAGGATGATGTCCATAGAGCACATAGAATGGTGAAAACCCCAAAGCAGAATGCCAGGAAGTATTATACCAGAACTCTGCTAGATAAAGATAGTCAAGCCATTTGGTTGGAGTTGCATTAACAAAGCATCTGAGAAATGTCTCCATGCATTGGTTAACTCTCTCAGTCTGGCCATCGGTTTGTGGATGGTAGGCTGATGACATGTTGAGAGAAACCTTGTTGAGGTGAAAGAGCTCCTGCCACAATTGACTTGTAAACACTTTGTCTCTATCAGACACAATAGACTGAGGCATACCATGCAACTTGTAGATGTTCTGCATAAACACCTTGGCCACTGTGAGAGTAGAATATGGATGTGCTAGTTCAATGAAGTGACTGTATTTGGAAAACCTGTCAACCACCACTAGTATGCAGTTCTTGCCCCTAGATGCAGGTAAACCCTCCACAAAATCCAGGGAGATACTTTGCCATGCCATGGTAGGAGTTGGTAGAGGTTGTAGCAGACCAGGATACTTTGATCTGTAAGGCTTGGCCTGCTGACAAGTGGGACATGATTTGACAAACTGTAATATCATTGGCCTGATACCAGTCCAAGCAAACAACAACTTAATTCTTTGATATGTTGCAGGGAACCCTGAATGACCACCCACTGGTGAAGAATGAAAAGCTTCAACTATCTTCAGTTGGAGAGCCTTATCTGGACCCACCCATAATCTTCCTTTGTATCTGAGCAATCCTTGATGTAATGAATAAGAAGGATCGATCGAGTTAACACTAGTTTAGATAGTAGCTCCTGGGCATGAGGATCATTAGTGTAGCTAGCTTTTACTTCCTCTTGCCACACGAACGGGGAGCGGACGAGCCAAGAGTGCTTCATTGTGACCCCTTCTTGAAAGAGCATCGGCAATTCTATTATCAGCTCCAGGTTTGTATATGATCTGGAACTGTAATCCCAACAACTTTGTAAAAACTTTCTGTTGCCAAGGAGTTGTCAATCTCTGATCAGACAAATGGACCAAGCTCTTCTGATCGGTGTAAATGAGGAACTCCCCCAACTGTAAATAAGATCTCCAATGTTCAACTTCAATCGAATGGCCATGTACTCTTTCTCATAAGTAGATAAGCCTTGATTTTCGGGCCCTAAAGCTCGCTAAGAAATGCAATTGGCCTCGCTTCCCCGTAATGAAACAGCCCCAACTCCCAACTTAGAAGCATCTGTTTCAATGCAGAACTGTTTGGAGAAATCAGGCAAGGCTAGCATGGGAGCATTACACAGTTGAGTCTTGACTGCATTAAAGGCATCATCATGTTCATGAGACCACACAAACAATGAATTTTCTTGAGCAAGGCTGTGAAACGTTGAGCTAACACTGCATAATTTTTGACAAAACGTCTATAAAAACCAGCAAAGCCTAGAAAACTCCTCAATTCTTTGACTGATGTGGGTTTAGGCCAAGTAACCACAGCCTCAATTTTCTTTGGATCGGTGGCCACTCCCTGGGCACTGATAACATGACCCAGATATGAGATTTCAGTTTTAGCAAAGGTGCACTTGGACAGTTTAATATGCCACTGATCATTTTGTAGCAGTGTGAGTACCTGTCTGTCGACAAAATATCGGCGATAGTCCGACCAGGGGTATGCCCTGACCGGTAATGGATTGCCGGATGGCGTACGAGATTGCAAGCAAGATGTAAACAGAGAACAATCACGCGAGTTTTACCCAGGTTCAAGCCGCAAGGATGTGTAAAACCCTAGTCCCGCTCTCTGTTTCGATTATGATGTGGATGTGTGAGTCTGTGCATTATGCCAGATTCTGTCCTCTGGCATGGGGGTCCTTGCTCTCCTTATATATTACGGGGAGCAGGGTTACAAGTCGGATCTAGCCTATCTGGTACTAAGTTTACATGCTTTACAAGTCTAAACTTTCCTATCTCAGCTAGGTCTGTCCTCCTTGTCGGTCTTCGATAATCTTGCCCGTTTTAGGCTGTCCGACCAGCCTGGGCCGATCGGTCTTGAAGCTTGATGGGCCGGCCTGGTGATAACGTGTCGGCCCCAAACGAGGCCGTGAGGGTATATGGAGTTTATACCTCCACAGCTAGTCCCCGAGCATCATGGATCTTGAGGGAAAAAACACCGTCTTCACTTGGTTAAGTGAGAATGGGTGGTCGGACACACATTCGACATATGGTCCGAGCAGTGCTGGAGGACCGTCTTGTGTTTCCGACCACTCTTTTCTCTACACTTGGTTGACGCTTTGGTTTGACCGAAAGATTTATGATGCTCCTGAAAAGAAAAAAGAAATTTGAAAGGGTCCCAAATCTGGAGACATGGGCCCTCATTAGTATGTGATGCCTGCCATCACATGGTATCTGTCGTAACTGTTCATCGTTTGAGCTTAGTTTTGAACTAAACTTCTTTGTAAAGAGAAAAGATCGGGCCGAGTCATGCAAATGACGTGGGCCCACGTAGTCCCGAGGTTCTTTGTAAGATAGTATATGTTGCAGCAAGCTCTAAAAGAAGGTCCTAGCCCATGTCACCTCTCAGGTGACGTGGGCCCACGTAGTCCCCGAGCCTGAGATGAGGTGGAACACGTTATGTCAGGGTCTAAAAAAGACGACCTGGCTATAGTATCGTGCTTTATGTTTTTCCGACCACTCTTTGAGTGAGACCGAGCGAGCCAAATTTCATTTGGGCTGGTCGGTTTGAACCATGCCATGACTCGTCATGATTAAGTTGAGATAGCTTTGCTACTTAACTCGTCCCAGCGTAGGTTTGTGAGACCATGGTTTTGAATCTTAACCCATGAAATAGCTTAGCTATTTGTGTGCCAGAATAACCGGTATCATTGGCGAAAAAATCCCAGCTCAGCTGTCGGATTGTGTGGGTTGAAATATTGATGCTATACTGTAACTTTATCACAGCGGGTTGGAACACGTCTTCGAGTTGTTGCTGCAAAGAAAGAATGTGGTATGACACGAAGTTGTATCAGGATGTATTATTTAAGAATGGTTTTGGTAATCGCCCCTCCTTAGAGTTAATCAGTCCTCAGGTGTGTAGATGACCTATAGTGAATAGCGCGTTGCCGAATCACTTAGGGCCCTATTTCCATGGGAAGCGACCGCTGACATCCCTGTGTTGTATAGCGTTGGAGCTGTGAACACGTAGCGGGATTGATCAGAGATAGTGCATGCTGATTGTTTTCTGTTGGAGGGGTGACGTACTTGGCCATTTGGTACAAAGAAAAAGGATGTTTTTAACTTTGTAAAGATGTTTCGAACGTACTTTGAAGTAGTTCGTATAAAGAAATCTTTTGTGAGAAAAGATTGGTGAATGCATGAATGTTATTGTTGAGAAAGCACTTATCTGTATTTTGCTGTGAGCCACCGTCTTCCCGTGGTGGACTTTTGATCGTGCCTTTGTTCCTGAAAGAATGGTCATAAGGTGTATAAAATTCTCTTATCATGCAGAAGGCTAGGTTATGCTTGTTATAGATTTAGAAGAAAAAATTGCCAGCAACACTAGTCTCTTTCTCATTCAAGAGCCGACCAGGCCTTAGGGATTAGATGATCCTAAACAAACAGCACGATGCCGGAATGTTTGGAGCCCTTTTCCTTTGGGAGCGACCGCTGGCGCACTCTGTGTTGTTTGAGCGTGGTGCTGTTAACACGTAGCGAGTGAGACCAGAGACGGTGCGTTCCTGGTTTGCTTCGTGTTTGAGGAAAGAAATTTGTGAAAGACTGGTTTTTTCAAAGTGTGGTCTTTTGAAGTAGATGACTAAAAAATAAAAAACTTATTGAAGATATAAAGTACTTATCTTTCATCCATCGTGTCGCGTCATGATCGCGTGTGGGGCGAAAAATATTCGCTTACTGATGCAACCGTACATCAGCAACCGACCTGTCACGTCCATCTGGTGTACGGTTTTTAGACTTTGGTCGAGTCAATGCTCCCTATCATGGTGGGACCATTACGTCAGTGACTCAATCGCTCCACCTCCCTGACGACGTGCGTCAGCGATCGTATGGGGGGTTCCCGGGGGGGGGGACGTATAAATGCTCATTGCTGTAGTGGAGCGGTTTTCGTCGCTTCGTGCTCTCGGGGAACGAGAGGGCCGTGGGGTTTTGATTTCCCACGATCTCGTCAGTTGCGTTCTCGAATCCTCCGAGCTCTTCTATAAATTAGCGCCTACGCTGAGAGTTCTGTACACGCAGTGCATTCTCTGTTCCTGCTCCTCTCCTTCCTTTCTCGAAACTTAGGGTTTTAGATCGCCACTTGCTCGCCGCCACCACCTGAGATGGACCGCCGCCATGGTAAGCGCCAGGCGGAGGAGGAGTCGGTGAACTCCCCTCGGGAGGTGAGGCCGCGGAGGAGGTGAGCTTGAACGGGGGTTTTTTCCTTTGTTTAATCTTGCGGTTTTCTTCTTTTGGTGTAACCGCAGGTCTTCGTTTGCAATGTAGGTACACGCTCCTGGCGATTGGAGGTGCGCCAGGCACCTCCGCCGCAGGCGCCGCCGAGGTGGCGAGGAGGGCAGCGGAGGAGCGGCGGGTCATGCCGAGGGCTGCGGTCCCCGAGCAGGTGGCTCCGGTCGTGGAGGCCGGAGCTGCCATTGCTGCGGCGGAGCATGTGGCTCCTGTCGTGGTGGAGGAGGCGGCGGCGGCCGCCAGTGTCTCCACGCCGCGTTCGCTGAGCAGTGTCTCAGCGAACTCCCTGGCGTCTGCGCTCGAGCGCTGTAGGACGGAGCTGCAGCACGTCAGGGACCTCTACTCCGATGCCACCAAGCAGCTGGGGCAGGCGGAGGGGAACGTGGACCTGTTCCTAAAGGCACTCTCCTCCGCCCAGGAGGAGTTGGAGGCGGAGAAGCAGCGGGCCGCCGACTTCGACGCCGACGCCAACGCCGCCGTCAATGAGGCGGCGGACGAGAGGCTGGCCCACAAGATCCAGGTGGATCCGCTCGCCCGGCGGCGTGAGGCTGCCGACATCAGGGTCGGCGGTAAGTACCGATTTTTCATTTGTTCTTATTCCCTGAATTGTGCTCGCCTTGATGTTTTAATTTTTTATTCTGTTTTTGCAGAGCTGACGGAGCAACTGGAGCAGCTGCAGGAGGCCGCGCATCTTTGCGACGGACGCGGTGAACGCCCGGGGGTGGCGACGTGGTCGCGCGGGCGGCGGCGATCCCCGGCCGGGTGGCCGGCGTGGCGATTCATGGCGTCCGCCATGGTGCCTCCGCCGCCTATGCCACCGTCGATGCCATCTCCGGTGTCAACGTCCGCGGCATGGAGTGTCGGTGGCGGCGCATGACGCCATGGAGGGCGGCGCCGTCGAGTTCACCGGGCGGCGGAGGCCGGCTGTCGTCGCCGCGACTCTGTCGACTGGTGGTCGGCAAGCTCTTCGGGGATGACTAGATTGTTTGGATGCAATCGGTCCCCGTTTGTAAAAATTTTTATATTTTTAATGAAAGAATTGGATCTTTTGAGATGTGTCTTGTGTCGAATCCTTCGAGATTCCTTTTATTTATCTCTTTATTTTGATCTGTTTCGTGATTGTACCATGTTCATGCCGTAGGATTTTTATTTATGGGCTTAGAGCCCTCTGTTTGTTGCGTCAGAGAATGTCGTGATGCGTCTGTTTGAGGAATGATTTTCCATTGAATAGGCAAGAAAAATTCATATGCTCAAGTGTTTGACATGAAAAACTTGACTTCTCATTATAAAATAGTACACATTAGATTGCTTTTTGTCATTAGAATGACTTACAATGATGTGTACGACTGACGCTAATTTGAACATATGCAAAAAAGAAAATTGACTAGGAAATAACTTGTTTTGATTAAAGAGAAGAATTCATCTCTTGTTGTTTCAATTTTTCGGCTCTGCTTCACCTTCTTCCAAGTCATGGATCATGGTTGGGTCTTCTTCGGTACAGAGCGGTAGGTCGTCATCATCCGGGGCTTGATCATCTCTCGCATCCGGCGTGGTCGGAGATACTTATTCCGTTCCGAGTTGTATTGGATTGTCCTTTTTGGAAAAGGTACATACGTAAAAGAATCTAAGGAGCTTGAGTTTTTCTCAAATTGGCTTCCTTTTTGCACCACTTCGTACCATTCGCCGTTGATAAACATTCCTTCTGATGTTTTGAGCCCTGGTGATCGAACCGTTCTGATGCGCCGTAGGTTGGCTGGATTAGTGGGATTAGGAAACATGCTCGGTGTGCAGCGGTATTCCGTCTTCAGGAGGTGTTGGACTGGGGAGTCTCCAGTTTGGTTCTCGGGTTAACAAGTTGTCCAAGAACGGGGTAATGAAACCATTATGGTTTGTTTGGACACTTGGGACCGTCCGTCCGGGAGGAGGACTCCGAGCACGTTTGTATACCGTGGTCGTCTGTATGGGTTGGGTACAACAACGAGGCTCATCTATGTTAGGTGAATCCCTCGTGTCTTCCCTTAATGGGCTCATGCCGAAACTGCGGCGATTCTCTCTGATTGCTGCCATGTGTTTTTGATGCTCTTCCCTTCGTTTTCTTTCTACGTCTTGGTGTCGGTCTGCAAGTGCCCTGGCTCTGTGAGCCGACGCCCTTGTCATTGAGGGAGACTGAGTTGAACGTGCTCGTGGCCATTCTGCCCTTTGTTCCATTGCATCTGACGTTGCCATGGCAGTTAAAATCTCTTGCCGTCGCCTTTCCCTTCGTTGTTCATCCCTTTGGGATTGGTCGCCACGACGAAGGGTGGCTGCTAGCTCGGTACGTTTTGCAAACAACCGGGCGTTGGATGTGTTGTTTTGTGGAGATTGTTCTTGCTGTGTCGCTGTAGTAGGCGCAGTTGGTGGGTTCCGACCAGATCACCGAATCTCTCGCTGGCGCCACCGCCGTTCGTTGCGGCGTGCGTTCCTGCGCTGAACTGTTGACACGTTGCCGAGTGGTTTGTGTCATTGGGGCTGGACTGCTGTTGTTCTGTGAGGCCTGTTGTGAAGTCCTCTCTCTTAGATCTTGGATATTGGCCAGGATTCTCTGTCGTATACTGCTCGGTTGGCCTCTCCGACCACTATGAACAATGGCCGGTCGTGGTCGGAGCCACTGCGAGTTTCTTCCACTACTTTGTTGTGTGCGATCACCACGAGGATTTGCATGAATACGATGCCGTAGATCTATTGACTGCGAACGTGGCCGTCCGCCACGCCCAAAAGTGACCCTGCGACGATTGCGTTGACTCTGTGTTGACAAGTTGGGAACATGTTGCTGTCGCGCGAGCTGTAGATCGCGCCTGACGCGTCGTCGGAGCGACTCAAAATTAGCATGGGTTTCGTCAACCTCATATCTTGTTGATGGATCAAACGGAGTAGATCCGTGTTGCTGACATGCCTCCTTTGTGAAGGGTTTGGACCGATCGGAGGTGTTGACGCCGTGCCGTTAACTATCAGTGGTGGATTGGTTGGGACTACAACGGTGGTCACCGGGATGAGATGGATCTAGTTTGGTGCAGCCACCATTGTTGGTGCCATTGTTGGCGTGATAGCCGGAGGCGCGAGAGTGGCAGTAGCAGTTGTTGAGTTGGAAGTCCAGGTGAACGTTCCGAAGTTGAAGGTGAGACCGGCTTTGAAGGTCATGGAAGCCGGGAAGGAAACCATCTTGTTTGACGTGAAATCTCGGTGCGCACCCCCTACCGGCGCGCGCCACGTCGATGAAATATCGGCGATAGTCCGACCCGGGGGTATGCCCGACCGGTAATGGATTGGTGGAAGGCGTACGAGATTGTAAGCAAGATGTAAACGAGAGAACAATCACGCGAGGTTTACCCGGAGTTCGGGCCGCAAGGATGCGTAAAACCCTAGTCCTGCTCTCTGTTTTGATTATGATGTGGATGTGTGAGTCTGTGCGTTATGCCAGATTCTGTCCTCTGGCATGGGGGTCCTTGCTCTCCTTATATATTACGGGGAGCAGGGTTACAAGTCGGATGTAGCCTATCTGGTACTAAGTTTACATGCTTTACAAGTCTAAACTTTCCTATCTCAGCTAGGTCTGTCCTCCTTGTCGGTCTTCGATAATCTTGCCCATTTTAGGCTGTCCGACCAGCCTGGGCCGATCGGTCTTGAAGCTTGATGGGCCGGCCTGGTGATAACGTGTCGGCCCCAAACGAGGCCGTGAGGGTATATGGAGTTTATACCTCCACACTATCTCAAATGATCCAAATGATCCTAAAGTGTCTTACTGAAGACTAATATATCATCAAAGAAGACTATAGCACAGTGTCTCAATACTGGCCTTAATGTCCCATTCATTGCACCTTGAAATGTTCCTGGTGCTCCAGACAAACCAAATGCCACCACTTTGAACTCATAGTATCCCACATGTGTAGAGAATGCAGTCTTATATTCCTCACCAGCCTTGAGCCTAATCTGATGACAACCAGATAACAAATCCAGAGTGGAGAAATACTTGGCACCAGCTATCTCATCCATCAGCTGATCAAAGACAGGTATAGGAAATGCAGTCTTGACAGTCAAAACATTGAGATATCTATAATCAACACAAAATCTCCAGGTACCATCCGTCTTTTTGACTAGAAGAACAGGAGAATTAAAAGGGGACACACTAGGCTGAATGATACCTTGCTTGAGCATAGCTTCCACTTGTGCTTCAATTTCATCCTTCAAGGTAGGAGGATACCTGTATGGCCTGACAGAAACTGGTCTTGCACCCTCCACCAAAGGGATTTGATGATCACAAGCTCTCATTGGACGTAAGACAGTAGGAGGTGTAGTCACTTGAGGAAACTCAGCCAACAAGTCCCTGATAGCAGGATCCAACCCAGTTTCAAAGGAATCTGCAGTATCCTCAATAGCAGAAAGCTGCAGCACAATGTGTTCATCAGCAATTGTTTCAGGACAACCAATGCCCTTCAAGTACAATGTATGCCCCTTGAAAGGAAGACCAAGCCATTTCTGTTGCCAGTCGACCTTCATTGGACTGAACAGTGCTAACCAATCCACCCCCAGAATTAGATCATAATTTGGTAATGGCAAAACTCTGAGAGTGTGTGTAAATCTAACTTCCTGAATTTTCCAGACTGCATCAGGTATAGAAGCCAAACTCTGAATATGCTCTCCATTAGCCACAGTGACAGTGAGTGGAGTACCATAGTTGACTGACAATGACAACATTGCTACTAGCTGGCTACTGATGAAAGACAAAGTACTACCAGAATCAACCAGGATTTTAACTTATACTGCATTGAACTCACCCACAAATTGCAGTGTGTTGGGTCTTGGAGTAGTAGTTGATTCAGGAGCCATACAATTGTAGGTTGCAGTAGGATCATCAGCAACTTCCTCCTCCCGCTCGCATATGCGATCGATCCTTTGTGTCATCAAAACAAGCATAAGTTTCTTCCAACACATGAATAGAAACTTGAGGTGCACATTTGTGTTCCCTTGACCATTTTTCACCACAACGGTCACAAAGGCCTTTAGCTCGACGCCAAGCCTTGAGGTCCTGCAGACGTTTATCAGGAGGCTTCTACTGCACTTGCATCTTATCATCAGCAACAGCATTTGGAATATGGCCCTGGCGATGACCATGCATTCCAGCCTGAACACCACCCCGCTGATTCCATTGCCTTGTGTCACGATGACGAGGAATCTCGGTCGCCTCTTCCTACAGTAAGGCGAGAGTATACGCAGCATCAAGTGTGTTTGGCTTATGAACCATCGGCACAGCACGAATATCAGGTTGTAACCCATCCATGAAGTGATTAAGGTAGACTCTAGGGTGTGTGGATGTGTCATAAGCAATGAGATGATCTACAAGCTCAGAGAAACGATCTACATAATCCTGCGCAGTGGATGTATGCCTAATGCGATTCAGCTGATGCAAGAGCAGATCATGATGATCTCTGTCAAAGCGAGTATGCAGTGCGTTGCAAAAATCAGCCCAACTCATAGAGGATAAACGATCAGTGATGGACTGCACCCAAATTTTAGCAGGGCCTTTGAACTGCATGCGTGAACACTGAATCCAAACCGATGACTCTACATGATACATGCGAAAATAATCCTCGGCACAGGAGATCCAGTACTTCAAATCAGTGCCATCGAATGCAGGGAAATCTAGCTTTGGCAATTTGCCAGTGGAATAAGTAGAATAATCCGGAGGACGACTATGAACATGGATGAGATCTGATGCTGTGCCATGGGGATTTGGATGAGGATTGGATGTGTAAACCGTACCCGTGACCGGGGAATGAACACGGGTGGTCACCACCCCCTGTTCACTCTCCCGGTGGTGAAGTTCGACGTCGTGCCCGTTGGGCCGAGCAGCCGTGTAGCACGCAGGTGACATCATGGCGTACTGCTCCCATCCGTCCTGAGCGGTGTACTCGGACTGCGTCGGAGTCGAGCCGAGGAGCGGTGGTTCGGTGGCGGCCACCGTGACTCCACTCGAATTGACGACGACGCGGTTCATGAAGCGGTCGAGCTTGGCGAGGCGTGTGCGCAGGTCGTTGATGGTGTTGTCGTGCTCGGTGCGCCACTTCTCCATGGTCTCCTCCACGGACTGCAGGCGACCTTCCTGGCGAAGCTCCGCGTCGATGATGCGCTGCTCAACGACGTGGTCCGCCTCGTCGAAGCACAAGTCGATGGGGTCGCCGAACTCCGTGAAGCGGCGGTCGATGTTCGCCGATCTGCTTCTGCGTGTCCTCGATTTGCTTGGTGGTGTTTGTCGAGAGCTTCTGGATCTCCGCCAGCACCTGTTGCATCTCGGCGCTCATGGCTGGTTGCTGCCAGCGGCGATGGTACTGGTAGCGGATCGGCGGCTTGGGTGGTGGCGGCGGCGGTGGTGGTGGTGGGGAATTTCTGGCGCGATCCAGATCGCGAATTTCCGATCGAACACGGCACTACGGAATTACAGGGCCTCAGGAACCGATCAGCAGCTCACTGATCAAATTCCGAGAAGAACCAGACCGCAGCAGTTTGTGTATCGATGGAAATTTTGGTACGCGATCCGAATTGAAGGAGCTGGATACCAATTTGTTAGCACGATGGCTAACAAAGAGGAGAATTGGAGAATAGATGCATAGAACAGAGGCGAGAGAGAGCAAGCTGTTCGAATAGCGATGAATGATTAAAGTTCAATTGGGTTTTTGTTGTTTGATGCCCTTTCCCATCGGCTCACTTCTCCTTTATACATGGCCAAAGCCAGCCTGGCGGACGCAGCCGCGCGCGTTCCTCACAGCCACTCGGGTCCCTCGATGCGCGGGTTCGGACGCCGAGCACGCCGATCGCGTGATGACGCTGACGTTGTGTCCGGAGCGCGCGCCGTCTTGATGCCGTCTTGATCACCTTGATCACGTCCTTCGTCTTGCGCCAGGTTTGAGCTTGGTGACGTGGATGAGCCGTTAACAAGTGCCACCGCATGTCGTGAAGTTGTTGCTCACTGCCATGTCTCGACCCGGCCCCAACACTGCCAATGAAAGTGACGCTACAAAAGACAGGTAGCTAGAAAATGACAGGTTGGTTCGGCTGACATGTGGGACTCATAGACAACTATTTTTTCAAAAGCCACAACTGTACAACCAAAGGGCTTTCAGCTTCTTCGAAAGCACATAAGTGAAACCATATTTTCAAAAATCCAAAGCTCTCGATAGCGTTTCCAAAAGCCACGAACCAACAAAAATACACCTTAAACCCTTCTAAGGTAGAGATAAAATAATAATATTTTCTGGCAATGCACAGGTCAAATTTCAATAACACTTCCCTCGGCTGACACGGAAATTAGACTCATCTTGTCTCAAAAAATTTGTATATTTTAAACTTTTTAATAAATATTTTAATATTAACCATCCTAGGAAATATTTTGCATAGCCTTTTAGTCGTGCCACTCCCGATGGAGCGACCAAATACCATAGTCATGCCACCTGCGTTGGCACGACAAGATAGGCACATGCAACGGCATTTCTGACATGAAAAAGTTTGTCACGCCACCCCCATTGGCGTGACAGTACAGTCTTGTCGCACCACTGGATGGCGTGACAAGACTATATGTTCAAAAAAAATCACAAGTCTTCAATACGACGTTTGATGGAGATGGTTTTTATATGAAAATTGTAGACAACTCTATGGTTTTGAGTTTTTACATTTGATGAAGTTAATAAGCTAAAAAATATATAATGTTTAAGCACTAAAATGATTGTGTATTAGTGCTTGTCACATTAGAAAAATAATATCTTTTTTGTATGGCTTCAAATGAAAATACCATTTATATAACAATTGAAGAACTCAATGAGATCTACAACGTTGTAGTTTTGAGTTTTTATATTTAAGGTTGTTAAGATGCTCGAGTAAATAATATAAGGCTTTGGAAGCATATTAATATGACCAAATAACATAGTCATGCCACTGAAAGTGGCATGACCAAAAGGCCTAATGAGTGCAAAATGTTTCTAGAACGATTAATATTAAAATATTTATTGAAAAGGGTTAAATTTACAAAAGAATCCCTCTTGTCTCATGGTCTAATAACAATCATCAACTGATAGCAAAACATTTCTCATAAAAAAAATGACAGCAAGGACCTAAGTATCGAACTTCGTCTTGGCCGGAGGCATCAGTGCCCACGGACCCGTTGGCCAGAGGCCCGGTTCTCCACCGAAGCAGCTTTCTCCCGCTTTGGATAGCAGCGTGGAGCCGTGGACGGTGGCGCTTTGTCGCCTTGCCGGGTGAAATATGGGATTTTTTCTCGAATAGGCAAAAGATTTGCGCATCATTGTATTAAGAAGAAGAGAGTTTTACAAGTTTTTCTAGGGTGTTAACAAATTAAAAACACAGCCCGCCACCCCAGAACACGTACATAACGGATTACTCACGCACTAACATTCTAGTTTGCTTGACGGGACCGGCGCTCATGCGTGGCCCCCGGCCCCGCAGCACCTCCGCGGTCACTGCTGTCTCTCCTCGCTTGCGAGCAACTCCTGCAAGGCTCGGGCATCCCCTGGTCTTCCCTCGAACATCGCGTCCAGCTTCAGTTGTCCCTCCACCGTCGGCTGTGACTCGATGAACCACATTTTCCGCATGGCGAGGATCTCGCCTCTCTTTGCCACCGGGTACTTGGAGAGGGGGTTGGCTGCGATGCGCCTGCTCCGCGTTGGCAGCTTGATGGAGCTGGAGTCGTCCACCTTGGCCGGAAGAAGCGGGGTGGTCGCCTTGTGGAAGACTCTCTTGGCGAAGTTCTTGAGCCGCCCCGTGAAAGAGCCATTTTGGGCCGGGCTTCCCGCCTCTCCGGTCGGCGAGTCGGCGGCGGACCTCCGGGAGACGGGTGTGCAGAACCCCGGCGGCGCCTCGTCGGCGGCTGCCGTGGTCCTGGGCGGGCTTCCAGAAGCCCCGCACAGGTGGGCCCTTCCCAGGGCCGGCGGTGTGTCAGCAGCACGGCCCAGGACCCCTGGGCGCCCCGCGGGTGACTCCAAGCTCCCCGCTGGGTGCACCCCGCCGGTCGTCGGGCCTCTTGTCGTCTGCTGCACCTCGTCGTTCGAGTCGGACTCGATGGCCTCCGCCGGAGGGTCCCTTAGTGGGTCGTGGATGCGGCGTTGTGGGACGCAGACGACGGGTGGACTGCGGCATTGTGGGGGAAATCCCGCGAACGCCGCAGTCCACCCGTCGTCTGCGTCGCACAAGGTCTCCCACCGGGGTGGGGTGGTCTGCCGCTCCTCCTGCTGCGGGAAGGCACCCGGGACGGGGAAGGCCGGTGGACCCTCGTCGAGGTCCGCTTCCCAGTGGGCGAGGAGGGCAAGTGTGCCCTCCGTCGTGCTGCCGAGCCCACCGTGCACCGGCGTAGACGGGTCGTCCTCTGGCAGCTCAGCGTCACCTACCGTTTCCTCAGCATCCGCGCGGTCGGCGCGGCCGAGATCGTGCAGCGACGCGGAGCCCGACAGCCCGGTCACGAGCTCCTCACCCCAGTGGGCGAGCAACGCCAACGTGCCCTGAGCATCCGGGTCCTCAGCCTCCACGGGTGGCTCAAGGTTCCCCACCGAGCCACCCATGGCGGCTGTATTCTCTGTCCTCATGTCATTCTCGTCAGGTGGGCAGGGTGGCGAGGTGTCTGGCCGGAACTCCCCCTCCTCCCAGTCTGCCACGGGCGACTCCAGGCTCCCCGCCGAGTCACTCGCGTCAGCGGCCTTCACGGGGGGTGCCGGCTATGGCGCGTGCGGGCGCCACACCTGTCGCGGCATCTTCCTGCGGTCGACCCTTCCACGGCCGGCGCGGCGCCCACGGTGTCGCGGGCGTCGCGGCCGGCTAGACTCCGTCGCCGTGGCTCCCAAAGTAGAGCCGGCTGCGGTGCGAGGAGCGGCGGTCGGCGCGCCAGGTGGTGGCCACATCAGCGTGCGCTTCATCGCCACCGTCCCAGCCCGCCGCTTCGGGGGCTGGATCGGTGGTCCTCAACGGTCGGCCGCCACGGCACCCCCCGTGTGTTGGGCCACGACCTCCGCCATGGTTGGAGCAATGCTGCCGTCGCGCATCTGGTTGGTGCAGATGATGATGAAGCCTTGGGTGCAACGTCGGATCTGCAGCTCCCCAGGCTGGATCCCGATGGCCATCGCAACTGCCCTTTGAACGGCGGTGATAGACACCTCATGGCCGCCCATGGTAGCGAAGTCGGCGTCAACGTCAGCAGAAGGCGGGGGTGATGGGGTCGGCCCCTGCGCGCACACGATCGTCCCCGAAGAGCGAGGTGGCGGTGGCATCGAGCGGCCCCCATCGCACCCTGAGGTCCCAGGGTTCGCTCTCCGCATGCGCTCTGGAGCACGGCCGGCACCCGTGCCCGCGCGCCTGGAGGACGAGCACGTCACGGCGGCCGGTGCGCCACGGGCCCGGTGGTTGAGCCCATGGCAATTCCAGCACCGGGCTCCCGCTTGCACGTCGCGATCTGGTGCCCCGTTGCTGTGCAGTTGAGGCACCGTCCCTCGACGTTCCACCTGCGCCTGCCATTGACCGGAGGCTAGCGCGCGTTTCGGGCCGGCCTCGCCGCCGTCACGCTCGCGGCAGCCTTCGGAGGTGGCTTGCAGGGTAGCACCTCACGCCAACCTTCCCGGTCCGGAGGGGAAGCCCGACGGTTGGGGCCGAGCCTCCTCGATGCAGGGAGCCGTGGCTCCGGGTCCGGGCCGAGCCTCCGAGCGGCCGGCACGCGGGAGTTGGCCACCGGGCCGAGCCGCCGTCGGGCCGGAGCCCTCAGCTCCAGAGACGGCCCGAGACGTCGATGCGCGTTGTCCCTGTAGGCCGCTGTAGAGGAGGTCTTGGGGGCATTCGACGCACCGCCGGCCGCCTGCTCCCGACGCGCTCGGTGGTGCTGCCCATGCCGGTGCCGCAGCACGCTCTCATCGGCCGATCGCGTGCCGCGGGCAGGGCCACCGGGTGCCGTCGGCTCGGCACTGGCTGAGGACTCCCCGTCCCCAAGGCGATGTGCCGGGCGGCCAAGCACGGCGGGAGCGTTCACCTTGGCCGAGGTCTCCCCGACCTTAAGGCCACGGGTGGGTTGGGCTGGGACGAAGAGGTGGCGCGGCATCCCGTAAGCGGGCTCGTCATCGTCGGAGCAGTCAGTGATGTCGCCATCAGCCCACCGCACAGTCTTGGGTCGGCCCGCGGAGGAGGGGAAGAAGGGGTCCACGAGTGGGGAAAGGGCGCTGCTGCCCCGCCCAGCGGAGTTGGCGTCAACGGCAGCCGGGGGCGCCTCAACCCGAGCCAGGGTGTCCCCCACCTCTAGGCTCGGGGAAGCGGTGACCAAGGACGAAGGAGGGGCCGACGAGGCGGGCGGGCGGCTGGTGGCGTCCTCGGCACCGGCCACACCGGGTTCCTCTCCCCCGGCAGAAAGGGCCGTGCGTGGCGCTGTGGGCGACACCACACAGGGGCGATGCAGTGGAGGCGACATTTCATCGAACACCTGCAGTGCGCGCTGCGGCTCCCCCTCCGGACCGGTCCCTGCCATGGCTGTCGGCAGGCCAGCAGTGGGGGACGTGTCGCCCGCGTCGGCCAGGTCCACTCTGCGTGCCGGTGTTGGCAGATCTTAGCGTAATCACTAGAACTCGATAAAGATACTAGTTCCCCGGCAACGGCGCCAGAAATGCTTGTTGGCACTTCTGAGCGCACACCGACTAGAGTAAAGATAAACACGACTGGCGTCTGATAGCTAAGCCTACTGCAAACCCGAACTACCACCAGAGAGAGGGTGTCACAATTCCTCTTCCGGCAATAGCCTAAGAATGCTAAGTGTTGACGGTCGTTAAGTATCAATTTTATACCGTCAACGCAGCAAGAGAAAGGACTAATATGAGTTCACCTATTAGATATAGGGGTTACACCGACGGAATTCCATGAGTTTTGGTGATTGTCTATTTCGTAGGGGGTTATCGTAAAGAGAACCAAAGGAGGCCCACATGTCATGATTACATAGAGATAAAGACCAAACGGGTAAAATTATATAATCTAGAAGACTCCGTAAGGCGACCCCGAAGGCCGGGCCCCACCGGCAGCCCGGCGTCGGCCGCCCAAGGGGGAGTCGGCCGACTCCCCCACCTCGCCCAATGGCGTTGAGTCTCGCGGATCCCGCCTCCACCGCCTTTGAGGATGAATAATTATCGTCCATTTAGGTCGGTTTGATCCGAGGGCTATGGTTCATCCTAGGGGGCTATATATTCAAGCACACCCCGGCCCCGGGTGAAACCCTAATTCATTCTCTCTTCATTCATCCGAGAGGATTCGAGAAGCCGAGCCACCATCTCAATTAGAGCTCCATAGTTTAGTAGCATAGCTACATAGGAATAGATCTAGAGGGAATCAAGCCTAGCTTGGAGTCCGGATCTGTCGGAGTTCTTGGTAATTCCCCTCTACATTCTTGTAATATTCATCATTGTTCGTGATACTATGAGTAGTACTTTATTCTATTCTATTATATCGACTTGACCTTGCTCTATTTGATTATGTTCTCAATTATATTGTTCTTAGTTTACTTTGATTATATGTTTAGCATAGTTGGACTAGAATTATGTTTATGCATAGGATCGTATAGCGCTTGCTCATTAGATCGATGGGTGAGTGGTAAATATTGTGTAGGCGTGGTGCCTAGACCGTATTTATCTCGCGATTGCACCCTATATTCCGGATCGTGAGGTAGATCGCGGGAGTGACAGGTCTGTTGAGTCCTTTGTAGCCCTTCTCCCGAGTATAGGTCTAGCGAACAAACCTATTACATTGAAGTCATTGCTATGTCTCTTTTCTTCTCTCGGTAATATCACTATGCATAGATGTAACCTTTTCCCGCCATGATTGCTAGATGTTCTTGCACTAATCATTGTATGCTTTGACTTTGTAGTTAGAATAACATAGGATTATACCCTAGATCGTCCTAGTCCATGCTAGTGTTATAAGCTTAGAGTGCTAAGTTGAGATGGCTTATTACTATTATTTTATGTGGCTAAATGCTCTCATTTATCTTATGTCATTTATCATTCATTCCTATATTTTATGTGACACTTACCCCGCATGAGATGATCGATACGACAAGGTTAAGCTCTCCATTATCGCATGTGCATTGCTCATCACTCATTATCCAAAGTGCATTCCCTTCCCAAGTGGTAAAATTATAAATAACGATACCTGGATTACTCCTGGTTAAAATGCTACGATGATATATTTCGTGCGCTATGAACCCTCTTTATTTCAGTTGCACTTAATAGACATCAACAAGCATTTTTGGCGCCGTTGTCGGGGAAGGTTGAAAGCCAATGGATAATGAGCAGCATTGCACTACATAATGAGATTGAGCATCGTCACCATTCTCTACTCATACAGCCTTACCCTTGTCTTTCGTTTATTTTATATCTTATGCGGGGTAATGTATGAAAAAGACTACTCTTCCCGATAACTATATTGACAATCCGTAAGTTTTAATCGGGAAGGCCGAAGCAAGTTGAAGAAGACCAATCAATCATCATCATCAACTCAACTTGGAAGTTTGTCGGAAGCGAGAAAGTCGACCTTTCGTTCGAGACTTGACACCAGCGTTTGAAGCCATGGCAAACAAGTCACTCCGCGAGTTCTCGGCTCCCACTACGGACAACATTCGTACTTGGACCAGCTGCGGACATCGAAGGAGCTTTTGAGCTCAAGCTGCGCCGATCAATATGGTGCAAGGAAGCCAGTTCTGTGGGAAGCCCCATGAAGATGCTAGTGCTCATCTCCAACACTTCCTGGAGATTTGTAGCACATTCGCTATCAAGGATGTCCCCAGAGATGCTATACTACTTCGCCTCTTCCCATGCTCACTCTTGGGGAGAGCGAAGAAGTGGTTCTATGCCAATAAGGAGAAGAATACTACATGGGCATTATGTTCCACTAATTTCTTGGCGAAATTCTTCCCCATGGGCAAGACAAATGCTCTTCGCGGGAAGATATCAAGCTTTCAGCAACATCATGATGAGACTGTCCCAGAAGCTTGGGAGCGCTTTCAAGATTACATCCTCGAGTGTCCTCATCATGGCATGGAGAATTGGCCGCTTATGCGAGACATTCTACCATGGGCTCAAGCAACAACACACGTGAGACGATGGATCGCTGCTGGAGGTGCATTCTTATCACTCACTATTCCTCGTGCCACGGCTCTTATGGAGAAGATGGCATCCAACCAAGGTTGGAGTGAAGAAAGAACGACTCGCAAGAGAGGTGGAGGAATGCACCAGTGAAGGAGGTAGACATGCCGTCGCCAAAATGGATCTGCTAATGAAGAGGCTCGATGAGAGAGCCACGAGAGAAGAAAGAAGTCATGCATATACATGATGCTCGCATGACATGTGAAGAGTGTGGAGAGACCGGGCACACGGGTGCTAACCGCCCGTAGCTGAAGGAGGACGTGAACTACCTCAACAACAACAACAATAATAATTACTATCGTCCTCAAGAGAATCAAGGTTGGAATCAAGCCAGAGGCCTAACTACTCGTGCAATTATTCGTGCAACTATCAAGGTAACAACTCCTCCTACAATAATTACAACCAGCCGCCTTTGAGAGAGTTAGTGCCTGAACCAAGGCAAGATGATGGACAACTGGTCCAAGAAGCCGACATCAAATGACAAGGTCCTAGAGACACTCGGCAATAGAATGGATGGCTTTTCCAATGCCATCAAGAGTCACCGGCTTCAACAAGATACTTGAGTCGCAGTACAACGGCTTGTTAACCTTGCTCCCTCCACCGGCCAAGGTAAACTGGCAGGACAACCCGAAGAGCTCGAGACTGCAAATCTTGTTGATATATTCAATATAGAAGACAGCCGGAATGATCCATCGAAGGGGTCATGGATTGATTCAACTCTGCCAATCAAGAAGGGCGATCCAGGGAGACCAGTCATTCCGATCTCCATTGGAAGTACTAACTTTAATGAGGCAATCGTGACTTCGGTGCAAGCATCAACATCATGCCAAGAGTGATATATGAGAAGCTATTCGATGCCCCTTAGCATACACAACCATGTGCTTGCAGCTTGGATCGGTCACCACTCCGTGTTCCTTTGGGAGTACTTGAAGACATGTGTATGAGTGGGCAACTCGTATGTTCCCGCAGACTTCGTGGTAGTGGATACAGCAAAGTGATGAAAGGTCCCCTATCATTCTCGGGACGACCATTCTTGAACACCGCTGGAGCCATCATGTATGCCAACACCGCCAAGATCATCTTCAACATCAAGGGCAAGAGAGAAACCTTCTTCTTCAAGAATCGCAGTGCTGTAGTTCCCAAAGCAAACCCTCATCAAATGAACGGCGAGAAGAAGAAGAATCCGGCTAAGAAGAGCAAGAACAAAGATAAGAAGACCAAGAAGACGGAGACAAGTGAGGATGGTCACTGCAGTCCACGAGGAGCATGACCACTTACTCAAGTCCCACGTCGATCAAGAAGGATGACCCTGTGTGTCCCAACCATTCAATGCTCCATCAACGAAGCTCTTTCAATAAAAGCATCTCGTGACACCGGATCGACGTCAACATTATGGCCAAGGTAACCTATGAGTATCTATATGGTACAATGCCTTTGGAGCCCACCTATGCACGCCTACAGATGGCGATCGACATTCCGCTTCGTCGAAGGAGAAGTGAAGGATGTCCTCATCCAGATAGATGACCATTATGTCCCTACCGACTTCCTAGTCATCGATATGGGAGATGACTACGATCCTCCAATCATCCTAGGAAGACCATTCCCGAACACCACCAAAGCTATCATTTATATTGGGACGGGAGAGATTCACTTCCACTTTCCCACCGAGAAGGTACGCCGCTACTTCAACAATAATTATATAATCACCGAAGAGCCCAAGAAGAACAGCAAGGAGAAGGCAGCGTACCGCCGCGTAACAAGAAGAACATCACTACGAGATGGATGGGTCGACTATGAGGGAGAAGTGTCAAGATATGAAGACCGGTACCTCGAAGAAAAAAATGTTGCGGAAGAAGAGGAGGTACTACCAACAAGAGAAACAAGTGGTCCAAGAAGCTTCCTCCTCAAGGTCATCCTCTCCAACAAAGAAGGTGTGGAAGGTAAAAGCAAAATCAGAATCAATTCCTACACAAGAGGCGACATCATCGAGGCGCACCAATGCACCCTTAAAAATGAGCGAACATGACAAGTCCGTTCGGAGGACTTAAAACCACCGAACGCCGCGCCAAGAGGTAACTTGGTATTTATCAAGCAATTCACTTTTCAAAGCATCGTAATTTTACCTTAGCATATTTGTTTTCCTATTTGCATCTTAGTTGCATCTTTACTTTTTTTTTATCTCGCATTAGAAAAGAAAATAAAGATGTTGTGCATTTGCATCCGAAAAACTTTAAGCCCCATGTGGATAATCATTCACCGTGGTGGCACAAAAATAATTTCTCAAAGCATATTTATCTTTCCCGTCTCGCATTCCTTAAATAATAAAAAGATAAAAATATTTCTTGTGATCCCGTTAGAATGAGTTTTAAGTTAGGGAAGTTCTAGACAACCAAGGCTTAGAGGTTTTATCACTAACGCTTAAGCAGTTCCACAAGCTTTGTTGTCTATTTGAGCTTCACGTAACATCAAGGATCATGAAGAGCCATGCACAGTAAGGACATCCGGTCCCCGTCGGAGTGCCGTCGCGACACCGAACGCCGTCTCCAACAAAGCAACCATCTACGACACTCCGGAGGACTAAAACGTCTTCATTGCCTCGTCGGCAACATCGCAGACTATGTCAAGATCCAGCCTTGGGGAGGGCATCCCCGTGTACCAAGCTAAGTGTTTCCAATTTAACTATTTATGCCTTGTTAGAATGTGCTTTGTTAAAACCACTAAAAAAGATGCATAACCATAGAAACCCGTAAAGATTTCCTTATTTATGTTTTGGAGAGCTCTTGCAATTTGTCTTTAAATAGTCCCCCAGAATAAACTCTACATGGAGATGATGAATAGTTGCTCCAGTAATTCCTTTCAAGTACCTAGTTTTCAACCTTGCACTCTCCCGAGTTTTGGACACAATTGTTTAGACTTGAGATTTGCTCAACCCGAAACTTGTGGGTAGCGAATACTTGATCTAAGTCTAGGTGGTTGACGGGTATGATATGGGAAGGTTTTGAGTCTTGTCCATCTTATTCCTAGAGATACTAGAGTTCGGAGAATTTATCTTTGAAAATATTAAATTTCTCGCATGATGAGTTCCTTTATGATGAGAGTTTAAATTCCTACCACGGCCATATATTCATGCTTACTAGATTAGGAAAACCCATCTCGTTTATATAGATCACACTGTAGCTTGAGTGTAGTCTTTATAGGCATTGAGTGTGGTTATGCTGTGGACCCATAAGGAATTAGTTATACAGTTAAAGTCAATACTATGTGCTCTCCATCCATTGATCTATGCTACTTCTGTCCTCAGAAGCATGCACCCATTTTATAACTACTACATTCATTTTTGTGCTACTTCTGTCTCTAGAAGTACCACCCACATATAGATCCATGTCCACCTCATATTGTGCTGTCTCTACCCTGGAGATACGCACTTATGCTACTCCTACCCTGGGAGTATGCATCCATCCATCTATCCACATATACATACACCATTCATTTCACTTCATCCTGAAAGGTACTATTCCTATCCTGGGAGTGAACATCTAGAAATAATCATCGCCGTTCTATTTGCCTACATACAAGCTCCAGTCATTGTCATTTCAAGTTATACACTCCCCGTTGCTAAAGTTTCGTTTCCAGAGGATTGGTTGCTCTATAAAAAAAAAAAAAAAAAAAGAGAAAAGAAGAAAGAAAGAAAAAGAAAGAGTAGCCAAGTCCTTCCATTCAAGAAGTTTCAAGGTTTCCAAATAAAGGGAGTCATGTTATCCTCAAAGGAGCAAGTGTAGAAGTAGATGTTCACCAAGTGATCACCCCTCATAATCATTTCCTTATCGTCATCCTATCATCATCTTATCATCCATTTCCTCATTCACATGCACATATGACTTTATTATTATTTTAGTTCCTATTGGATCCATGTCTTAACTATGCAATATATGCAAGTGAGTTTGAGTGTCTCCCCACCTATGAGCTCCACATAAGCCTATTAGAAAGTAGGGTGAGAGAGAGAAGGCACTTTCCACTATGCCTTAGTTCCATAAATACCACATATTTTGAGAGAAGAGAGAAGGCATACACTACTCATGCCTTGGAGAGGATCCAGAAATACCACAAATGAGAGACCTGAAAGGTTCATACAAGGAACTCTGAGTTTTATTTCAAAACTTTGCAAAAACTCCGGGATAATAGTTGATCAAAGAGCGAGAAACATGGCGCTTGACTTGACCATTCTATCTTTCAACTACTCAAGACCCAAGTGACGGTTACAAGCCCCATGGTGAAAGGTAATATGAGTGAGTTTTGAGTCAGAATAGTTCACTCTAATCCGGAGGAGAGTTCTTGTTTGAACGCATATGTACTTGTGAAGAGTGAAAGCATTGTAGCAATTCCTGATCCATCACTGAGTCTATCTTTGCTCAGGGACGAGCAAAAGGTAAGCTTGGGGGAGTTTGTTGACGGTCGTTAAGTATCAATTTATACCGTCAACGCAGCAAGAGAAAGGACTAATATGAGTTCACCTATTAGATATAGGGGTTACACTGACAAAATTCCACGAGTTTTGGTGATTGTCTATTTCTGCAGGGGGTTATCAGAAAGAGAACCAAAGGAGGCCCACATGTCATGATTACATAGAGATAAAGACCGAACGGGTAAAATTGTATAATCTAGAAGACTCCGAAGGCGACCCCCGAAGGCCGGGCCCCACCGGCAGCTCCGCCGCCGGCCGCCCAAGGGGAGTCGGCCGACTCCCCACCTCGGCCAATGGCGTTGAGTCTCGCGGATCCCGCCTCCACCGCCTTTGAGGATGAATAATTATCGTCCATTTAGGTCGGTTTGATCCGAGGGCGTGGTTCATCCTAGGGGCTATATATTCAGAGCCCCGGCCCCCGGGTGAAACCCTAATTCATTTCTCTTCATTCATCCGAGAGGATTCGGAGAAGCCGAGCCACCATCTCAATTAGAGCTCCATAGTTTAGTAGCATAGCTACATAGGAATAGATCTAGAGGGAATCAAGCCTAGCTTGGAGTCCGGATCTATCGGAGTTCTTGGTAATTCCCCTCTACATTCTTGTAATATTCATCATTGTTCGTGATACTATGAGTAGTACTTTATTCTATTCTATTATATCGACTTGACCTTGCTCTATTTGATTATGTTCTCAATTATATTGTTCTTAGTTTACTTTGATTATATGTTTAGCATAGTTGGACTAGAATTATGTTTATGCATAGGATCGTATAGCGCTTGCTCATTAGATCGATGGGTGAGTGGTAAATATTGTGTAGGCGTGGTGCCTAGACCGTATTTATCCGCGATTGCACCCTATATTCCGGATCGTGAGGTAGATCGCGGGAGTGACAGTCTGTTGAGTCCTTTGTAGCCCTTCTCCCGAGTATAGGTCTAGCGAACAAACCTATTACATTGAAGTCATTGCTATATCTCTTGTCTTCTCTCGGTAATATCACTATGCATAGATGTAACCTTTTCCCGCCATGATTGCTAGATGTTCTTGCACTAATCATTGTATGCTTTGACTTTGTAGTTAGAATAACATAGGATTATACCCTAGATCGTCCTAGTCCATGCTAGTGTTATAAGCTTAG
This sequence comes from Themeda triandra, assembly GCA_018135685.1. Lineage (NCBI taxonomy): Eukaryota > Viridiplantae > Streptophyta > Magnoliopsida > Poales > Poaceae > Themeda > Themeda triandra. The sequence goes on from JAENPR010000766.1 coordinate 186,247, forward strand.
AGTGCTAAGTTGAGATGGCTTATTACTATTATTTTATGTGGCTAAATGCTCTCATTTATCTTATGTCATTTATCATTCATTCCTATATTTTATGTGACACTTACCGTATGAGATGATCGATACGGAGACAAGGTTAAGCTCTCTATTATCGCATGTGCATTGCTCATCACTCATTATCCAGTGCATTCCCTTCCCAGTGGTAAAATTATAAATAACGATACCTGGATTACTCCTGGTTAAAATGCTACGATGATATATTCTGTGCGCTTGCGGAACCCTCTTTATTTCAGTTGCACTTAATAGACATCAACACTAAGCTAAGCTAGATTCTAGTGACAACGTAAGACTAACCAAGGGTAACTCTGCAAGCGCACAGGTACCGCTGTGGCACTTCAACCGGGTGAGTATTCCGGTGTCGAATTTGTAGTTCGCTCACGGGAAGCGGATTAAGACTCTCTAGTAAATGGGTGATGGAAACCCGTGGTGGTTCTACTCAATCTAAGCTATTGATATTGAAAAAGGGATAAGTGTTTATATGAGTGATAAACTAAAGGTAACTAGTAGATAGTTAGCTAGGTGGGAGGACAACGAGTGAGTAAGGACTCCTATGTATCTAACTATACTCCTGTGTTCTAATCTAACTAGTGTAATGACTCAACTAAACTAATGACTAGACAATCGGTGTGATAGGGGAAGTCGGCTGACAAATAGGAGGGTTGCGTTCCGTGAACTAACTCCTATTCCAGCGGACCTTTGACTTTAATGGGTGCCCTACAGCCTATCCCTGACGCAAATAGAGCCAACTGGGGAACTGCGTTCTGTCACAACCGCCCCCGCTAATATACGTCGGAAAGTGAATGGATATACCAATCAACGATAGGGTGCATCCACTATTAAGCACTAGCCTAAGCACCTCGCCTAATCTAGTCTTAAGACTCCGGCTACCACGTAAGTAACCTCGGCCCCAGTTGGTAGTGAAACACACACAAAGGATCTAGACACTAAACTAGTTCAGACTCTACACTAATCAGACTAAGACACAATACTACTACACTAGTATAGCAGTGCACTAAGTAAATACTGAAAGTAAAGTACTCAAAGTAAATACTTAATAAAGTAAAGCAAGACTATATTAATATAAGAAAAGTACTTCGAAAGTAAAGGTACAAGAGCTATACCAGATTCTCCAGAAGACGACTCCGGAGACCGAGCTTCGCTCGACTCGACTCTAACTCCCACTCCGAGACTAGACTACACTACTCTTGATCTCCCAAGAGAGCTTGAGCTTGAGAACACTAATGTGAACTACTTGAGGACACTTTACAATGAGGGACTAGGGGGGTATTTATAGTGGAGGTGGAGTAAGGGTTACTCCAGCGCCACGTCAGCGATCCGTGTGCTCTCCGCCATACGCCGTTGGATCAAACCGACCTTCCACCGACTTGAATGGACGGCTCTTGGTGCAGGACACGTGGGAGTCATGCAGGAAGGCGGTGGAAGCAAACCGACCTTGAGTTGGGCCCACATGCAGGTCGGCCGACCTGGGTCTGGCTGACCTGTGGGTCCCACTCCCCTTCTAGAAGGTCCAGTGGCAGTGGGAGCAGTGCCAAGGTGTCTGCCCAACATGTGTTGGTCGGCCGACCTGGCCTTTGGCCCCTGGCCCACGTGGCAGCTTCCTGGTGCTGTCCTGACTTGTCACGTGTAGTCTTGTCCGAAGTTGGGTTCACTTGATATCTTGCTTGCTTCTATGTGGATCCTTGGTCCAATGTACCAATCAGGTGGAATGTTGATGTGTGGTACATTTAAATCCAGGATCAGGCTCTCCTGTAGACTTCAGGGACCTTGCTTGGTGGTCAGATCCGGTGAGACCGAGAATCACCGTCGTAGACTGGGTTTTGGTCTCACGGGGGCCTGTTTCCAGCTTTCCTGCATTTCACAAGCTAAGAATACAAGTGGAACTTTATTAGTAATAAATATGCTCATGTGATGCTTATCTTCCTTCTATCGAGGACTGTTGACGGGTTTCTGAGTGTACCAAAACTGGTCTTTATTCCCGTCAACAGCCGGCGAGTGGCTGGTGGTGGTGGTGGAGGCCGCCGCGGCGCTCCCATGGCCAGGGCACGGCCCGCCGGCGGCGGCGCCAGCCGTTCCAGCGGGAAGTGGCGCCGTTCCTTGCGCCGTCGCCCGTGCGGAGGTGGAGGAGCTCGAGCAGCCCGCGGTTGGAGCACCCGCATCGCCGGCCGCCTTGCCGGCCGCCATCCCTGCGGCGCCCGCCGCCGGCGGCCGCGCGCCCGTCCCAGCGCGTCGTCGAGGATGGGGAGGGGAAAAGCAGAGGATTTGTAGTGGGGAGGAGGTGGATCCGGGCTGGGGGAGGTGCAGGGAGGGGGCGGCGGGCGCCGGTGCCGGAGCGGCGCCCGGCGCCGCCGGCGGTGGCGGGGTGGAGGGGGCCAGGAGAGAGGGCGGGCTGGAGATGCGTCTCAAGTAAAATGACGGGTACTGAATTGTCTTCAATTCCCTGAAATATGGGATTGGTTCAGTTTTTTTTTTTATAATACAATACAACAACGATTGCTTCGGTTGATCAGCTAGTGGAATGATGAAGCAAACGTACGTACGTCCACCGAAGCATAAACATCATATCGTCTGGAAGCAAAATTCCCAGCATCGGCTTCCAAAAGAAAATACATCGGCTGCTACTAGCTCATCGTTCATGCGCAGGAATTACCGAGAGGTTATGGTAACATCCCAGCGAGCTGACAACTCTGACACACGCCAGTGGAATGATGAAAGCAAACGTCCACCGAAGCATCTGGAGCGTTAATTTCCAGCATCAGCTTCCAAAGCAAAACATCGGTTGCTCATCAATTGTTCATGCGCAAGAATTACCAAGAGAATACGGTAACATCGCAGAGCGAGCTGAGAACCTGACACAAACAATGACATACGGATCGTTAGCATTCCTGATAGACTGATAGTACAACGCAACGCACTTGTCTCAAATAGAGCCCGGCCAATTAACCTGGTATCGAGCTCAACGATCTGAGAAGTGTGAGAGCACGCCTACATATATACGCCCGCCACTCGAGCCAAGGAGCAGTGCATCCCAGACACCCAAAGCATCTCGGTCGATCTTAGGAATTAACAGCTAGCAATGGCGAAAGTTAAGACTGCTGCTGTAGTCATCGCCATCCTAGTTCTGCTTCAGGTCTCATGGGCCACAGCCCACAAGCACAAGAAAAAGAAAGATGACGGCGGGAAAGGTGGCGGTGGTGGTGGTACCTCTGCCGTGATGACAGTGAACTCGTTCCAGAAGGGCGGCGATGGTGGAGGCCCGTCGGAGTGCGACAGCAAGTACCACAGCGACGACGACCTCATCGTGGCGCTGTCCACGCAGTGGTACGCGGGTGGGAAGAGGTGCCACAAGAAGATCCGCATCACGAGCAAGGACGGGAAAACCGTGGAGGCAAAGGTCGTGGACGAGTGCGACTCCAACCACGGATGCAAGAAGAACATCGTGGATGCCTCCCGTGGCGTCTGGAAGAAGTTCGGGCTCGATACTGACATCGGCGAGGTCAAGGTCACCTGGTCCGACGCCTGAATTCACAGGCCAAGCACCCAGTTGGATCTTGGCTGGACGCAGGGCGATGCGCGGTATGGAAATGCCGGCGTGTGCGGGCGTCTGTGTCATACCTCTACTTACTATTACTATACAAGTGTAACACCCTCCCGCTTCATATAGTGGAGAGGTTGAATAAAAGTTTGTTTTCACGAAGGGCTAGAGGAAACTGCTGCTTGGTATATGCGTGTGTTATGTATCCTTGTATAATCTATTCGTCCCAACTATATATGTATATTCACGTCACGTCTTTGTGAGTTTGATTTGTTACTACTAACTTGTAACAAGTGCAATGTGGGTCAAACTATTCGGCAAACAAAATTGGACCAAACTGGGCCCAAAAGGAGGATAACAATAACATTGCCCTGGCTACCGCACGCGCCAAGGGAAGGTAGGGCGCCGGACTCCCTCGCGTGTAGCGCGCCGGGGCACCGCCTCTGCCTCTTCCGCGTCACTTTCTATCAATAATGGTAAAGAGGATCCTCTACCATGGCTGGAATTCTCTACTTAGATTCTAAGTTAGGTCGTACATGCTATAAATACTTCAGAGTTGTAATCGGGTCAAATTAATAATAGAAGGGGTAACTCCCATATGCTCTCCCCCTCTCGCGTCGCCGCTGCCCCCACCCGAGCGCCGCTACGTTGCCGCTGCCTACCGCCACTGCCACCGCCAGGCCATCGCCCAGGACTGTCACGTGCCCCCCTGTGCACTGCCTCTCATAGATGATATTTGGAGACTAGATCGATCCACACACCACCACCATGTCGGAGAATGCCTCTCTTCAACTCATGGAGAAATTCACCAAGGACCTCTCTACCAAGGTCGGCATCATCCAAGGAGAGATGAAAGACATGAACGAAAGGATGGGCAACCTCGAGAAAGGCCATCTCCTCGATGACGAATCTAGATAACTCCCGGCAGATAGGGAACGCCTCGCAACAACACTGGAGCTCGGAGCAAAGCAGACAATGATGGACGATGGCTGTGCAGACATCATAAGGCAAGCTGAGAACTCTCAAGTCCAATACATGCCAAAAATCGCTGCAAGAGTGGAGGCCAAAACCTTCTGCAAGGAGGAAGTCAAATCAGAAAGCAACAGTAATTCCTTTGGCCTAGAAATCAAAACACACAAACTCTCTTCCCTACTTATAATGGCAAAGAGGATCCTCTACCATGGCTCAATCGGTATGAGCAATTCTTCAGGGGACAAAAAAAGGCCAGAATATGAGAAAACATGCTACACATCTTATCAACTCATTGGCACAACACATCAATAGTATATGTGTCTTTCACAGTATCAGGAGGTCATAGATTTGGACTATTTTTCCCGATGTGTCAATGAGCAATTTGAGCCACCAACCAGACGCAACCCACTGGGCGAATTGGCAGCACTCCGCAAAATGGGAATGGTCGATGACTACACCAAACAGTTCTTTGTGCATGTAGCACGCACAGGAAACCTAGGAGAACAACAACAAGTCAACATCTACAACGTCGGTCTGCTGGAGCCGCTCAAAACAGACGTCGAACTCCTCAAGCCGCAAGACATGGAAAAAGCAGATACCTTTTACACACCAGACCAGATCTTGCATTCTCAGTTGGAGTTGCAAGTAGATACATGGAAAAACCTACAGTGATGCATCAGAATGTGGTGAAGCAGATACCGAGGTACATCAAGGGTAGTGTGGACCATGGTCTAGTGTACAAGAAAGGAGGTGATCCTGAGATTCTGATTGGTTTTTCAGACAGTGACCATGCAGCAGATATTGAGGGTAGAAGAAGTAGAGCAGGCATGACTTTCTACCTCAATGGAAATCTGATAACATGCAACTCACAGAAGCAGAAAACAGTAGCTTTGTCCTCTTGTGAAGCTGAGTACATGGCAGCTACTGTGGCAGCTATGCAAGCACTCTGGCTCAGAAGATTGCTGTCAGAATTGACTTCAACACCAAGGAAGGCAGTCACACTGTATGTTGATAACAATTCCGCAATTGCCTTGATGAAAAATCCAGTGCTACATGGAAGAAGCAAACACATTGACACCAAATGGCATTTCATAAGGCAGTGTGTTGACAGAGGTCAGATATTGGTGAGAAGAGTCTGCACTGATGAACAGAAGGCAGACATACTGACTAAACCCCTAGCAGCTGGGAAGCTGGAGCTGAAGAAGCATCTGATCGGAGTTAGAGATGTGGGAGCACAGCAGGCTTAGGGGGGGAGAATGTTGGGGCTAATCCTGCTTGTGCACGTGTCCAAGGCACAGTCAAGGAGAAGCCCAGTCAGCAAGTGAGGCGGGAAGCCAAGTTTGAACCTGGAACGTGGGTGCACGCGGTGAGCGCGCACGGCGCGACGTGGAGCTGGAACGGTTGTTTTCTTCGTGTCTTGTTTGCAGTTTTTCTTTCACAGTGTGTGTGTTGTAAAGGCTGGAGTATAAAGCCTGTAGTTCGAGGTCGTGAACAGTTGTCTTGTCCATTGTAATCGTGCGGAGAGCACTCATCTATCCTAAGTGAAAAAGGGCACTGTCTCCCTGTTGACAGTTGCCAGTTCACCAAGTTCATCGTGTTCATCCTTGTTTGATTTTGTGATTCCATTCATTCCAGATCGTATTCTAGGTTAGCCAGGCCACAAAGCTTGTGATCGTGTTCTACCTCAGCGTGATCGCCGGTATTGAACAATTCTACGACCTGAAGACACTTCCATTCGAGGAGGCAGTCGGGAGGCTGAAGACTTTTGAGGAGCGGATCCACCGGGGAGCAGGCGGATCTAAATCCAAGCCATCCACCGAGGCACTGCTCACTTTTGCAGAGTGGCAGAAGAAGTGTGGTGGTGGTGGTGGAGAAGCCTCGGGGAGAGGACGATCGGCTGACGGCGGCGGGCATGGCCGTGGTCGAGGACGCGGAAGGGGTCGCGGTCGTGGTGGAAGAGGAGATGCCGGAGGTCGTGACGGTGCCGGGAAGAGGAACAAGGAACACATTCAGTGTTTCAACTGCAAGAACTATGGCCATTATGCCAATCAGTGCCCTGAAGAGAAGAGGGGTGGCGGCGGCGGTGGCAATGGTGGTGGTGGTGGTGAGGCTTACCATGCGAAGGTGGAGCCGGCGCTGATGCTCGTGATCATGTAGGAGCCGGAGTCGCTCGAGCAGAAGCCGTCAGTGATGCAGCTGAATTCAGGTGGCAAGGGCTCACTGTCCCTGAAGGAAGATTGCGTGTTCCTGGAGCTGCGCCTCGTCGGCGGTGGCGTCAGTACTGGTAATGTATGGTACTTAGACAACGGTGCTAGTAATCACATGACCGGGGACCCGGGGAAGTTTTTACAGCTTGATCTGAATGCTGGAGGAAGGGTCAGGTTTGGGGATGGGTCTACAGTAGATATTGTCGGAAAAGGTTCAGTCTTGTTTCAGGGCAAGTCTAGTTCAGATCAATGGTTGCTACATGATGTGTTTTACATTCCTAAACTGAAAACTAACCTAGTGAGTTTGGGACAGCTCACTGAGACTGGCCATAGAGTAAGTCTTGATGATGATTGGTTAGAGGTGATAGAGAAGTCTTCAGGGAGACTGATAATGAAAGTGTTCAGATCAGAAAATAGGCTGTATATGAAGGAGATGCAGGTAGCTAAAGCAGTTTGTCTGATGGGGAGTCTGGAGGAACCTGCTTGGCTTTGGCATGCTAGATTGGGCCATGTGAACTTCAAGGCCATGAAATTGCTGGTGGAGAAGGGGATGGCTGCAGGAGTTCCACTGATCACACATCCTGATCAGTTGTGCCATGGGTGTTTGGCAGGGAAGCAGACCAGAGTAGCTTTTCCAAAGGCAAGTAGTTTTAGAGCAAGCAAGCCACTGGAATTGGTGTATGTGGATTTGTGTGGGCCTATCACACCAGCTACTGCAGCTGGGAACAAATATTTTATGCTTGTGGTGGATGATTTCAGTAGGTGGATGCAAGTGTACATGTTGAAGAGCAAAGATCAGGCTTATGATGCTTTTGTGAAGTACAAGGCAGAAACTGAAAATTAGACAGGCCACAAGATCAAGACTCTTAGGTCTGATAGGGGTGGTGAATTCCTATCAAGCATTTTCTCAGGATTATGTGAAAGTGCAGGGATAAAAAGACAGCTAACAGCTCCATTTTCACCTCAGCAAAATGGTGTGGTGGAGAGAAGGAATAGAACTGTTGTTGAGATGGCAAGATGCATGCTCAAGGGAATGAAAATCTCAGGGAAGTTCTGGGCAGAGGCTGTCAGACATGCAGTTTATCTGTTGAATAGACTGCCATCAAGGCCTATGGGGGAGCAGACTCCATTTGAGGCCTGGAAGGGAATGAAGCCACATTTGGGACATGTCAGAGTTTTTGGGTGTTTGGCTCATGTGAAGAACACAACCCCTCACCCAAAGAAGCTTGATGATAGAAGCACAAAGATGATGTATCTGGGAGTGGCAGAAGAGAGCAAGGCTCATAGGTTATATGATCCTACTCAGAAAAGAATTGCAGTGAGCAGGGATGTGATCTTTGAAGAGGGAAAAGATTGGGAATGGAGTGGAGATGGAGATGATGATCTGATGGAATTTCAGATTGAGAATGAAAACATCTTAGACAACACTGGATGGGGAACAGTAGGTGTTGATGGAGAAGATGTACAGGAAGAAAATATTCAGGCACAGCCAGAGCATGGGGGAGCACAAGATGCAGGAAGCCCAGTTGGTGTGCCAGATGGTGAACAGTCTCCTGGAGCTGTGCCAGAAAATGGTGCATCAGATCTGTTTCCAATGGAAAATGATCCAGAGATTCACAATGAAGAGATTGAGTTTGATGCAGAAGGACTGCTAGATGATGATCAGGATGATGGACCTATTCATTTCATAAACCTGAATGACATTTATCAGAATACTGAAGTGGTAGAACTAGTAGATACAGAAGAGTCATCAGATTCAGATGCAGATGCATTGTTAGCTGAAACTGAAGAACCAACAAGCTATGTTGATGCTGCAAATGATTCAGAGTGGGTAAAAGCAATGCAGAGTGAGTACCAATCTATTCAGAAGAATAAGACTTGGGAGCTGACAGATTTGCCAGCAGGACATAAAGCTATTGGTTTGAAGTGGGTGTTCAAGCTAAAGAAAAATGCAGAGGGTGAGGTAATCAAACACAAGGCCAGACTGGTTGCAAAAGGTTATGTGCAACAGCATGGTATTGATTATGATGAGGTTTTTGCCCCTGTTGCCAGAATTGATACAGTGAAACTGATTCTGGCTATGGCAGCAAACAGAGGATGGAAAATCCACCATCTAGATGTCAAGACAGCATTTCTGAATGGTGATCTAGAAGAGGAAGTTTTGTGGCTCAACCTGAAGGTTTTGCTGTTAGAGGAAAAGAAAAACAACTGCTAAAGCTCAGTAAGGCACTGTATGGACTTAAGCAGGCCCCTAGAGATTGGAACATCAAGCTGGATAAAAGCTTGAGAAAGTTGGGTTTTGAGAAATGCCCAAGTGAATCTGCTGTGTACAAGAGGGGAGCTGGAGAAGCTGCCATCATACTAGGAGTGTATGTTGATGATCTGTTGATCACAGGAAGCAATTCACTTGAAGTTGAAAAATTCAAGAAACAAATGGCAGCAGAATTTGAAATGAGTGACTTAGGTCTATTGTCCTACTATCTGGGTATAGAAGTGGAGCAACATGAAGATTTCATCATTTTGAAGCAGGCAGGGTATGCCAAGAAGGTGCTGGCCAGGTTTGGAATGGATGGATGTAATCCTACCAGAGTTCCAATGAATCCAGAAACTAAGGTTGATGAAGATAAGAAAGGGAAGAAGATAGAAGCAACAGAGTACAGAAGTGCTATAGGCTGTCTGAGATACCTTTTACACACCAGACCAGATCTTGCATTCTCAGTTGGAGTTGCAAGTAGATACATGGAAAAACCTACAATGATGCATCAGAATGTGGTGAAGCAGATACTGAGGTACATCAAGGGTAGTGTGGACCATGGTCTAGTGTACAAGAAAGGAGGTGATCCTGAGATTCTGATTGGTTTTTCAGACAGTGACCATGCAGCAGATATTGAGGGTAGAAGAAGTACAACAGGCATGACTTTCTACCTCAACGGAAATCTGATAACATGCAACTCACACAAGCAGAAAACAGTAGCTTTGTCCTCTTGTGAAGCTGAGTACATGGCAGCTACTGTGGCAGCTATGCAAGCACTCTGGCTCAGAAGATTGCTGTCAGAATTGACTTCAACACCAAGGAAGGCAATCACACTGTATGTTGATAACAATTCAGCAATTGCCTTGATGAAAAATCCAGTGCTACATGGAAGAAGCAAACACATTGACACCAAATGGCATTTCATAAGGCAGTGTGTTGACAGAGGTCAGATATTGGTGAGAAGAGTCTGCACTGATGAACAGAAGGCAGACATACTGACTAAACCCCTAGCAGCTGGGAAGCTGGAGCTGATGAAGCATCTGATCGGAGTTAGAGATGTGGGAGCACAGCAGGCTTAGAGGGGAGAATGTTGGGGCTAATCCTGCTTGTGCACGTGTCCAAGGCACAGTCAAGGAGAAGCCCAGTCAGCAAGTGAGGCGGGAAGCCAAGTTTGAACCTGGAACGTGGGTGCGTGCGGTGAGCGCGCACGGCGCGACGTGGAGCTGGAACGGTTGTTTTCTTCGCGTCTTGTATCTCTGTGTTTGCAGTTTTTCTTTCACAGTGTGTGTGTTGTAAAGGCTGGACTATAAAGCCTGTAGTTCGAGGTCGTGAACAATTGTCTCGTCCATTGTAATCGTGCGGAGAGCACTCATCTATCCTAAGTGAAAAAGGGCACTGTCTCCCTGTTGACAGTTGCCAGTTCACCAAGTTCATCGTGTTCATCCTTGTTTGATTTTGTGATTCCATTCATTCCAGATCGTGTTCTAGGTTAGCCAGGCCACAAAGCTTGTGATTGTGCTCGATTAGATCCTACAATACGCACGCGAACTCCACTGCGAATCGCGGTCCTCTCCGCTCCCGCGACTCCTTCCCGCGCGGTATGGAAAATTCCGAGCCTTCCCGCGTGAGTGTCCGGTGTCCCGCGCGCCTCCGAGTATATTTTCCACGATCGATCGATCGGTCTTCCCGAATTGAGCACCACGGCGCCTCCCGTCCATCCTTGCGACCCCTCCGTCGCCCGTCGTCGCCCGTCCTCGCTACCCCGGCGTCGCCCGTCCGTCGTCGCCCAAGTCGCCCGGCGTCGGCCGAGAAGACGAGTGCCTCTACGAGGTCCTACGAGGACGTCGATGCCGATCTGATGGGCTTCGATCCGATGGCTCCGTCCCGTGCCGCTCCGTCCACCAGAGAACCCTCGAGGGCAAGGAGGTCACGGAGACGTGCCTCATGGCAGCAGCTTTCGCCGGCCGCCTGTATGCCGTGTTCGTCGGTGGCTGGCGTACGTCTCGCTCTCACTCGCGGGGTGTCCGGATGCATGCTGGTCTGCCTGCTTGGCTAGCTGCTGGTACTATACTAGATTAATTAAACTATGTTGTTCGGCTGCTGCATGCTACTATATGCATGGTACTGTTGCTGACCGCCTGCGCTATTGCTTGATGGCTTGTTGCTAAGGGGAGGTGCCCGCCGCCAGCCGGTTGCAGCTGTACGACGATGGATAGCATCGCTGTGGCGGCGGCGCGCTGCACGTACTACGCGCGAGAGGAACCAGGCGGGAGGGGAAGACATCGACGTATTTTTTATTTGGCAAGTTGAAAATAGGGAATTGTTGGAGAGAGCCTTTTTTTAATTTGATAAATTCTTTTAGCAACTTGCTAAAACACAACATTTGTGAAGTGAATTTTGGCAAACTGTTGAAAATGCTCTAACAGGATGGAGAAAGGCAGCCCATGTAAAGCCTGAAGGCAACCCACTAAACAAATTAGCCCACAAAAGAGATTCTACTGATGAGGAACTAAAAAAAAAAGTCTAGTTTTGTTCCCTCAACTATCGCGGAAGTTTAGTTTTGGTCCCTTAACTTCAAAACCAGATAAAAATGTGCCCCTCAACTTTTGAAATAGTGCAGATTACGTCCCTCGGCGGTTTTAGATGGCAGTTTTGCTACATTAATGGAGGTTTGGCTACAGTGTTATTGGTTTTGTTTTTCTTTTTTATTTAATTATTTAGACTGAATCTTTGAAAAATTATAGTAAATCACAAAAAAATCATAAAATGGAAAATATAATTTTATTGGGTCTCACATGAGTAGATCTATACAATAAATATATAATATGATATGCTTTAGTATAAAGTTTTTGTTATAAAGATTTTGTCTTTTATGAAAAATAGAAAATCTTTATAGCAAAAATTTATACTAAAACATACATATTATATATTCACTGTGTAGATCTACTCATGTAGAGTCCAACAAAATTATATTTTCTATTTTATGATTTTTTTATGATTTAATATGATTTTTCAAAGATTCAACCAAAAACTAAAAACAAAACTAATGTCACTGTAGCAAAACCACCATAAAAAACCACCGAGGGACGTAATCTGCACTGTAGCAAAACCACCATAAAAAACCACCGAGGGACGTAATCTGCACTGTTTCAAAAGTTAAGGGACGTGTTTTTTTTCCGGTTTTGAAATTGAGGGACCAAAGGTAAACTTTTATGATAATTAAGGGACCAAAAGTAGACTTTTTCGCTCCAAAATCAGCTGACTGTTGATTAGAAATTCCAAAAAATAGTGGGTGGCCCATCCACAAGACTGAGCCTAGCCTGAGCCCAGCGCAAAAAAATGGCCTAGCATGGCCCATAGGATGTTTGTGGACACTATTTTCTAACCTAAGCGCTAAGGCCCTATTGTTGCTCAAAAAAAAAAAAAAAACTAAGGCTCTATTTGTTTCAGCATTTATCAGACTTGTGCCAGCTAAAACCTAGGATTTTTGGGAAAAATATTCAAAGTGACATGAATTTATTTAGGGAATTGGTGCTTCTACCTTATTTTGAACCTCAAAAATAATTTAACCTTTATTTTTAAACTTTTTATTTTCCACTTTGTTTTTTCAAACGAAGGCACCGTGGACACCTACTATCTAAAAACGTTGGTCATGGTTGGATTAAATGACAAAAAAAAAGAAAAAATGGTCGGCGAACGAGAACACATAAATTACCCTAGGAGTTTCTGTACTCACTCTCCACAAATGGCTGGGTTCACAAAATATCGGGCCTCTCCTCACCCCCGTCGCTGCTCCCGTGGCGTCGCGGCTCTAGCTAGGCAGCATTGCTGTCGGTGGCGGCGCGACAACTGGAGGCACCGCTAACTATGCAAGCAATTATGCATGCAATTATGAAAAGTGTGATTTCAGTGATTTCAGCTATGAAGTTCAAAGGATAACATTACGAAGGGGACACATTTCTACCTTGAAGGAAAATTAATAGGATCTTATTGGAAAAAGTTTTCATGTTTATGCATAGAACATGAACTTGACATTTGTTCATGAAGATTAGAAGATGTTGAAGAATACATGACCAAAACATGTTTTAATGAACAACAAGTGCATGATGTTTTAATGAATACATGACCCAATGGATAATATTTGAAGGTTTCTCATATGTGGGTTAATGACCAATACATGACCTTTTTTTTTCATATGTGTGGGTTTTTACTTGAAGGTTTCTCATACAAGATATTTTAATGAAAACGATACGTGTGCAAGTAACCTGTAAATATGATGTACTCTTTTCTCCTAAAATGTTTTTCCATTGGGTTTACGGTTGGAATTTTAATGAGGCATGTACATTTTCTTAGATAAAGGATAATATTTGATACCTACCAACAGTAAAATGAGGCCAAATTATTACATCAGAGAAAACTAAAATACAAGAAATTGACGGAGGGAAAAAAACCTATCCTAACACGGAACTCTAATAGTGTTACACGACAAATGACTTGCTCCATGATGTTGACTCCACAGGACTATGACCACCAACATCGAGACAATGCCGCCACACACGTCTGTCAGACCTAATTAGGGTAATGAAAGATCGTTGGACACCGATTACCTTGAAGACACTGGATGTTGTATTCTGGCAACAACACGAAGCAGCTAGTGTATATGCAAAGGAGTCGCCATCTCGTTGCCGGCACCAAAGCTGACAACCCAAAGAATCTTCCAAGAGCGATGTCTCCAGCAAGAAAATAACATCAGCAAATGCCATCATTGGCTCGCTAGAGAACTAAACATGGGTTTTCACCCGGGAAGATCCACATAAAAGACGACGCCTCCAGCAAGGAAAGTGGCACCCACAGGGGTCACCGCCACTGAAACATGGTAGTACTGCCATTGCCCACCAATTACCGAACTTTTACGCCATTGATTGCAGCCTCCGTCTTGATTTGTCCATCGTCGTACACGCCTAGGACGACTGCCACCGTTGCACGAGTAAGGCCGCTGATGCCTAGGCACGCGACGGCTCTGGCTCCGCCGAACCCGCCTTTGGCAGCGGCGCGGCGAGACACCGACTGAGTCGCGCGGAGGCCGATCCAATTTTTGCAGACTCTACCAGATCAGGTCGCGAAGGGCCAAATCGGACGAGCTGCAAACAGATCCACCGCCTACGTAGGCAAGCGCCATCACCGGCCGCCCAGCTTCGCCCCTCCTCCATCGCGCCAGAGACCGTGCGTCGCCGAGGCAAGACTCCACCGCCACCATCATCGTTTGCCGCCAGAGCCTCCCGGTGGCGCGCTCCGGCGACGGCGAGGTGGAGAGAAAAGGATGTGGGGAGGTGGCGGCGGCGGCTAGGGTTTGGCTCCCCGCGAGGGCGACGCAAGGCGCTCTATAGGCATGCACATATCAAGATAATTGTCCAAGAGGAATTGTAAAACATAAAGATTCTAAGTTGAAAAGAAACTAGGAAGAATTATATATCTTACTCCATTCTGTTCAGCATGTTGTGGACTATATATAATAGTTATATACATAAGGGGTCTATGTTATAATCATCAATATCTGAAATATCCAAAGGATAAATAATGGTTTTTCTATCTTGTGTCTATGTACTCTTATATTTTTCATCTTTTCATCGTGGTGTTCAAAAGAGATGGAGAGAGACAGATTTTGGTTTACCACATTTAGAAACAACAACGTTGTGAACAATTAACTCCATATATGAACGAACAGTGAGGATAAAAAAAAAAAAGAACGAACATGTGGTTTTTGGAAACTGTTAGACTGATAGGAACACCTTAACCTAGTATATGACAAGTCGCGTACACCATGCAAGTAGTTTTATTCTGCCACTCTAGCCACCTAGGTAGCATGCCTTGAGAGTAGCAATAATTGACACACGACACACACATCAACCGTCGTCTCGTGCTCTAGACGCAGGTACAATCACAAACACAATTACAGTCACAATCAAAGACTCCACACGTACATGACAAACAACACAAGCCCCTGTCGTCGTCCGCCCCTTGCTGGCGGCCGGCAGGCATGCCCGGCCGCCCTCACGTGACCGACGGCGGTCTTCATGCATCGGACCAGATGACTGGGACCTCGCCGAGGTCCATGTCGAGCCCGAGCTTCTTCCAGACGGCCTTGGATGTGTCGACGATGTTGGTCTTGCAGCCGTGATGGGAGTCACACTCGTCCACGACTGTTGCCTCCACGGTGCGCCCGTTCTGCACGCTGGTGATGCGGATCTTCTTGAAGCACCTCTTCCCACCCGCATACCACCCCGTGGACAGCGCTGCGATCAGGTCGTCGTCGCTGTGGTACTTGCTGTCGCACTCCGACGGGCCTCCGCCGTCCTCGCCCTTCTCGAACCCGTTCCACGTCATCGTCGCGTGTGTGCCATGGGGATTCACGGCCGGGGACGAGCCTCCGTTGTCCTTGTGGCCCAGCAGACCGACCGAGTCCCGCGCGCTGCCGCACGAAACCTGCACCAGAACAAGCAAGGCCAGGACGACGGCAAGCATAGCGTTCGCCATTGCTAACAACTCTACCCCGTTCGTAAGCTGTAGCTAGCTAGCCTTGCTCTTGCACTTGCCGTGGTTCTTCAGGGGCAGCTCGAGCGGTTTAAGTAGGCGCGAGCGCGGTGGAGCCACGATGCACTTGTGTGGACGTGTCAATCGCATCGTCGTTGTTTGATGACTGAGATGCAACAAATCCGTTTTCTTTGAACACAACTAGGATACTCTTTGGTAGTCTCGATACGAGACGGGGATAGGTCCGTAGTAAATCGATGGTTTTGGATTTCATAGTGTGGCTCGGTAATATCCAAGGTGCCCAATATGTGACATCCAATGAAAAGAGAGAACACTAGAAGCCTAGAACCACTATTAATATAGGAGGAACGGGAATGCATGACGGCAGCAACAATGTCCATAGCGTCAGAAATAATTTAGCAGTAATAGCAAATCTCGTCGTTAGATATACGTAACCGTATGGAACCTTTCGCGAAAGTTCCAAACCCCTTCGGAATAAGGCAAGTTGTGTCCATGAAGGGACATATCAACACCCTCTGGGGCTGTATAAATATGTAATCCTGTTTATTCGAGATCAAGGATCATTTGTTCTTTTCATTCATTCATTTATATTCACAACGTTCTAGTTTTATGGGTTCGTATATCTCTTTTTTCCCCTCATCCCTTCACTACAAAAGAAATGATCTTTACAACCACTACTTCTCATCGGATTTGTCACGGACTGGAGGAGGTATTGTAGCATCACTACTGGTTTTGCAGTTATCAACTAATATTGATGTTTTTTTAATCAAAGGCATTCGTTCGGCTTTATTGAAAGCTTATTGGATGCCACGATCGGGTCTTAACCTCTGAACCTCGCAACTCTATCAAAATACCTCTACTCAGATTACCTACCTTAACTCGACGAGTAACTAACCCCGGCGAGGCAAACCCAAGTTTAACACTTCTGAAACTTTACTCCCAACTTATTACAGTTTTGCCAAGCAGCGAATAAGCATTACAGGATCACATGACAAATGAAAGCTTGCAGACTTCTGAATCTTCGTCTTCACTCAAGTTCCGCCACCCTTGCCGTTAGCAGTGAAATCGTCTCTTCCATCCTTGGCTTCATCTTCGCCTTGAGCAGAGGAGTCCATGACTTGAGGAGCGTCAGTGTTCTATAGATCGCCACCGTAGGAGAAGCTATCACCTTCTTGTTGAACACAACGTCATTCCTAATCTTCCATAATGTCCATAGAGCCCCTGCACAAAGGTAGAAATGCATCTTTTTTCGCTATATCTCTGTAATCTCTAATCAAGTCTTGTACAAAATCAGAGCAAGCAATCGGGGATCTAAACCACCCGAGATTATCTCTTAGGAATGACCAAAGGAACACAACTGGGCGACATTGAAACAAAATATGGTCGGCTGTTTCCAGCTCCCCACATATTATGCACTCGGGATCCCCGTCCCATTTCTTTTGACTTGATCCTATCATGTATGGCCATCCACAAGAAGATTTTCACTTTTAGAGGCAAGTTACTTTTCCAGATAAACATTACTTCAATACCTCTAACTCCCCCCCCTAGGTAACTCTTTATATTGCGATTTAGTCGAGTATTTTCCAGATTGTTCTAGTGCCCAGGAAGTCTTATCTCTCCCTCTCGATAACTCTACACCATGTAACAAACTTAGCAGCTCCTGCCATTCATCTCTGATTGACCCCACTAATTGTCTTCTAAATTGTATCTCCCACTCTCCTTCAGCCCATAACTCTGCTACACTAGCTTCTTGCTTTACTGCAATCTAATATAGATTGTGGAATCCTATCTCTAGAGGGGCTCCCCTAACCAAACATCATGCCAGAAGCTAGTTTGACACCCACTTTGTACCTGCATAACTCTGCCTTTCTGATATTCACATCTCAGATCCAGCAGGGACCTCCAAAACTATGACCCAAACCTACTCTTAATCTGTAAATGCTTCTGTCCCCAAGGTATTGTTTCTCAACAAAGTACAACACAGTCCAGTATCACTCTTTCTAACTTGTCTATCCATTTCACCATAAGACACTTATTCAAACTAATATTAATGTTACCAATCATAACCCGTAGAGATTCCTTGGGAAACTATCACAACCGGTTTGTTACACATGTATACTTATATAATATTAATTAAAGAAACGAGTTTGACTAACACCGCATATTTTTTTCATTGGTAAAGATATTGTATCTAGTGTTCCAAAATAACAACTTTGACATGTCATCTATACCGGAGTTCTCGCATGCCAAAGATAGCTCACCAGCGTCACTAGCCATCCGCCTATCGTGTGTGTATTCCCTCGCACTGCTCCTAGTTCCCGCATGTGTGTCCTTTGGCAAACTCGGATCCGTTCCCGTGGTGCTCAGCACGCTGGAGCATGCAGGAAACATTGTGTGACGGTAGCGACTCTCTGACCCCAAGGATTCATAGGATGCACATGAGTTCGGCAGGGGTGATGAAGCCATTGCTGTTGGCGTCGAACACCATAAACGTGTGGCGAGGTCCTCGACAACATTGTCGGAGGCAAATTGTGAGTTCTAGTTTAATGTATACTTGTTAAATAGAAATAAGAAACACCACCAGATCATCATGGAAATGAAACCCAACACGCAAAGAGTGCATCATTAGTTTTGGAAATGCAAAACTATAAATTATATTTTGGAAATGATAGAGGTAAAATAACCTCATACTAGAAAGACTGCGCAGCTTTGCTGCGCATCCTTTATATCAACCAGCATGTAGTAGCCCAACATTATTGTCTTTTGTATTATTCTGCGTAATTTGAGAATATTAAGTATGTGGCTTTAGTAAGAGAAATATGTTAATATTAATTAATACCATATAAACTTGTATATTTCTTTTGGGTCAAGGCTCCTTCAATTTGACCATTTGCTGTAGAAGTAGAACTGAGAGGACTCTAGTAATTTTTGTTGTTCTACATTGATAAATTAATATTTGCAGCTATCTAGTTGTTCATCGAAATGACATGAAGATGGAGATTCTTTTCTTAGAAAATAGAAAATATGTATTGTTGACTAATCAGTAAAGTTATCATGTCATTTTTATTATTTTGTTTTGCTTATCCTTAGGTTTTATAAAGTACACAATTTTTAGCCTACGCTGGAATTGACCGGATTAACATTTTTTTTTGTTTTTGATAAATATATAAGCGATTTATGTATAAAAAGGAAAAAATAAACAGAAAAAAGGAAAATGGATTTTTCTTCACCGGGAAACCCAACACTTTTACTTTTGCTCCCTAAGTGGGTTTTTACTTGAAGGTTTCTCACAAAAGATTTTTAATGAGCCAATATGTGTGCAATGTAATTTGCCAATACGATGTACGCTTTTCTCCTAAACTGTTTTTTCCATTGGGTTTTCGGTTGGAGTTTTTAATGAGGCATGTAATATCAACATATCATGATAATCACGCCAAAGATGAAGTGTTGTAAATCATAAAGATTATAACTTGAACTGGAAATGAGGAGGAATTTTATAATCCCCCTGTCCCTAAATAATTATTGTCGTTAGTGTATGTGTCGCAAGTTTGACTCGATTTATAGAAAATAGGCTCAACATTTTGGTCTCCTAATAAATTTATTAAAAAACTAGATTCAAAGACCTTTCCAACGATAATAATTATATACCATAAGTATTAATATATTTTATTTAGTCAAACTTGTTTCTCGGGAAGCTCAAGTGACATATATTTTATTAGGACAGAGGGATTATCTTAGTCTATTTTCTTAAACCTATTGTGAACCATATATACATGAAAGATATAATCATCAATATTCAAAGGAAGAAGAATAGTTGTTCTATCTTTGTTGATGTATTCTTCTATTTTCATCTATTGTGCTGTGTTCACAAGAGACGGAGAGAGACAGTTTTTGACTGATGTCAACGTGGTTTGCAACATTTAGAAACAACTGCGTGGTGAACAATTCTATATATTGTGGTGTGTTCAAAAGAGAGAGAGAGAGAGAGAGAGAGAGAGAGAGTTTGACTGATGTCAACGTGGTTTGCAAGAGTGGTGAACAAACAACGCGATATGAACAAGCATGCTGTGTTTTTTAGAAACTGAGACTGACAGGAACTACCTTACTCTTACATGACAAGTTTCGTACACCATGCAAGTAATTTTATTCTGCCACTCTAGCTACCTTGGTAGCATGCCTCGAGAGTAGCAATAATTGACACAAACGACACACACATCAACTGTACCGTCCTCTCATCCTCTAGACGCAGGTACAATCACAGACTCCAAACATACATGACAAACAACGCAAGCCCCTGTCGTCGCCCTCGCCTTGCGGCGGCAGGCCGACATGATCACCGGCCGCCCTCATGCGACCGATCGCTGTTTTCATGCATCAGACCAGATGACCGGGACCTCGCCGAGGTCCATGTCGAGGCCGAGCTTCTTCCAGACAGCCTTAGACGAGTCGACGATGTTGGTCTTGCAGCCGTGGTGGGAGTCGCACTCGTCCACGACCGTGGCCTCCACAGTCCGCCCGTTCTGCACGCTCGTGATGCGGATCTTCTTGTGGCACCTCTTCCCTCCCGCATACCACCCTGTGGACAGCGCCGTGATCAGGTCGTTGTCGCTGTGGAACTTGCCATCGCACTCCGACGGGTCCCCGCCGTCCTCGCCCTTCTGGAACCCGTTCCACGTCATCGTCGCGTGCGTGCCATGGGGATTCACGGCCGGGGACGAGCCGCCGTTGTCCTTGCTGTGGCCCAGCAGGCCGACAGAGTCCCGCGCGACGCTGCACGAAACCTGCACCAGAACAAGCACGGCCAGGACGACGACAAGCTTAGCGTTCGCCATTACTAACAACTCTACCCCCTTCTTAAGCTGTAGGCTGTAGCTATAGCCTTGCACTTGCACTTGCCGTGTGGTCTGTCTGGTGTGGGGCTGGAGCGATTTAAGTAGGCGCGAGCGTGCGGTGGAGCCACGATGCACTTGTGTGTCCAAGTGTCAATCGCATCGTCGTTGTTTGAGGACTGAGATGCGAGAAATCCGTCTTCTTTGAACACAACTACGATACTCTTTGGTACTGTCGATACCAGACGGGGACAGCTGGTCCTTGGTAAATCGATGGTTTTGGATTACATGGTGTCGCTCATGTTATTACAGCGGTAACATCGGCCAATATGTGACTTCCAATGAAAAGAGAGAACAATAGAAGCCACGTACTAATCACTATAAATATTGGAACGGGCATGCATGACGGCAGTAACGATGTCAGTATTGTCGGAAATAATTAATTTAGCAGTAATCGCAAATCTCGTCATTAGCTGTACGTAACCGTATGCACCCTTTCGCGAAAGTTCCAAACCACTTGGAAATAACGCAAGTTGTCCATGAAGGGGCATGTCAACATCCTTTAGGGCTAGGTGATCGAGTTTATTCGAGATCAAGGCGGGTCATTTGTTCTTTCCAATCATTCATTTACATTCACAACATTCTAGTTTTATGGGTCGATCATATCTCTTTTCCCCCCTCACCCGTTCACTACAAAAGAAATGATCTTTACAATGTACGACTTCTTCACATCTGATTTGACCGAAGGAGTGACTGTAGCATCACTACGGTTTTGCGGTTATAAACTGATATTGATGCTACCAATCAGAGCCCGTAGGTAGAGATGCCTTGGTAAACTGTCACAACTGCTTTAATTTGTTACACATGTACTATTTATATATAATATAATATTATAAAAAGAAACGGATTTCACTAACTTAACGCCACATATGTTTTCACTGGTGGTACACACAAAAGTAAACGTCAGCTCAGTGCCTATGGCTAAGAACCGTGAAATTATTTCCACTGGAGAGCAACTCTAAGAGAAAAGCTATCTGTGACGTGAAATCACCATATCTGATAGGAAAAGAGAGTAGCCATCTGCCTACCTTTCCTCGCGCCGCTTGCAGACCCCCGCATGTGTGTCCTTTTGCAAACTCGGATCGGTTCCAATGGTGGTCAGCACGCTGGATCATGCAACCACATTGTGCGATGGTTCTTTTTAAAGCATCAGCAGGAGAGTCCTCTACCTATATTTTTTCTTTTTCATCAAATAACAAAAGCTACAACAGGGAAACAACAAAAACAGCGGGGAAGCAAGGAGGGAGTTGTACAAGGAGGGCGCTGAAGAGGGGGAGATGAAAGGAAGAACAACAGAGAGGAGTACAAATACAAGGCAACATGCCCAAAGAAAAAAGAAAGAAAGAGAAAAAGCACTATGTAAATGTCTTGCAGCCATGCTGAAAGTTGGTCCTTCTTCCTCAATTTGGACTTGATACAAACCAGGCCAAGCTACACTTCGATAACGACTTCCAAGACTGGAAACTGCAGGTGCCATGATAAAACGTGATGCTATTTCCCAGATGCGCAGGTTGCATAGGACGTACACGGGCTTGGTAGGGGTGATGAAGCCATTGTTGTTGGCGTCAAACACCATGAACGTATGGTGAGGTCCTCCTCAACAACATCAGCGGAGGACGACTGTGCGTTCTAGTTTAGTGTATACTTGATAAATAGAAATAAAATAAAATTCAACCAATCTTATGAAGAGAGCATGTCGTAAAGATGATTAAGCACCACACGAAGAGATCACCAGAGCAACTCCAGCAATAGCCCTCATTTCTGATTTAGGTGCCCACCTCCATTTTTGATGGCTCAGTAAATTTCATTTATTCCAGTAGCAGCACCCAAACAGAGCCCCCAAATTCGATATTAGGACACAACAACATGGCGGTCCCTCACATCAATGAGACAAACCGCCCTTCTTGCTCACCACACATGGAAGGCGGAGGTGCGGAGCGAGCAGGTGCCCGACCGCATCCGTGCATTGTCCCCAAGGACGAGGTTACACTGGGCATGGCGTGCTCCTTCTCCTCCAACATGGTGCGGCAGAAGCGGACGACGAGGCGGTGCCCGGCCTAGCTCGCATCGGGTGGAGCCACCATTGGCTGCACTGGCAGGGGACGGGCTCCTGCGAGGGCTTGGGCCGATGTGCCGGGGGCAGCCGCGGGAGTGGAGGGAAGGGGCTCCAGTGGGAGCGTTGTGCTGACCTAGGACCGAGAGGAGGGCTGGCGGCCGAGGGAGCTTCAAGCAAGGGGTCACGCTGGGAGAGGTTCGCCAGGTCATGCGGGCAAGTGCCATTGATGCTTCCTGCTCGTAGGTAGATGGGAAGGGGCTCGTGGGAGGCCTGCGTGCGAGAAGGTCGTACATCATCGGGGAGGAAGCCGTCCTCGGCAAAGGGGAGGCGCGACGATGGCCATGCTCGCGGTTTCCGAGACGGCGCAAAGAGGAATTCCTAGTTGGGAGCCGTGGTGTGACCGAACAAATTTGTTGGCTCCAGGGTGAAATCTGTTGGCCCAACAAATTTCATGTCGGTAGTAGGGGTCCGCTGGAGTTGGAATTTTTGCTTAAGACCCCACAGCTATAGGGGCTCAGCGAGGCCTTGCTGGAGATTCTCTCATGAAAATGAAACCCAACACTTTAAGCACGTGCATCATTGGTTTTGGAAATGCAAAACTG
Source organism: Themeda triandra (assembly GCA_018135685.1). Lineage (NCBI taxonomy): Eukaryota > Viridiplantae > Streptophyta > Magnoliopsida > Poales > Poaceae > Themeda > Themeda triandra. The sequence continues at coordinate 209,389 of JAENPR010000766.1, forward strand.
TAAATTATATTTTGTTTGGGAAACGATAGAGATAAATTAATTTCACGTTCTGGGGAAATGATAGTTGTTGACAACGCTATCTTTATAAGTTTAAGTGTTTCTCTTATGAGAACCATATGTTTAACAAAGTCCACATCAAAGTTGCTTCTACTATCACTAAATAATTAAACGTTCTACTATATTTCGACAAATAGAATTCAGGTATGTATGAAGTTCTTAAGTGGATTATGAAAATCGATATATTTCCTAAAGGATACAAATCTCAACAAATGGAAAATGAAATATCATACCAAGTTTTAATAGGTATGAGGTAGAACTTATTTGTAAGTGAATATTGAAGCCTCAAGAAGACATGTCCAAGAAGGGATATAGTCAATTAATGACTATATAGTGAATAACACAATCCATATATAGGAGGACGTAGTCAAATGAATGACTACATAGTGAATTACACAATCTATATATAATAAAAGGTATTGTGTGTATCACTAATAATCTCTAGTGCCAACTAGGATATCCTTGAAGGAATTAATCAATTTAGTATTACCAAACAATTTTTAAAAAGGGCACTATTAATAGAAGTGAACATAGACCCAAGAGAAGACAAATGATGAGGAATATTAACACCATGAATTTGTCTTATATGACACTCAAAAAGTGCAAAATTAAGAATGAAGTTGCCATATCTTCTAAATATCACAGAAGACAAGTATACATTGGTGATATTAGCAATTAAATTGTCCCCTAAATACCAAATGCAAGAATATATTTACTATTTGGCGGTACACTTAGAATCTTGGAGACTTGTAGAACATCACGAATGAGATTTGAGGTATTATATATGACATTATAACTCATTTACCCCTATAATAGTCATAATGAATTTAGCAGCCCGAGAAAGATCAATTTTATTTGTATTGCACAACTAATAAGTGGTCATTTACGCATCAAGCATATTGCTCAAATTTATTCATTTCACAATACACATAAGGACTGCAAGCCATGTTTTTGAAAGACAAAGCATCGTGGTGTCTATTATCCGCATACAATTATGAAAAGTATGAGTGATTTGAGCAATGAAGTTCAAAGGATGACTCTATGTGGAGGATCATATTTGTTTACATCTACCTCGAAGGCAAACAAGCTTTGGTAGAATGTTGATTGACATGTGTTCATGAAGAGTAGAAGATGCTAAAGAATATTTATGACAAAAGGTTAAGTGTTGTATTATTTAGTTCCCTAAGTGGGTTTTTACTTGAAGGTTTCTCACAAAAGATTTTTAGTGAGCTAATATGTGTGCAATGTAATTTGCCAATATGATGTACTCTTTTCTCCCAAACTGTTTTTTCCATTAGGTTTTCGGTTGGAGTTTTTAATGAGACATGTAATGCCAACATATCATGATAATCATGCCAAAGATGAAGTGTTGTAAATCATAAAGATTTTAACTTGAAAAGGAAATGAGGAGGAATTTTATACTCTCTCCGTGCCTAAATAACTATTGTCGTTAGTGTATTTGTCGTAAGGGGTGCAACACTTCTATCTTCTAATAAATTTATTAAAAAAACTAGATTCAAACATCTTTACAATGATTTATATACCATAGATATTAATATATTTTATTTAGTCAAAGTTGTTTCTCTGGAATGTCAAGTGACATATATTTCATTAGGACGGAGGGATTATCTTAATCTATTATCTTAAGCCTTTGTATATATACATGGAAGCTCGACATTATAATCATCAATAATCAATATTCGAAGGTTGAAGAATAGTTGTTCTATCTTTGTCGATGTATTCTTCCATTTTCATCTATTGTGCTTTGTTCACAAGAGACGGAGAGAGACAGTTTTTGACTCGATGACAACGTGGTTTGCAACACGAGTGGTGAACAATTCTATTTTCATCTAATATTGTGCTGTGTTCACAAGAGATGGAGGGAGAGTTTTTGACTGATGTCAACGTGGATTGCAACATTTAGAAACAACCGAGTGGTGAACAAAATTCTATTGTCATCAATGTTGTGTTCACAAGAGACGGATAGAGACAGTCTTTGACTGATGTCAACGCGTGGTTTGCAACATTTAGAAACAACCGAGTGGTGAACAATCACCTCGATATGAGCAAGCATGTGGTTTTTAGAAACCGAGACACCGACCGGAACACCATAATCTACATGACAAGTTGCGTACACCATGCAAGTGGTTTTATTCGCCACTCTAGCTATCTTGGTAGCATGCCTCGAGAGTAGCAATAATGACACAAACGACACACACATCAAGCTGTACCGTCCTCTCGTCATCTAGACGCAGGTACAATCACGGACTCCACACATACGTGACAAACAACGCAAGGCCTGTCGTCGTCCGCCGCCTTGCCGGCGGCCGGCCGACATGATCACCGGCCGCCCTCATGCGGACCGATGGCTGTTTTCATGCATCGGACCGGATGACCGGGACCTCGCCGAGGTCCATGTTGAGGTCGAGCTTCTTCCGAACATGCCTTGGACGAGTCGACGATGTTGGTCTTGCAGCCGCGGTGGGAGTCGCACTCGTCCACGACCGTGGCCTCCACCCGGTCCGGCCGTTCGCACGCTCGTGATGCGGATCTTCTTCGGCACCTCTTCCCCCGCATACCACCCGTGGACGGCGCGAGCGCCGTGATCAGGTCGTTGTCGGCTGTGGAACTTGCCATCGCACTCCGACGGGTCCCCGCCGTCCTCGCCCTTCTCGGAACCCGTTCCACGTCATCGTCGCGTGCGTGCCATGGGGATTCACGGCCGGGGACGAACCGCCGTTGTCCTTCTTTGTGGCCCGGCGGGCAAGCGGACACTACAGAAATCGCGGGTTTGCCGACGGCAAAAAAGCGGTCGGCGAAGCCCGATTCTGTCGGCAAAGGGTTTGCCGACAGGAATTCCCTATTCTGTCGGCAAACCGGCGTCGGCAAAATCCTGTCGGCAAAACGGGACTTTGCCGACGGGAATCAGCTTGTCGGCGTACTTTCGCCCGCGGCCACGTGGTCTGTCGGCGAAGAACAGCGCCGTCAACTCGGCCCCGTTCGCTTCGCCCGCCGGCCCGTGGCTGTCGGCAAAGTCGGGGTTTTGCCGGCGGCCCGGGGCATCGGCAAAGCCGGTTTGCCGGCGGCCGGGGCTGTTGGCAAAATCAAGATTTGCCGACGGCCAGGTCAACATGGTCGTGTCGGCAAAAGGTCAATTTGCCGGCCGCCAGGTCAACCCGTCGGCAAACTCCTCTCTTTGCCCGGCCAGGTCAAGAAGTTGTCGGCAAAGTGCACCGCAAAAATTTGTTGGCAAAAAGTAATCCCGTCGGCAAAAAGGTCCAGCTTTGCCGGCGGCTATGGCCAATCTTTGTCGGCAAAGTGGGATTTTTTTCTTTGTTTCATTGCATTCGAACCACATTTATAGCATATATAAAAGAATTGCCGATACATTCATGTTTAGCATATCATGATAAACATTCATTAGATGTTTCCCCACACTAATACACATCACGACCGAGAATCTTAGATTAAAAAATATCAAGGTTAATAATCATACAAACTCGTGAGGTTAGCTAAGTTTCTATACGGTTTGCAGCAGTCTATACAATTTCAAGTCAAATTCACGAAGCTAGACAAAAAGTTTCTATACAGTTTTGCAGCAGTCTATACAAGGTGATGGCTAGACAAAAAGTAGGATCCACTCTTTGCATCGAGACAAGGAATGAATGGACTAACCAAATGTTTAAGACCTGCATTCATAATAGAATAAAGAACAGGTAATTGAGCATCGAAAAGAATGAGCACTTTGGAAACAGATCATGGCAAAGAAGAAGGCTATCAAGATAGTTGTGTTGTATATGGGCTCATGAAATACAAGTCACTTAGCTAAACTGGACTAAACTTTGTGGAAAGTGCGAGAAAAGATCACCAACTTCTACTGTACTAGTGTTTGGAATAATAATACACTTTGACGAAATCTGAAATCTTAAGAATTAGTAATATTATAATACCATAGCAAATTAAACTAATGCATAAATACTTAATGTCTTCGGCGAGCTAGCAAATTGGATGACTCGGGAAGAATAGTGGCGAAACAATATGTAGTATTTATGCAAACAAGGTAGAATAAATATATTAGAATAAATATATAGGCTTCTATATTGATTATGACAACATGTATTTATTAAATCGGATAAAGATACAAAGCCCCAATAGTTTAATCTTCTCCTAATTTCAATTGCAAAGTTCAGTGGCATGCATGAGTTGGTTCAGATTATGTAAGGTCAAATGTTTGTATAAAAAATAATGGTCGAGATGGCAAGCCAATTTTCCAAGAGACCGACATAACAATAGTCTATATTACTTAATTAGAGTCGTATCTTTGCTCGAAGTGCATACGAGACTTCAAATAAATTTCAAAGTGACGAGTCCTAGGCTTCTAGCCATATTAGTTCACAGAACTTTGTGCTATACTTGGTACAGATAGTAGACACGAGATAGTAGGACAAACCTAAAAACATATAAATGCAACGAGTCCGGAAGTCAGTAGTCGCTTGGAGCCACAACTCGCAAGTAATGCCAAGAAGAAGCAAATGAGCAAAGCAAGCGAAGTAGCATCGGTCTATTCTGCAGGTAAAGAGTACTCTATAATTACTGCGGGATTGAGTAATGGAAAAAATTCAGAATGTGCTCTTTCAGTCGTATCCCTATACTACGACAATTATGAGCAAGTGAGCATTGTTATGGACTCAATTCAGGTAGCTAAAGATAAGACCTCAATCTTATCTTTCGGAGGCAAAATCATGCCCAAAGTTGAATAATGCAACATAAATAAGCTGTTATCCCCTCACCAACAACATATGTCAATTGTCCATTCAAGTAATAGCAGCGGGTACATTAGAGGAAATGGTTAGGAACGCTGTGCTAATCTAATGATCTAATAGCAACAATCGTTCTTGGCAACAATCAACGAATTTAGCTTCCCACTTCTCCCGAGATCCAAGCACCTACGAACCCAAATCTGAAATCACAAAACGAGACCCCAACGGTGAGTACGAACCCGGCGGCCCAAAATTCCCAACTACCTCCCGATGCATACAATGCATCGGCGACGAGGCAAGCTGTATACCTCTGGGGAGCGCGCTCCTGGGGGTGGCGGTGAAGGGTTTTCCATACTGTTTATAAACTAGAGGAAGGTTACTTACACATTACTTACTGTTGACGCAAAATGTGACCACCCTGCGTCTCACACACAGCAAGCCGGAAAGCCTAGCTTCAATCGGGTGCCCGGGCATCTGAATCCGGTGGCGTGCCAGTCGATTTGACCTGAAAATCGACAAGGGATAAAACGGTAAGATCATAAGCCGGAACGTCTTGGGTGAGACAGGGCAGTTCCATCTTTACGGCCCTGAAGCCACTTACGACGACACATAGCTATGGAAGCTATCTCGCAACGGGATGCGTTCATTCGGCTAAAGTAACATAACCGATGTAAACGGAACAAACTAGCCGAATACGGTAAATGAAGACATGTTTGAACAAGATTAAATCATTAAAGCATATCAAACTACATCTCATGTTTAAAGCATCATCAAGCACTAAAAATTAAGAATAAGTAACTTATAAATATAAATCTACTAAACAACACATGCATAGGCTACTCCAACTAGTACGCCGCACGTCTAGCCTTCATAAATCCGTCGAGCATAAACCCAAGCAAGCTAATCCACCGCATGATACCACTCACTATGAATTTACACCACTCCTTGCTACTAGATCAATCCACCGCATGATACAATCTAGCAATAAAGAGCTAAAAGCACATAATTATCTAACGAGATCTATAGATACTTGCTACATGTATAAGCATAACCGTATCGGCAAGATTGCCGAATCGGGGTCCATGAAGAAGGAACAAACAAGCAACATGTAAAAGGAGCCTATCGATTAAACCGATCTCTAGTCCACTTAGGATGACTAGCTCTAGAGTAACCCAAAGACGCATACGCGCACGGTACCCGGTCTGTCAAGGCTTATCTACATATAACGTGAATGAACCCGCAACATGTAACAATCTAGATCGATCTAATTCGGCTATGTGAGCTTGATCTACTCGATATTGAATGAGCATGAGAGATACGATCAACAAGCCAAAAGAGTATCAATCTAGATTGGGCAAAAGGGTGTTGCAAATAATTAAACATTAAATAAAGCAAGCAACACGTGATAACTTAATGAATCAATTAGATCATGCCAAATCTAAAAGAGCCGATAACTATCTTTACTCATGTCTTAATCGCCGCACGATACAAGGCACAAGCAAAAACTTCCCATCATTAAGCTTAAATGCCGCACGATACTAAGCAAAACGGATGAGACTACTTGCATCATAATCTAAATCCGCCGCACGATACTAGACATGATAGCAAGGTTGCAGGGACTTACGGAGGTCGACGGATCGATTGGCCCTCTCGAAGAACTCGACGACACGACTAAAAGGACTCGAAGGGTGGCGCGTAGCCGGTTGTATTGATTTGGTTGTGAACCCCTATTACAATGGTCGAGGGTTTATATTTATACCCTGGACAAAACATGAGTCCTAAGCACTTACGAACTATCTAACCAAAATTGGAAAGACAAAGACACGCTAACTCTATCCATAATCGGAGTCCTTGATCATCACGACTCCTTCCCTTTTCGATCGCTTCCTTTTCCTTTCTCCGCCTTCAAATAAAGCGGTTGCCGACCGCTTGGCCATTTGCCGAACACATGGAAATTAGCCGGCCGCATATGCACTTGCCGAATTCCTCTCTCTGCCGCCGTCTGCGGGTCCACTGTCATATTCGACCAAATTCGGGTGTTAACACATGCCCCCTCAATTTCGAGATAAAAGGATTTTATTTCGAAATTGATCGTCGCCTTTCATCTAGGTCGGCACCGCCAACACCCGCGGCCGCCACTTGAGATCTGCGCTCGCTGTTGACTTCAATGGCGACGAGACTTCAACCGGCTCCATCATGGCGACGGGAACTCAAGAGGAGTTTCTAGAGGTAACCCTACTTGCTTTACCCATTCGGCAATTCTTTCCGAATCAATTTCCGGATGCACCTTTTGATCCATTCGCTTCAATTTCTTCTTAAAGGAAATGAAGAATGAGATCTTGATCTCCAATCTTGCGTGTCTGGATCATTTTTATTGGTCCGCGGGAGACCCCAATCCAAGGGAATTTATTGAAAAGGAAACCCGAGGATCCCCTTTAAGTCTAGGATTTCTCCCCAAACAAGATGGCCGAATACTTTCAAAACATGGCCCCTTCCTTCAATCACGGGATGGCGTGATTGGTACCGTAGGATGCGATCCAGGAGCAGTGATTTTTGGGAATCCCAAGATATTCGGCATTGTGGAGCTTTCTTTAGCCGAAATGCCTAGGAATGACTCCCTCCTGATAGCTGCTTCCCACTTCTGGTCTGACGCCATCAATGCGTTCATCTTCGGTCATGGCCCAATGTCGATCACTCTCTCGAGACATTTTTATGATGGTGGTTTAAACATTACCAAGCCAACATACCCATTCAAATACAAAAGCACCGGCTCACGGAAGCGAGTCAAATCGGGGAGGAGAATTTGGGCCAAGTATGTCCGAGACTTATGCTTCAAGCGGCCCCCGTGTGTCGATAAAGAGTATAGGGCATTCATGAACATGTGGTTATGCGAGATTCATTTTACGTGGCAAGTCCAATGAGCCCACTCGAATCACATAGTGATGGTGAAGAATTGGCTACGGGCAAGCTGATTCCTTTAGGCAAATATCTGTGGGAGCTTTCTACCACATGATGCACCAGATTACTATCCGAGATGAGGAATCGGGGCGAAATCTCTGTGTCAATGGACCATGGTGGCTTCTCCGGATGTGGTTGCAACTATACATGCATCAGTTGTCTCTGTAGATCTCCACAATCGAACTTTCCTTCAATCAATTATCTTGAAGGTGAAGACCCCGAGATACAAATCTTGTCGGACATATGGAGAGGCTGCATCTTCAATCATTATTGACTTAGACTGGGTCATCTTTTCAAGATCTTCTACAAGGGATTCAACCACATGATCGGTTTCCCTACGGGGAGAATGAAAATTTAACTCTCCGAGATTCGGCTATGAGTTGGGCTGCATAGATGATGATTCCGAGGGGACATTTTCAATGCTTTCATCAAGCCCCGTGCTGCGACGAGAATTTCACCATGGTCGGTTGATAAGCTCAACTTATGAATTTTATAATCCAAACATGGTTGCCGCAGACGGTTTGGACTTGGTCGTACTGCCCCCAAGGCCATATTTCTCGAGCATCATCGGACCCGGGAGACACTGCTGAATATAACCGAGGCCAACAAAGTCTTCAATCTTGGATGCAAGCTTCCAACATATGAGCCCAATCCTCGGTGATAATTGAAGCTACTCATTCTTCCTTCAACCTCGGTGGCAAGAATGGCATTCTCATATCTTGAGCACAAGTTCACCCTTTATGCCAAGTCTTGATGCCTTCATTTTCTTCGATGATGAGGTACACACTCACGGCCACCTTTTACTTCATATCTCATTCTGTTTCTAAAACATCTCCTTTGAACAGGACATTGCTCCTTCAAGTCCTCCGAGGTTCAATATTGGCAACCCGGCCTGTTCTGCTTTGGGGCATGATGCTCCAAGTCGACGGTGTTCAACAAGATACCTGGCGACGATACGGTGCTCTGAAAGATCTCAAAAGAAAAACTCCTTCCTCCCCTATCAAGGACATTGCAATTCCCAAGAAAACAAGATCTAAGAAAGCTAAACCACTCCCTCGGGTATGAATGTTTTTGATCCTTTATTTTCCATCTGCAAGTGTGTTTTGCACTTATCACTTTCTTTCAACATGTGCGAGGCCAACCCTCAAAGTCGATAGGGTAGTGATCTTGGACAACTCTCCTGGAGCCTCCATTGGTCAAGCAAACAATGAGCTCACCAATGATCTTGATATGCATCGAGGCGAGACGATCAAGTAGGTGAACAAGGAGATATAGCGAGAAGAAATTCCCTCTCATCGGGTTGATGAACAAACAGGTGATCGGGGAGAAGTAGCGAGAGAAAAATCCCTCTCACCGGATTCTGATTTAACTCCTTCGGCAATCCAAGATGCATCAACAAGCCATGACACTTTGCTATCTCGAAGCGGCAAGCTGCACTAGTCACTCGAGTCTTGATGCTACCCAGGATGCCATTGATCGAGGCTTTTGCCGAGGAGGTATTATTTTACTCCACTTGATTATTTTTACTTCCAACCGAGTCATTCGGTTAAATTACCTTCCTTGTTCATCAACAGGACACTTGCTCACCCTCAAGCCGGCTTTTCCCTTATCATTTGAAGAGTATCTTGGGGACAAAGACGATGAAGTTTCTTCCAAACCATTTGTCATCGAGAGAGTCAAGCCAAGCTAAAGGATATAATCTCATTTCGAAAAAGGATATTGTTGCTTTGGCCCAAGACTCGAGACAAAATAAGGGAAATAGCGAGCTTATTGATCAAGAGCTTCCTTCCAATCTCAAGGCCGCCATAGACGCTTTATCACACCTTGATGATCACTTTCTTGCTATCAAGAGAGCACACAAGAATATGTCCACCAAAGTTGATCGGGAGAAAAGAAAAATGGCCAAGGAAAAGCCCGGGCCAAGGAGCTCTATTCTAGCATCAAGTCAAGCTGAGCACCTCTTGAGCACCTTAGAACCGGAGCTGCGAGTCATGAGAGAAGAAAAAGCCAAACTTGAAGCTCAATTGGCTCAACCGAATGCCAATATTCAGTCTCATGAAACTAAGCTCGCAAATCTGCCATCTCTTGATTCGGCTAAATCCAAAATACAATCAGTCATTAAGGAGACGCGGCAAATCAAAAGCAAACTGTCCAATATCCAAGATTCGAAGAAGAGGACCAAAAAGCTCTTGATGAGGCCAACCGAATCAAGATTGATGCTCTTCTTTGTTATCAATTCTTTCTTAAATGTATAGATGCTTGGCTTGTACTTGAAGATGTAGACACTTAGGCTTGGCCTTGTCATACTTGAAAACAATTTCTTTTCTCTTGAAAAGTAGATAATCTTTATCTTTTTTCTCTTTTTCTTCTCATACATTACCATTCGGCTCTTCCAATTACAATTTGTACTCATAGACGCGTATATCGGCCCGAACGTAACTATTGCCGCTTCAAGCGTTCACTTTAGCCGAATAACTTTCATCGGCTATTTAGCCGGCCGAGCGTATGGTAAGCGAATCGCCGGTAGTGATGGGCTCGGCCCAACTCAACATCGGCCCATAAACGTGGAAACCCTACTACGTCGCTTGGCTTTCCCACGGTCTCCACGGCTCCCACGTTCATAAATAGGATCGGTCGGCTCCCACCATCATCACATCAAACACAAGCGGTTGCTATCTTCTTCAATCTCTTCCACTTCCTCCTTGCCTTCAAGCCCAAAAACCCCCACCATCACCAATGGCGAGCGGCGAAGATCGTAATAAGCGTCCGCCCGGGACGAGGCGGAGGGTAGCGGCAACCGCGCCGGCGGTGAGATCTCCAATCCCTTGAGTTGTGCTATTCGATAGTCTTTACCCGATCGAACCTCGCCCCCTTTGCGGTTGCTTATCTTCTTGATCCGTTTCGGGAGACTGCGGGAACACCGGCGACTACATCGCCAATGTCCGGAGGCGGGTCGCCGGGCCGGCACCCACGCTCCCTCTTCCGCTTCCGCTCCTGCTCTGTGGTGGACGCGGCGGAGGGAAGCGGCCATGGTGGTCGTCGTCTGCAGTAAGAAACGATCTCCCCATCTTGTCTGTGTTTTTTCTAAATTAGCCGATCTTGACGGTACCTCGTTTGTAGGACGGCGAGGATCAGCACCGGCCAATGGCGCTTCCTGGCGCCGGCTGCGGCGTTCGACGCCTCTGCCCCCGCGCCGGCTCCCGCTCCAGCCCCGGCTCCTGCTCCTTCTCCGGCACCGGCTTCTGCTTCGGCTTCATCGGGGTCGGCTTCGTACGTTCCCATATGGGAGAGGAACGACGAGGAGATCCCGCCGTACAGCCGTTACGACGCCGCCGCGTATCGCCGCGAGCGGGATGAGGCGATGGAGCTTCTTGGTGAAGAAACCAAGAAGTTCGGGATCGCTCAGCTGGAGTTGGAGGACAACTGCCGGCAGATGAGCGAGGCCATCACCAGTATTCACTTTTCGCCAATTGCCTTCAACCCATGTTCCTTCCGATTCATCTGCTCATTGATTAATCTCATTCTTTCTTTGCAGACCTCACCGCGGAGCTGGACCGCTTGAAGGTGGCGGCGATGGCGGCGGCCAACCACGTGAACGCCCAAGGGGCGACGCGGTGGAGCGCCTCGGCGGTGCGGTCGGGTCGACGAGGTTGCCCTTCATGGCGTGCGCCTCGGCACCTCCCTCGGCGGGCGGGGATGTCGTCTGGGACCGGGGACGACTACGCTCCGATGCCGACCGGCTTCCGCGGCGGGCTCCCTCACGAAGTCGACGACATCGAGGGCCTCCTGGCGGGTTACGACGCCCACGCCGACGCCATGGCCAACGCCACCAACCCCCAGTCTGTCCTCAACAAGCTCTTCAACGAAGAAGAGGAGTAGCTTGTACTAGGATTGGCGCGGGTTGTAAATAAAATTTTAATGAAGAATGTTGGTCCTCTTCTTGTTCTTGCTTGTACGTGATGACATTCGTCTGTTGTATTTGCTTCTTTGCAAATTTTCCTTTAGCTAGAACTCGATGCGCAACACTCTTCCCAAACGAAAACTCCCGAATCGCATGACATCATTTTAGCCGATTAGATCTCGGTCTGTTCCATGACTTGACGGTTTGTAGCGTAGTACTTCAATTCCCTTTATCTTCTCCCGATAAACCTATCATTTGAGAGATAAGATCAAACTGTTCACTTATACTTTTAAAAATCGACTAAAGGCGATACAACCGTATCGGCTATTTTTGTTCTCAAGACGATACACACGATATCGGCTATCTTTCCACTAGAGGCGATAATATTATCGGTTATTTCTTTCCAACTTCTTTCCTTTGCTCGAAGGCGATTTTATTCAATCGGCTATACCACGCTTATGTCATAATCACAATTAAGATCCAACTTCGATACTTGGATAAAACTTCTTAAGGTATCGCCATTGATGGCTCTAGTAAGTTCTTCTCCAAACAGCGTTTTTAATATATACGCATTGCCAGTGCACAACCGACAACCCGAAAAGGTCCTTCCCAATTCGGAGACCACTTGCCGAATATTCTTGTCTTTGGTACCAATTGGCAATATTGTTTTCCAAACCAATTCTCCTTACGCAAATTGCTTAATTTTAACTCTCTTGTTGTAGTACTTGGCAACACGTATTTTATTCTTCTCAATATTCTCCAAGGCCTTAAGACGAATCAAATGCAAATCTTCTAACTCATCCATCATCGAGATCCTTATAATCTTTTTGTCAAGTCCTTTTGTAACTCAACTCTCCTTGATCCCGATTGCAACTCCCAAGGCATCACGGCATTATGTCCATAAACCAACTCATATGGAGATGCTTGTGTGGACCCATGGCAAGCCATTCGGTAAGCCCACAATGCTTCATTAAGGACCAAGTGCCATCTCCTTGGCTTCTCATCGATTTTCTTCGAATAATCTTGATCATGATCTTATTTGACGCCTCTGCTTGGCCATTGGCTTGTGCATAATAAGGAGAAGAATTATACGACCTTATCCCCATGTTTTCGGCAAAATCACAAAACTCGAAGAAGTGAATTGAGTCCCCGATCGGTTGTAATGGTGTGGAATCCCAAACCTATGAATTATATGTTCCTTGACAAAACTGATCATATTTTCGATGTGACCTTTTTCAAAGGGATAGCTTCAACCCACTTGGTGAAATAATCTGTTGCTAGCAACACAAACTTGTGTCCTTTGCTAGATGGAGGATTGATCTGTCCAATTAAATCTATACCCCATCCTACGAACGGCCAAGGTTTAATTATCGGATTCGGAATCGGATGCGGGTGCTCTACGAACATTACCAAATATCGACAATCTCGACACCCTTTGTAATATTCAAAGCAATCCTCCAACATAGTCGGCCAAAAGTACCCTGTCCTCCTTATTATCCATTTCATTCGGTAAGCCGGTGATGTGCACCACAAGCTCCTTCATGGACTTCAAACATAATCTTCTTAGCTTCTTCTTGGCTCAAGCATTTGAGCAACACTCCATCTATAGACTTGTGGTACAACTGATCATCAAGAAGCACAAATTTAAGTGCCTTATACCTGAGCCTCCGGGAAACTCTTTGAGATGGATCTTTCAGATAGTTGATAATGTCACTTCTCCAGTCATTACTTATCTGATCAGAATTGAAAACATCTTCTTCTGCTGTATAGACTTCATGATTTTCCCGATATCCGAGCGGCTTGAGCTAATTTATTTGCTTCTCCATTGTGCTCTCTGGGTATATGATGCAAAGTAACTGCGAAAAACTTTTCGAAGTTCCCTACATTGTTCATGGTACCCTTGCAAGTACATCATTTTTGCATTCATATTGTCCTGTCAGGCTGATTGATTACCAATTCAGAATCACCAAATACCTCAACAGCAAGAATGACCTTGTTCTACCAACAGCCGAAGCCCTCTAAGCAAAGCCTCATACTCGCTTGGTTGTTAGTGACAGGATATTCAATTGAAAAAGCAAACTCAAATATCTTTCCACGTGGGGATATCAAAAGAATACCAGCACCACCACCTTTGTCACATGATGATCCATCAAAAAATAATGCCCATGGGGCAATGTTAATCATATCAACGAGATAAATCACGATGTTGAGTAATAAAATCGGCAATTGCCTGTCCTTTCTTTGCTTTTGCCGACTCATACTTTAAATTAAACTCGACGGTGCTAATACCCATTTGCCGATTCTCCCACTTAAAATCGGCATTGACAACATGTGTTTAATTACATCAAAACTAGATATAACCACACATTCGGCATTTAACAAATAGTGCCGAAATTTGGTGCATGAGTAATAAACACACAAACGAGCTTTTCTATAGCCGAATACCTTGTTTCGGGATCTAACAGGTTTTCGGCTAAGGTAAGCTATTACTCTCTCTTTTCCATCAAACTCTTGCATAAGGGCCGATCCTATTGTTAGGCTATCGGCCGCCACATACAAACTTGAAAGGCTTCTCAAGTTGTGGAGGTACCAACACTGGTGGTGCCTTCATATATTGCTTGATTTCATCAAAAGCCTTTTCTTTGTATGTCACCCTGCACAAATTTCTCGATCTTTCTTGAGCTTCAACAATGGAGAGAAAGGCAACACTCTTTTTGATAAATTGGATATGAATCTTCTCACGAAATTGACCGTGCCCAGCAATGATTGCAATTCTGTAAGATTAGTTGGGGGCACAACTTTGTCTATTGCTTCCATGCTCTTTTTCCCAACTTCTATCCCTCCTTTGTGGATCAAGAACCCTAAAAACTCACCAGCCGAGACTCCAAAAGCACACTTGTTTGGATTCATCTTTAAGCCATGTCTCCTTGTGCACTCCAAAGTCTTTCTTAAATCGGCTAAATGTCCTTCATGGTCTCTGGATTTGACTACTACATCATCAATATAAATTTCTACAATCTTGCCGATTAACTCATGAAAGATATAGTTCATGGCTCTCTCGATAAGTTGCACCAAGCATTCTTCAATCCAAATGTCATCACTATCCACTCAAACAATCCAATGTGACCAGGACATCTGAATGCAGTCTTTGCAATATCTTCAAGCGCCATGAAAATCTGATTGTAGCCAAAGCATTGCCATCCATAAAACCGATAACTTCATAACCCGCTGCTTTGCATCCACTAATAAATCGGAATCGGCATTGGGTATCCATCCATTGGAGTAGCTTTGTTGAGATCTCGAAATCTATGCATACCCTCATCTTTCCATTCTTCTTGTAGACAGTACTATATTTGAAATCCATTACGCATACCGCATGGCGAGAATAAAGTTTGCTTCAATTAATCTCTCAATCTCTTTCTTTACATCGGCCAATACCTCCTCTTTATAGATTTTCCGTGGAGGTTGTTTGAAAGGACGAAATCCAGGTTTTATAGGCAGCTTATGCTCAACAATTGATCGATCCAACCCAGGCATCTTGTGTAATCCCAAGCAAAACAATCTTTGAACTCCTTCAAAGCAACTCTATTAACTTCAATTTATATTCGGGTCTAAATTTGCACCGATATACATCGGCCTTGACTTTGTGCTATCACCAACATTGATTTCTTCTAATTTGTCGGCCGACATGAAACCACGACCCGGTTGCCTTTGTTGCCATCGATTGGATTGCCCATTAAAAGTTCTTGTCGAGCCGATCGCTTGGATCGGTTGTTGATCCCTGTCGAACACATTGACGGGACCTTCTTTCCATACCTTACCCGAAAGGCAATGTAGTCCATCATACTCCCAATAAGCGAGGCTCGAAGTGGCAACACTCACTGAATCATCGGCCGAACAACTTCTACATCATCTCCTACCCACTTTGAATAAGGATTTGATGCATAGTTGAGGGTATACAAAGCAATTAGCATGGATCCAATCCCTTCCCGAAGCATGCTATATGCCCCCTTGCCATCAATGACAAAGAAGGTAGTGATCAAGGTCTTGGATCCAATCATCGGCTCCACATGTACTTGCTCCACGAGTATCGAAGCATTGCCGAAAGCAAAATCTCTAAGGACCATGTCGGTCATGACAAATCTTCATTTGTCATACCAAGTTTCCTAAAAGTAGCATAGGGCATAATATTGATAGCAGCCCCTCCATCAACAAGCATCTTGGTTAAAGGCTTGCCATTGACATATCCCTTCAAGTACAATGGTTTCGAGATGACGATTTTTAAGCGGCTTATCAAAGATTGCTTGCCGAGTCAACACAAGTTGAGCCATCGGGTCTCGGCATTCGGTCTCATCAAAATCGAATATACCTCATCTTGCACTTCTTGGTCTTCGGGAGCTTTAAACTCTAATGGAATGAAGAACACCATGTTAGTATTAGCCGATGGGCCCTGTCCACCATCCTTTTTCTTAGGACGCCATCGGCTTCTTTTCGGCTATTTCCGCTTCATCTCTTGATTTCTCAAACGCCGAACTCTTCTCTTCGGCTTTTCCGAGACCGGGGAGGGCACCATTGACCTTTTTGCCATCGTAGGAGCTCTCTTCCGTAGTATGGACACTACCGTGAGCCCATGTTTGGTCTCGCAAATCTTTTCCTCCGATATCCATCAAAGCTTTTTTATTTTTAGGCGCCGATCGTTCTCCGGAACTTTCATCCCAAGTCTATCATGAACGGGACGGTTGACTCGAGATTGCCTGTACTACGAATATTGATCACGCATTCGGGGCAATTGTTTCGCGAGGCAATTTCAAGCCTTCATTCCAACGGTTCGAAGAAGGAACAATTCCAATGAGATTGCTCTTGCTCTCTCCTGTACTCTTCTTGTTCCCTTTGGCGCACTTCGCTTCATATCTCCGACGTTCGCCATGAACTCCGCGCTCCTCCTCAATGTACTGTTCCTCATCATACTCCATCTTCTTTTCCCATTGCCACTTATTCAATAAGTGTCGTCTGTAACCCCGCGCTTTGGATCAGCGTGTATTCGGCAATTTCCCTTAGCTGCATCGAAGTTTGACCCTTCTGTTCGGCTATTCTTGAACTGCGCTTGTTGCACTTCCTCCTTGGTAACTTGCCGATTAGGGTCAACGAACCAATCTCTTTGGCTCTTTCGGATGTCGAACCTTCATCTTTCCCTTTTCTTTGGACTCGGCATCAACCATGCCTATGGAGAAAGAGACCATGTTACGAGGGAACGGGTTCTTGTCTACTTTCATCTTGCCATCAAATCTTAAGTGTCCATCTTGAATAGCCTTGAATCTTTACTACGAACACTCGGCAATCATTGATATGATGAGAGTTTGTATCATGAAATCCACAAGTACTTCTTATCCTTTACTCCTTCGGGCGCAAACATAGGATGTCCCTCGGGCGGCTTAACGCGTCCTTCTTGGACCAGATACAAAAAGAGCTTATACGCTTTACCGACATCAAAATCATAAGATCCCTTCGCTTTGCTTCACCCATCGATGTGACCAAAGTAGGCTCTTTTGTCCAGGTCAACTCTGCAGCAGCCTACTTCATCTTCATCTTCATATTCGAGATGCTTCCTCCGAAATCACGATACATATCAACGATTTAGCTTGTTCTTCCGAAAACGAGCATCTCTTCCGAACCCTTGGGCTTGATTGCTCATTTGTCGGCTTTTGTGCAAGCTTGTCCAAGATCTTCAAACTCCATGCCGAATAGCTTGTCTCTAATATGTGGCGGCATGCCCGCAATGACCAATTGTGCAAGCCGATCATCGGGAATAGTCGATAATAGCACATGTTCTTTGCTTCTGCGAATCTGCGGAGATACTCCATTGGTGTCTCGGTAGTTTTCATCCTCATAGACCACAGATCAACCATCTTCTTCTCATTGGTTCCGTATAAAAGTATGAATGGAACTTTTGCTCCAATTCTGCCCATGTACCAATGGAATTGGCCGGCTGCGATGCAAACCATGTGAAAGCCGGCCTGTCGGAGACATAGGAAAATATCGATCCTCCAAGCTTCATCGCGAGCAGCTTCTCCAAGTTGCATCGGATATCTACCGACATGCTCAATGGTACCGGTATCATCCCGAGAGAATTTGGTCAAATCCGTTGGTGGCTTAACTCTTGGTGGAAGAGCTACCCTATTGTACCATTCGGGGAAAGGAGATTTGTATGCATATGTCTCGATGCTTTGGTTTCAGGCCGAATTGATTACGCATCATATCGGCCATTCTCGCTTAGGAGCTCATCATTTGCATCTTTTGCTCCTGTCTCCTAGAAGGCACTCGATGCACTCCTGTATCCCGGATTCGGCAAAGCATCCGAGCACCGTATGTCGTGAATTCACTATACCCATCTCCATAGACACTCTTACGCAACTGTTTTGCTACCGGAGAAATCTTATAGCGGATGCGGGTATATCTGTTGTCGCACCAAAAGCTACGACCATGAGTTTTTGCTCGGTCACGGGAGGCATCTCTTTTCCATCATGAATAGCTCCATCTTTGCTTGTACCGATTATCTCTTCTCCTCCAGTTGACTTCCCGAAGATTGCCGAGTGTTGAAGTACACCGGCCCAAGACAAGCTCTCCAAATCTTGCTTCAAATCGTTTGTCAACCTTGCCGGACCAAAAGTTTCAGCCATGATTTTGCGGAAGGTGCCCGGAAAAGCTGTGTTGTGAATCAACATAGTGTCTCCTACAGCTTTGTAGATGGCTCCAACTACCCTCTGCATCTCCTCCTCGTCGGTAACATCGATCGGCCCGGACCCGGCGAGAAGAACTCGTGGCGTGCTTGCTTGATCATCACTCGCCACTCTTGTTCTTGGAAAAGGACATCGGACATTTCGCTGAAATTGTTCCATTGCTTGCTCCACCATCCGGCGTTGCTCGCGGCGGCTCGTCCATGGTCACGTTCGAACGTGATCGTTGTCAATTTCCGATCCCATCTTATATTGAGAAGTTGTCCCACCGGGGCGTGCCAAAAAGTGTGTTGACGCAAAATGTGACCACCCCGCGTCTCACACACGGCAAGCCGGAAAGCCTAGCTTCAATCGGGTGCCCGGGCATCGAATCCGGTGGCGTGCCGATCGATTTGACCTGAAAATCGACAAGGGATAAAACGGTAAGATCATAATCGGAACGTCTTTGGGTGAGACCAGACAGTTTCATCTTTACGGCCCCGAAGCCACTTACGACGACACATAGCTATGGAAGCTATCGCAACGGGATGCGGTTCATTCGGCTAAAGTAACATAAGCGATGTAAACGAGAACAAACTAGCCGAATACGAGTAAATGAAGACATGTTTGAACAAGATTAAATCATTAAAGCATATCAAACTACATCTCATGTTTAAAGCATCATCAAGCACTAAAAATTAAGAATAAGTAACTTATAAATATAAATCTACTAAACAACACATGCATAGGCTACTCCAACTAGTCTGCCGCACGTCTAGCCTTCATAAACCCGTCGAGCATAAACCCAAGCAAGCTAATCCACCGCATGATACCACTCACTATGAATTTACACCACTCCTTGCTACTAGATCAATCCACCGCATGATACAATCTAGCAATAAAGAGCTAAAAGCACATAATTATCTAACAGATCTATAGATACTTGCTACATGTATAAGCATAACCGTATCGGCAAGATTGCCGAATCGGGGTCCATGAAGAAGGAACAAACAAGCAACATGTAAAAGGAGCCTATCGATTAAACCAATCTCTAGTCCACCGGATGACTAGCTCTAGAGTAACCCAAAGACTCCGCATCTCGCCGCACGGTACCCGGTCTGTCAAGGCTTATCTACATATAACGTGAATGAACCCGCAACATGTAACAATCTAGATCGATCTAATTCGGCTATGTGAGCTTGATCTACTCGATATTGAATGAGCATGAGAGATACGATCAACAAGCCGAAAGAGTATCAATCTAGATTGGGCAAAAGGGTGTTGCAAATAATTAAACATTAAATAAAGCAAGCAACACGTGATAACTTAATGAATCAATTAGATCATGCCAAATCTAAAAGAGCCGATAACTATCTTTACTCATGTCTTAATCTGCCGCACGATACAAGGCACAAGCAAAAACTTCCCATCATTAAGCTTAAATCTCGCCGCACGATACTAAGCAAAACGGATGAGACTACTTGCATCATAATCTAAATCCGCCGCACGATACTAGACATGATAGCAAGGTTGCCGGGACTTACGGAGGTCGACGGATCGATTGGCCCTCTCGAAGAACTCGACGACACGACTAAAAGGACTCGAAGGGTGGCGCGTAGCCGGTTGTATTGATTTGGTTGTGAACCCCTATTACAATGGTCGAGGGTTTATATTTATACCCTGGACAAAACATGAGTCCTAAGCACTTACGAACTATCTAACCAAAATTGGAAAGACAAAGACACGCTAACTCTATCCATAATCGGAGTCCTTGATCATCACGACTCCTTCCCTTTTCGATCAGCTTCCTTTTTCCTTTCTCCGCCTTCAAATAAAGCAGTTGCCGACCGCTTGGCCATTTGCCGAACACATGGAAATTAGCCGACCGCATATGCACTTGCCGAATTCCTCTCTCTGCCGTCTGCGGGTCCACCTGTCATATTCCTGACCAAATTCTGGTGTTAACACTTACAGTGTCTTTTACTTATTGGAGCAAAAGGATTCTTGGGGTGAAGCACCTGGAAAAGCAAAAAAAAAAAAAATATCTTTAGTCCATGTGTCATAGGTACACAATACCTAGTTCCAGCAATCCTCTCTAGTCCAGTCAAAAGCTAGCACTACTTAGTTTCTATTACAGCACAGCAGCGTTCTCAAATAGAGAAGTATAAATGGAGTATTGGGATGTGAAAACCTAAGTGGCAGCACTAGCAGCACTTGTTAAGTACCTATATCTACATCTATCTTTCATTATCTATCTCCTACTATCACTACTACATCAGAAATAGATTGTCATTGTCCATTACGATATGAGCATCAACGTAGTAGCCTTCAAGACTTTTTTTGGGCCAAGAGAGATATGCCAACTGTTATCAGAATACATGTGCCATAGATACTCTGGCTGCACTAATTTTTTCACATCAAGCAATTACTAGATAAAATGTCCAGGCTTCATGAGAAATATGGCCGAGAAAGAGGATCTTTGCTATATCATAATGGTATGCTTAGGCTGTTATTTTTAGTTTTATATGCACACAATTACGTTGTAGACTTATGTAGACAGTAATAAACTTGCAATAATAAACCTGCAAGGGACAACCTTGACAACCAAGTAAAATCAAAGCAGATACATTGCGTTGACCACAGAGACTAGTCGGCGAGGCATCCAAGCAGGCCCTGATTCAGAGATACATTGCCCTAAACAAGACACTAACTGGTAGGTACAAACTGATATTTACTTTAACAGAGCTAGATTAACATGATCCAGTATGAATCATAAATTACTACCATAGGTTTTACGCTCGTGTAACCTTGATACAGGAGCTTTTATACTAGTGTGACGATGAAGCAGGAGACATATGTTCTGTGCAGTTCCCAACAAAATTGAGATGGGGAATTCGCTACAGGACTAAGCAACCTGTCCTCAGCAAGCTCAACTTGCTCTGCCCCTTCCCCTTACCCTGCTCCTCTTGCTAACCTTCCCCAAATCCTGGTTGTTCCTATCTAAACTAACTATAATTCTCCAACCCCTGAAGCAATTCGTACCACGATAAGGCTGGGACACGACGGAGGAAGAGGACTGGGCGGGGGAGAGCTTACGAGGTCGAGCACTTGCAGGAGGGCACGGATGCCGGCCTCGTCCATGGCGTGCACGTGCTGCTCCACCGGAGCCCCCGGCACGAGTCCGGCTCCGGGAACCCCGGCTGCTTGCTCCGGTACACCAACCTGCACGCGCACACCCTCAGCGACTCGGGATTCAATCCAACAAAGGGGCGACGGCTCAAGCGGAACCACAGCCGGGCGACGGGCGCAGCGGGCAGCGGCACCACAGCCCGCCGAAATGGACAGGGCCGAGGACCGCGAAGCGGGCGCAGGGAACGGCGGCCGGCGCCGATTTGCTTCGGCCAAGTGTGGAGTGGAGAGGTCGCCGCCGGCGCGGCCCTAGTGCTCGCTCTTCGGCGGAGGCGGGGGCGAGGGGCGCGGGGTGAGGGAGCGGCGGGAGTCGCGGGGAGTCGCGGTGAGGGAGCGAAGTGGCGGCGGCGATGGCGGAGCGGTGATGGCGGAGCGGTGGCGGCGGGTCGCGGGCGGGCGCGGCGGCGGGCGCGGAGGATGGGGATGGATGGGGGTCGGGCGGGGATGGGTTAGGTTTAGACGGGATGGGCTTTTTATTTTTTTTTAATTGTGGGCCGGTTCGCCGGCCGGCCCGGCCAATGGTGTCGGCAAACAATTTTCCTTTTTTTTAAAAAAAATCTTTTCGCCGACAGCCCGGCCCAGCCGGCTGTCGGCAAACAAGTTTTCTTTTTTTATAAAAAAACTTTTCGCCGACAGACCCTCCGAGACAAGGTCGGCAAACTTTTTTGCCGATTGCATCCAAGTGCGATCGGCAAAGAAAGTTTCAAATTTTTGTTTTTTTAATCTGTTTTTTTCTGGATCTTTGAGTAACACAATTACATCTCAAATTAAAAACTTGGGGAAGTTTTGAGTTATTTAGCTATATTTCATTAATTTTTTTCCTCACTTCAATTTTCCTGCATTATTCAAGTTTGAACTGCAGGTGCATGAAATAATGAAACTTTGGCCTTCAAAAAATGATATTCATCGTGGGAGTGTGTTTTAAGGCCGTGTACCAACTCTCACCCAAAAGTTCCAAGTCCTTGTCCACATAACAAGAGGCTCCAGGATTGGTAAAAGTGTTTTTTAATTATATAAAATCCAAACGAAGTCGAAAAATCACGAAAATTGACGGGGTGTCGTGTTATCGCATGTGGAGGCTATGAAAAAAATTTGAAAAAATTTGGAGCAAGTTGCGGCGTCACATGCTCAAAAGCCAGACAACTCCACATGTGATCACATGTGAGATGTGTGGAGATGTGTGGGTTTTAATCATGTGACGCCGCAACTTGCTCCAAAATTTTTCAAATTTTTTTCATAGCCTTCACATGCGATAACACGACACCCCGTCATGTTTCGTGATTTGTCAACTTCGTTTGGATTTTATATAATTAAAAAACACATTTACCACTCCTGGATGGTCGTGTTACGTGGACAAGGACTTGAAACTTTTCGGTGAGCGTTGGTACATGGCCTTAAAACACACTCCCCACCATGAATATCATGTTTCGAAGGCCAAATTTTTGTTATTTCATGTACCTGCAGTTCAAATTTGAAAAATACGGGAAAATTCAAGTGAAGGAAAAAAATTAACGAAATATAGCTAAATGTTTCCAAAAAGGCCCAAATTCAAACATGTGATTGTAAACAATGTATCTAGGCAACAAAAAAATTTTGAAGTCAAAATTCGAAAAAAAAATATGTTTGCCGACAGCATCGAGTTGCTGTCGGCAAAGAGCATAGTTTGCCGACAGCCAACAGTGGCTTTCGGCAAACCCTGGACTTTGCCGACAGCAGACAATGGGCGTCGGCAAACCTGTCTTCGCCGATGACTTGGGGAGGTCTGTCGGCAAACTTTGCCGACAGCCCTAACGGCGTGGTTGTCGTGGCGGCTAAACAAACGGCGACGACGCCGTTTGGTCGAGCAGTAACCCGCCCGATGCCCCTGGTTTTGCCGACCCGGGCTGTTTGTCGGGAAAAGAATCTTCGCCGACAGCCCAGGGGTTTGCCGACAGCCCGTGGATCTGGGGCTGTCGGCGAAGTTGAATTTGCCGACAGCGGGTTTCGGCTGTCGGCAAACAGCTGGTTCGCCGACAGCCCAGATCCTGGCTGTCGGCAAACCCCTGGGCTGTCGGCGAACAGCCGAATTCCTGTAGCGAGAGTCCCGCGCGACGCCGCACGAAACCTGCACCAGAACAAGCACGGCCAGGACGACGGCAAGCTTAGCGTTCACCATTGCTAACAACTCTACCCCCTTCTTAAGCTGTAGCTATAGCCTTGCACTTGCACTTGCCGTGTGGTCTGTCAGGTGTGCGGCAGGAGCAGTTTAAGTAGGCGCGAGCGTGCGGTGGAGCCAAGTTGCTCTTGTGTCCAAGTGTTATTCGCACCGACGTTTGAGGACTGAGATGCAACAAATCCGTCTTCTTTGAACACAACTACGATACTCTTTGGTACTCTCGATACCAGACGGAGACAACTGGTCCGTGGTAAATCGATGGTTTTGGATTTCATGGTGTCGCTCATGTTATTACAGCGGTAATATCCAAGGGGGCCAATATGAGTTCCTCCAATAAAAAGAGAGAAACAATAGAAGCCACTAATAAACACTATTAAAATTGCAACGGGTATGCATGACGGCAGCAATGATGTTCGTTGTCAGAAATAATTCACCAGTAATCGCAAATCTCGTCATTAGCAGTACGTAACCGTATGGAACCTTTCGCGAAAGTTCCAAACTCCCTGGGAATATGGCAAGTTGTCCATGAAGGGGCGTGTCAACACCCCCTGGGGCTGTATACATATGTAAATATGTAATCCTTTTTATTCGAGATCAAGGCGGGCCGTTTGTTCTTTTCAATCATTACGTTCTAGTTGTATGCTGTATATCATATTTTTTCCACTGACCCCTTCACTGCAAAAGAAATAATTTTTACAACTACTACTTCTCCGCATCTAATTTGGCCGAAGGAGTGATTGTAGCATCACTACGGTTTTGCGGTTATAAACTGATACTGATGCTACCAAATACCAATCATAACCTGTACAGAGGCCTTGTTAAACTATCACAACTGCTTTGTTACACATGTACAATTTTTATATCTATTACCTAATAATAAAGTACCAAAATTTCAGTCTGCCTCCGGTCTTTCAGTCTGCCTCTTGGACAGCGATACGGACATGGAGAAGGCAAGCCTCGCGTAAGTAAAAAAATAAACCCCCTGTGTGAGCAATAAATCAATGTGTTAGTTTCATGAAGCCATAAATAGCTCTACCCCCGCCCCCCACGTCCTCAAAGAAAAAAAAAATGGTTTGCATGTCCACATGCAATGCAAAGCTAAATCGGCCGACATTGACTAAACAAAAATGTCGCCTTATACCAACTTTCAAGTAATTCTGCGCAAAAAAAAATAGATTCAACATTTATATATTTTTTTATTTAATTGTATTATTATATGTTTTCATGACTCTCTCCTTAAATTATATTGTGTGTATGTGTAACTCAGTCTTGAAAAGTCCAGATTACTAAACAAAACTATCGTCTTACGCTAGCTCTCAGGTAATTCTACGCCAGCTCTATCTCTTTCTCTATTAAAAACACATTGTTGAAATTTGGAACACAAAAAAACATTCAGATTAAATGTTTATATATCTTTTATTTAATACTATTATATATTTTCATGACTCTCGATGGGATAAACCAAATTGACAAAAGTAAATACTCAGCATGTGTGTATATGTATTATATAATATAACAAAAAAACTTTCTTAGTACATAACTCTGATTTTTCTTATAAAGATGAAGATAAATAGTAATATAATATTGTGGGTTTCTGAAGTTTGATATTTACTTAATAGAAACAAATATTTCTATCAAGTTGCTGGTTTTAATTAGAAATAAACTTTTAATATGTCATGAATTAATCTGCACCAATGTTGGGTGTGGTGTGTGAACATTGGCTTCCGAATGGTTCTAAATTCCACACTCGTGGCATAGCCGCTGTTTGTTGGGCCATCTGAAAAATGTGTAATGCTATGTATTTCGAAGGAAAAGTTATAACCAATCCTGCCACTATTATTTGCTTTGCTTGTTCACTTATGGGTTCTTGGGCAAAGTTGTTTCTCAAAGGTGATAAGGAGATAATGATGAAAGGGGTGAACACGATATTGGCAATCACTACAAGACCGGTGCCCAAGAAGAAGCAGGACTTGTGATTGTTGCAGCAACCACTCACAACATCGAAAGTAACAACTATAAAAATTAAGTTATTGTGGCCGCTGCAGTTATGCAAAAAAATAAGACAAACAAGTTAAATATTTGATAGTTTTTCTCCCGTTGCAACGCACGGGCATGTTTGCTAGTATAGTATTATAAAAGAAACGGTTTTTCACTAACGCCACATGTTTTCTCACTGGTGGTACACACAAAAGTAAACACCAGCTCACTGCCTATGCCTAGAGCATCGCCAAGAGTTTGGCAAATATTAGTTGGTAAATCTTGTGAATTGCCAACTCCCAAAATAAAATGCCAAGTCAAAAAACAACCCCTCTCCAAGAGTTTGGCAAATTTGACTCTCCAAATCCAAAATTGTGGTCCCACATGAATTTTTTTTTTTCGGGGCTTTTGATCTGCGTGCCGCATCCGGGCCGGTCACAGCACGTCCTGGTCGCCACCGATGCTTGATCGCGGTCAGGACCCAGGTGCATGTGTTTCCCATCTTTAATTCATCTAAAAATCGGATTCGTTCGTTGCCCCGGACCTGGTTTGTCCCCTTGTTTGATCACCGCAATTCGGCAGATATGAAGACGCAGCTGCTCGCAAACCGGCTAGGCTTTTCCTCCTCCCAGCTCCTCCTACCATGATTATCGAGGGCAAAAGCACATGATGACAACTTGACTGTTATCGTGACCATCAGGACTACAACAAGACCATGACCGTGACCATCAGATAGTAGATGAACGAGACCGTAAACATGAGATCGACGACTACCCTAGCAGAAACATGAGATCGACCACCTTGACCGATGACTACCACAGCACGGCAGCCATGCCCTAGCAGAAAAGGAGGGAACAACGTACCTCAACGCTGGACGCCTGGTTTCGGGTCGAAGAGATTCAAAGAATGGCGGTAGCGGCGATGTGGCTTTGCGTCGAAGGGGTACGAGTACGAAAGAACAGCGGTTGCGGCCTGGCTTCTCTTCACGCGGACGAAGGAGAGGTGCGGCCTTTTATTCGCGCGATGCCAAGTGAACGCCGCGCGCGCATATATGCGCGTGGAGAGGGGTCAAATGCCAAGTTAATAGATTTGCCAAGTCTATTTGCCAAACTGTTGGAGCCCATTTTTTCTCATTTTGCCAAATTTCCAAGGATGCCAAGTCAATTTGCCAAACTCTTGGAGATGCTCTAAGAACCACGAAAATGTCTACTGGTGGTCTGTATATATAACACGACCACTAGTAGTCCTAAGAGCATCTCCAAGGGTTAGGCAATTGGAGTTTGGCATTTGAGGCAATTTGCAACTCTCCAAATGAAAATGGCAAGGCTAAAAAGTTGTGATCTCCAAGGGTTATGCATTTGCACTTGGTATTTGAGGGAATTTTGGGCATGCGAGAGGGACATGCGGCGAGAAAAAGTCGCGGAAGGGGGGCGAGAGAAACGTGGACCGAGATATGCCAAGCCGGACTGCCTTGGCATATATGCCAACTCTTGAGCTCTATTTGCCAAGTTAAGGAAAATGCAAAGGCCAAATGCAAAACCATTGGAGGGGAGTTTTTAAGAGTTTTTGGCAAATTGGTAAATGCAAAGGCTAATTGCATAACTCTTGGAGATGCTCTAATATATTTACTGGAGGCTAGAAATCTGGTTTTTCTATTGGTGGTCATCCTATTTTTAGATATCTAGTTGTATTAAGAACAACTCCAAGGGAAAAGCTCTCTGTGTCGTGGAATCTCCATATGTGAGAGGAAAAGAGAGTCCAAAAGGTATTGTATCTCATGCTCCAAAATAACAACAATAAGTCATCTATACCATCACATACTAGATATAGCTCACCGGCGTCGCTATACCCTGCGTGTATTCCCTCGAGCCACATGCAGATCCCGCGTGTGTGTCCTTTTGCAAACTCGGACAGGTTCCTGTGGCGTCCATCACGTTGGATCATGTGGCAACTTTGTGCGATGGTAGCGGACTCCCTGACACTGAGGCTGCATAAGATGCACACGAGTTGGGCAGTCTGATAATCACTACCAGAAAACCGAGATTTCGTGAGGGGGGTAGTTTTTCATGAGAGTGTGAAAAACACTTTTCATGAGGGTGATGTAAGTCCCGCCACGAAAACTAAATTTCATGAGAGTGCTACACAAACCGTCATGAAAAGCAGTTGTTTTCATGAGAGTACTTAAATACCCCCATGAAAATGGCTATCCCGCCACGAAATTGTCTCATTTTCATGAGAGTGATCATTTTCATGAGAGTCAATCCACCGTCATGAAATATGGGTTGCTAGTTTTTAGTAGAAAAATAATTGCTTAAAACACTAGAAATTGAAGAACATGAACAAAAAATTTCTCCTTTTAATCTGTAGCGAAATTTTATAACTAGTCTTTCTCTCTCATGCTAACTCCAAATGAGGTGATTCTTTTTCCTAAATGTTTCTAAAATCATGCTCTATCAAATTTTTATATTCTTACAACTATTATATTTTTCACCTTTTGATGTGAATTTGGATTTTAAAAAATAGCAACTTCAAATAACATTTTGATGTACTAAATAAGTTCAGCTCAAAAAGTCATTAAAATAAAAATTGTAGAGCTAATCAAGACCTATAATGTTTATTTAGGTCATTATTTCATTCAAAACGAAGTTATAAAAACTTGTAGTTGACAACTTTCTCATTTGAAATCATTTTGATATGGAAAACTAAATTTGATTTTTTTAAGATTTAAAATTCAATTATTTAAATTATTCAAATAAAGTCGGATGGAGAAATGATCAAAACAAAAACTACAGATCTACATGAGTTGGTTTTTACATGAACCTGTGGTGAGTTCCTCCTTAGCAGCATTGGCGGAGGCAGAATGTGAGTTCTAGTTTATGTTAAATAGAAATAAAATAAAACACCACCAATATTATGAAGATATCAAGTCGTAAATATGGTTATGTACCTCACGAAGAGATCATCATGAAAATGAAACCCAACACATAAAGCGCATCCATCATTGGTTTGGAAATGCAAATCTATAAATTGTATTTTGTTTGGCAAATGATAGAGATAGAATAATCTCACATTGTGGGAAAATAGTTAGTAGTTGTTGACAATGCTACCCTTGTGTAAATGTTTCCTTTGCGAGAACCATATGAAAAACAATGTCCACGTCAAAAGTCGCTTGTACACTCACTAAGAATAATTAAATGTTCTACTATATGTCTGATGACAAATAGAATTCAGGTGTATATGCAGTTATTAAGTGGATTCTAAAAATCTATATGGTTCCTAAAGGATAGAAATTGCAAAATACGAAAAAAGAAATTTCATACCAAGTATTTGTAAACGATATAGTGTGTGATCCTCATGCAACTGTATCGAAAGTGATGGGCACAAGCCCTATTAACATCTCTTTTAGGAAGGTTTTGGTGGATAATAAACTTTTAGACTGGCTTAATCTAAGTAGCAAGGATATCAAATGTTGACTGGCTTAACATTCTATGGAGCCTAACCAAATCCGGGTTATTTTCAGTTCGATCAATGTATCCACCTCATTGATTCACAACCACCTTCTCATCATAAGAAGATTTGGAAGATAAAAATTCCTCTAAAAATTAAAATCTATCTTTGGTACCTACAAAGGGATGTCACTCTAACTAAAGACAATCTCGCTAGGAAAAACTGGAGAGGAAGCCAGAAATATATTTACTGCAATAGGAATGAGACCATCCAACACTTATTCCTTGATTGCCCTAGTGCAAAAATGATGTGAAGGATTATCTTCTTTGCTACTGGTTTAAACCAACCAATATCTATCAACCATATGTTTGGTACCTGGCTTATGAATCAAAATAAGAGGGTCAAGCTTGATATGGGTTGGGGTGGCTGCCTTTTGCTGGGTGTTGGCATTTCTTAGCGCAATCACCAAGTAAGGAGGTTTTAAGTCCATCCCAGGTAACAGCACCAGAATGCCAATTGGTATTTGTTAACGCACACAGAGAAATCCGCAAGCGCACGGATACCGTTGTAGCTTTCACCCAAGAGTATTCCAGGGTATCGTATTTATCCTCAGGGAAGCAAAGGGTAAAGAAGTTGATAATTAACCATCATACATCTGCTAACTAATATACCAACTAGACTAATGAGGGGGTAAAAGATATGATCGGGTTTTTAGATAAAAGACACACACAGGAGAACCCTAAAAAGATAGCAGAGCAGACTAGCTAAGCTGGGAGGTCTACAGGAGATGCCAGGATTCCTATTTTCTTCTCCATTACTGTGGTTCTATTCTAGTCTATACCAAAGGGATACCTAAGCGGAGGTCAACATAGCGGTTACACCAAGACACTTTGGAGCAGCTGTTCCTTTCCGGTTCTCGAAGAGACTGGGAAGGGTTAACAGGGGTCAGGCAGCCAAAAGCTCTACGAAAACACCAGCCCGAACGTGGTGGAATACAAAGGGCTGGTCGGAGCTGTCACCCCCGGGGCTACCACAACTATCCGTGGGGCTGGGTGCATTCTCCGGTAACTCGCTAACCCAGACACCGCGCCTGCGCTAGCGGTTACGTACTCTAGTCACGATCTATAACTAGAGCAATCGGTCGACCAGAGAACCCATGCCAAGGTATAAACACTACACTAACCAAGCTTAGCTAAAGAACTAAGGCATGACAAGATAACCAAATGAATAATTCAGTAATGTTAAGAAGATATATAAGAAAACACTTGAGTCTTACAGAGGACCGATACAAGGTTGACCGAACCTCTGAGGACTCTTCCGGAACTTGAACTCTCTCCCTCACTCCCAACTAGGCTAGCACTACTACTACATCTTGGAAATGGTAAAGTGGAGCTCTTCCTTGTGGTGTGTGTTTAGGAGGGGAATGGCCCTCCTTTTATAGGTGAGGTGGAGGGGGCTCTTTGGAAAAGAGCCAACCCTACATGGAAGGGACCAAACCGACCTCAAAGAGGCGGTTTCCCACTTTCCATGTACAAAATCACCACTGCCTTGACGTTTGGGCTGTCGAACCGGAGCTACAGGACAAAATTGGGCTGAGCGGGGCCCGGCCCAGCGCGCGCCGGGCGCGCCCGCACTGGTCCGGCGCCAACCGGCCCAATTTTGGTGGACGTGCTCCTCTCAGCCTCCTGAGTTGGCCCATGTTGGGGATTTGAGGAGTTCGGCTCAATTTGATGTAGTTTTGCTTTACTCTCCTCGCGTCTGGGCTCTGGTTTGTCTAGCAGCTGGGCCCCTCTTCCTAACTCCTCTATTTTGCTTGAGCCAAGTCATATTTTTAGTGTATTTTCATATAAGCCCTGCAAAACAAGTGAGACACCAAAACTCGTGGAATCGGTTAGTCGTAAGCCCTATATCTAAGTTTTGGTAAACATTTTATTTGTAAGTTGGAGGTAAAAAGCATGCAATAAGGAGCGCCAACAAGTTCCCCACACTTATTCTTTGCTCGTCCTCGAGCAAAGCCGAAAAGGAACTATGGAACATGACTTCAAAGATATGATGCTAGCATAAAAGATATTCCATGTCATTCCTCATACCTGTGGATTTCAAAGTGTCTACCATGTCGCCTTGAGCTGTTGAAAAGTGGAACGGCTTTGACACCAAGTCATCACTTTAATTCTATGGAGCATACTTGGAGGGTTTTTTATAAATTTTTGCAAATAAAAACAAATAGCTCAAACTTCTCCTCAAATGGTACTCTCAAATCGCTCAATGTGTATGATTCCTCACCAAAGGCAATTGATATATATGCCTTTCTTCATGACCTACCTCTAAAGCCGAGAGTGGAGTTTTGGATAGGTATGAAAGTGGGCATACTTGAATCACATATATTGCCAAGTCAAAAACCGGACAGCACGAAGATACAAGACATACACCTTGATCGAGATGTGCAAGTGTGTGGGATGTGGAAATGGTTCCTATATTTGTGGTATTTTTGGAGCTCCATGCATCATGACAATCTGTCTTTATTGGTGGATGATGAGTTGAAGGAGTATGGGCTATAAAAAAGAAGTATATAAATTTATTTTTCTTTATTTTTTTTTTTTTCTTCTTTTTTTTTCTTCTTTTTTTTGAACGGGGATCTAAGATTTCCCGTTTGTCTACAAGATTGGAATGTCCTAAAAACTTATTTCTCCCCTTTTTTTCTCTCTCTTTTTTTCTCTCTTTTTTCTTTTCTCTCTTTTTTTCTTTTCCTCTTTTTTTTTCTCTCTCTTAATTTTTCAACTAAGAACATAGCCCATAACTTATTGACTGGAAAAAAGAGAAGGGAGAGAGATGTCATGATGGAGTGCATGGAGAATTTTTTGGCAACCAACAAAAAGGGGTGCGCGATCCTCAGGGTAAGGGTCGGCATTTTTATTTGGTGGAAATGGTGCGTAACTCTCAGTGTGAGAATTGGCATTTTGGCGAAAGGGGTGCATGTTGTGCGCAACTCTTAGTGTAAGAGTCAGCAATTATTTGGTGGGTGCAAGTGAATCTCGATCGTGGGTGCATGACCATAATCTAACATCGGTCACAACAATCTGACCTGACTCAATGATCAAACAAGTAGCATATGACTAGGGTTTTGTATGTAAAGCATGTCATATGGCCTTGGTAGGAATTTCATAGCCATTGAGGAGAAGCATTGCTATGAGTTTTGTGCTTTATCAAAACAAAAATCTCCAAGAACTCACACAGAAAAGAAAGGATTACTTTAGTCGTACCATATCACACCTCACAACAATCTAGTTGACAAGTTTTCCTAATAAAGATGTATCCACAAGTAACAAGTGTATGAACTAGGAATAACGTTTATACCGGCCAATCTTTATAAAGTCAAGCTCATAGTTTAGCAAGATTTTATTTCACAAATTAAGTTTGATTAACATGTGTAGCATTTTTAAACAAGATCAAACTTATAGGAGCAAAACATGGGTGAGGAATAGGAGTGCAAACCAGCGTGTCCGAGTGTTAGCGTGGACGAGTCGGGTCCCCCACACTTGGATTTTTATGTCTTTTGACAATAAAAACCAAGTGTTACATGATGCATCCCCTTGCAACGTGTTGCAATACCCATGTTTCTAGACATTGTTCATCCTCCATTTCTGAAATTATTAGTGGAAAAGAATACCCGAAGGAAACTTTGTCTAGCACCAAGATTTTTTTGTTGTTGGAAGATAGGGAGAGGTTATTATTTTAAAACATGATAAGCAAAGAAAAAAATTATTTTATTATCAAAAGGTTTTTTATAAATTTTGAAAATAAGTTGAAAACAATTTTATTATGCACTTTGAAGGTAAAATTGTTTTTAGTTTTTATGCAAAGAATATTTTGGTGGAAAGGTAAACATGCAGAGTTCAAAAACAAAACTTGTTTGGAAATCAAATATGAGATAACTACCGATTTACCTTCGGCAAGGGCTCACCATTTTAAGTCCGTTGAGCAAGGACTTCTCCATTGACACTTGAACTTGAATTTCCATCATCTCATCCTGGAGATCGATGAGAATGCTTGACTCCTTGTTTTTGCTATGCCATCAGGATCTTCATGTGGTTTTGGCCTGGCGGTTTTACTATTTTTTTCTTTTGACCAAGGTTTCATTCAAAGTTCACCGAGTAACATTTTGATCACCTCCGTTTTGAATTTATCTCAAAGACTTACCCATGTGGATTTGAGAAATTGCATAGGGGTTAGTCCAGGCATACAACCAAAGTCTATTCTAGTAAGTTGGTTCAATTAAACAAACTTGACTCCAGGCCTAGTTTGATTAAGGTAGGCAAATTAACCTAAGCACCATGCTTAATTTTAAAAGCCTATGGAAGCATGATCGATCAATACTCCCAAACCAAAGCATACTAGAATAGAGAAAGATAGCATGAACATGAGGAACATGAGATTGATTCAAACGGGTGTACGAACATTGAATGATGAATTGGAGAACCACTTTTATATATGCAGGTCAATGCAAGCGAGGTGAATGAATGTGATCAAAACAAACATGCCATGGTTTTGAAGGAAAATTAAACGAGTGAAATGCATGCAAATCTAGGCTTTAGCTTTTTCCCGTAGCGCGGACCATCTAACGATATCATCACACCAATTGGCGAACCAAGATATGAAGTCGGGATGGTCCCGTTTAACATCCGTCTACTACGAGGCTAGACTAGGAGCATCGAATAGGAAGATAACAATAGAAATTGTTATCAACCTAGACTAGGCATGGCGCCGAATACAGCTCAAAGACTAGGAGCCACCCAAAGAAAGCACTAGATGTATGATGAATTAAGAAAACATGCAGTGGTGAAAATAAATTTGGAAGGTATAAAATTTTTTGGTTGGTTCTCACAAACCTTGATTGATTCATCACTCACAATTTATGATTGAATTGTGAGTGATGCAATGTAGTCGTTCGTCGTCTGTGATGGGATTGTGATCTCGGACGGTGACTTTCTCTTCATCTCGCATAGAGTTAGTGTGTACACAATATATGCCTATCTATAAGATGGCAGGGTGGAAGAATGATTTTTCATGAAAGAGCGGCACCCTGGGCTCGTGATTTTTTTTAATACCCACAAAAGCTAGTGGCAACTAGGTTAGCAGATATAAAGATAAAGATCAAAATCTTTACGCCTATTGCTTCCCAAGCAACGGCGCATTTATAAAAGAAAGCTTGTTGGCATTTCTTAGCGCAATCACCAAGTAAGGAGGTTTTAAGTCCATCCCTGGAGTGTAACAAAGCACCTGATGTAATCCCAATTGGTATTTGTTAACGCACACGAAGAGAAATCCGCAAGCACACGGATACCATTGTAGCTTTCACCCAAGAGTATTCCAGGTATCGTATTTATCCTCGGGAAGCAAAGGGTAAAGAAGTTGATAATTAACCATCATACATCACGCTAACTAATATACCAAGACTAATGAGGGGGTAAAAGATATGATCGGGTTTTTAGATAAAAGACACACACAGGAGAACCCTAAAAAGATAGCAGAGCAGACTAGCTAAGCTGGGAGGTCTACAGGAGATGCCAGGATTCCTATTTTCTTCTCCATTACTGTGGTTCTATTCTAGTCTATACCAAAGGGATACCTAAGCGGAGGTCAACATAGCGGTTACACCAAGACACTTTGGAGCAGCTGTTCCTTTCCGGTTCTCGAAGAGACTGGGAAGGGTTAACCGGGGTCAGGCAGCCAAAAGCTCTACGAAAACACCAGCCCGAACGTGGTGGAATACAAAGGCCCGGGTCTGAGTGTCACCCCCGGGGCTACCACAACTATCCGTGGGGGCTGGGTGCATTCTCCGGTAACTCGCTAACCCTGACACCGCGCTGCGCTAGGGCTACGTACTCTAGTCACGATCTATAACTAGAGCAATCGGTCGACCAGAGAACCCATGCCAAGGTATAAACACTATACTAACCAAGCTTAGCTAAAGAACTAAGGCATGACAAGATAACCAAATGAATAATTCAGTAATGTTAAGAAGATATATAAGAAAACACTTGAGTCTTACAGAGGACCGATACAAGGTTGACCGAACCTCTGAGGACTCTTCCGGAACTTGAACTCTCTCCCTCACTCCCAACTAGGCTAGCACTACTACTACATCTTGGAAATGGTAAAGTGGAGCACTTCCTTGTGGTGTGTGTTTAGGAGGGGGAATGGCCCTCCTTTTATAGGTGAGGTGGAGGGGGCTTTTTGGAAAAGAGCCATCCCTACATGGAAGGGACCAAACCGACCTCAAAGAGGCGGTTTCCCACTTTCCATGTACAGAATCACCACCGCCTTGACGTTTGGGCTGTCGAACTGGAGCTACAGGACAAAATTGGGCCAGAGCGGGGCCCAGCCAGGCGCGCGCACGCCTGGGGCGCGCCCGCACCTGGTCTGGCGCCAAATTGGCCCAATTTTGGTGGACGTGCTCCTCTCAGCCTCCTGAGTTGGCCCATGTTGGGGATTTGAGGAGTTCGGCTCAATTTGATGTAGTTTTGCTTTACTCTCCTCGCGTCTGGGCTCTGGTTTGTCTGGCAGCTGGGCCCCTCTTCCTAACTCCTCTGTTTTGCTTGAGCCAAGTCATATTTTTAGTGTATTTTCATATAAGCCCGCAAAACAAGTGAGACACCAAAACTCGTGGAATCGGTTAGTCGTAAGCCCTATATCTAAATTTTGGTAAACATTTTATTTGTAAGTTGGCGGTAAAAAGCATGCAATAAGGAGCGCCAACACCTTTGGGCAACTGGAGATTCCGAATGATGTTATTTTTAACAGAATGAAAACTAACTCTATCATGCGAGGTTATTTTCGTGGGAGCATATTGGTTACGCTTCCGGGCTCGGCCCGCAATGTGATGAGCAAGCCAAGGACGCCCTCTCGATGATGAGCAAGAAATTAGAGATGATTGTTTTAGAGATTTCACATAGAAGGTGGAAGCATTTATACCGTTTGATTAGTTCCTGGTCTATGTTTAAGACTTTGGCTTTCTTTCTTTTGTGGTCCACAACTTTGTAATAACTGGCTGTGTACATCCAAGAATGTAGAGGCCGGATATTGTATTATCCTTTATCTAAAAAAATTATAAATGATATTAAAACCTCAAGAAGAGCATGTCCTAGTAGGGCTAGTTATTGAATGACTATATAGTGAATAACACAATCTATATATAAGAGCATATGGTCAAATGAAAGACAACATAGTGAATGACACAATTTATATATATGAAAAAGGTATTGTGTATATCACTTATAATCTCAACTGCCAACTAGAATATCCTCGCAGGAATTAATCAATTAAGTATTTACCAAACATTTTCGAAAAATAACACTATTAATCTCGAAGGGGAATATAGACCCAGGTGAAGACAAATGATGAGGAACAATAACACCATGAATTTGTCTTATAGAACACTCAAAAAGTGCAAAGCTAGCAATGAAGTGGTCATATCTTGAATATCGAGAAGGTACAAGTATATTGGTGATATTGACAATTAAATTATCCCCTAAATTAGGGATGGAGGGAGTATATAATTCGTTCTCCTTTCCTTTTCAATTTAAAATATTTATGTTTTACAAGACTTCATCTTTGGTGCGATTATCATGATATGTTGACATTACATGCCTCATTAAAACTGCAAAACAAAACCAATGGAAAAAACAATTTATGAGAAAAGAGTACATCATATTCGCAAATTACATTGCACACATATTGTCTCATTAAAAATCTTGTGTGAGAAATCTTCAAGTGAAAATCCAGTTAGGGAATAAAATAGTACAACACTTAACCTTTTTGGTCATTAATATTCCTTAGTGTCTTCTACTCTTCATGAACAAATGCCTGTCAACATTTTGTCAAATAAGGTCGTCCTATTTCTTTGCCTCCGAAGTAGATTTAAGCAATTATGATCCTCCTCATAAATTCATCCTTTGAACTTTATTGGTCAAATAAATTACTCAAACTTTTCATAGTTGTATATGCATAATTGACACACAACACATTGTCTTTCAAAAACATGGCTTGCAGTCCTTCTGTGGATTGTGAAATGAATAAATATGAGCAATATGCATAAATGGCCACTTACTATTTGTGCAATACAAATAAAATTTATCTCTCTAGGGAGCTAAATTCATTAAGACTGTTATATGGGTAAATTTGTTATAATGTCACATATCTTCTAGATAGTACCTCAAATCTCATTCTAGATCAAGTCTCTAGGATTCTAATTGTACCACTAAATAGTAAATTTAGTCTTGCATTTGGTTTTTAACTATCAGTGTTGTTGTACCTACAAGTTTGACTCTGTTTATAGAAAATGGTTGCAACAATTCGATATGCTAAAAAATTATTAAAAAAAATATATTCAAAGGTCTTTCCAATAATACTATAATTATATATGACAAATATTAATATATTTTCTTGTATATTTAGTCAAAATTGTTTCTCGAGAAGTTCAAGTGACAGATATTTAGGGGCGGAGGGATTATCTTCGTTTGTACTTAAACCTGTTGTGGACTATATATACATGAGAGTTATACGTTATAATCATCAATATTCTAAGGATAAAGAATAGTTCTTCTATCTTTATCGTTGTATTCTTCCATTTTCATCTATTGTGGTGCGTTCACAAAAGATAGAGAGCGACAGTTTTTAACTGATGTAAAGTGGGGTTTACAACATTTAGAAACAACTGAGTGGTGAACAATCAACAAAATGAATAAACACGTGGTTTTTGAAACAGAGATCGACAGGAACACCTAATCTTACATGACAAGTTGCGTACTGCCTCTCTATCCACCTAAGTAGCATGCCTCGAGAGTAGCAATAATTGACCACACATGCAGGTACAATCACATGACCACACGTACGCGACAGAAAAAGTCCACACGTACGTGACAGAAAAAGCAAGCCCCTATCATGTCCTTCCCTCGCTGGTGGCTGGCCGAAGAGATCCTGGCCGCCCTCCACGCGCGCGACGTACCGAAGGCTGGTTTCATGCGTCGGACCAGATGACTGGGACCTCGCCGAGTTCCATGTCAAGCCCCAGCTTCTTCCAAACGGCCTTGGACGTGTCGACGATGTTGGTCTTGCAGCCGCGGTGGGAGTCGCACTCGTCCACGACCGTTGCCTCCACGGTGCGCTTGTTCTGCACGCTGGTGATGCGGATCTTCTTGTGGCACCTCTTACCTCCCGCGTACCACCCAGTGGACAGCGCCACGAGCATGTCGTTGTCATTGTGGTACTTGCCGTCGCACTCCGATGGGGCTCCGCCGTCTTCGCCCTTCTGGAACCCGTTCCACGTCATCGTCGCGTGCGTGCCATGGGGATTCACGGCCGGGGACGAGCCGCCGTTGTCCTTGCTGTGGCCCAGCAGGCCGACCGAGTCCCGTGCGACGCTGCACGAAACCTGCACCAGAACAAGCACGGCCAGGACAACGGCAAGCTTAGCGTTCGCCATTGCTAACAGCTCTACCCCCTTCCTAAGCCGCAGCTAGCCTTGCACTTGCACTTGCCGTGTGGTCTTTCAGGTGTGCAGCTGGAGCGGTTTAAGTAGGCGCGAGCGTGCGGCGGAGCCACAATGCACTTTGTGTCCATGTGTCAATCGCATCGTCGTTGTTTGAGGACTGAGATGCAACAAATCCGTTTTCTTTGAACACAACTACGATACTCTTTGGTACTCTCGATACTAGACGGGGACAGATCCGTGGTAAATCGTAGGTTTTGGATTTCATGGTTGTCGCTCTTGTTATTACAGTGGTAGTAACCAAGCGGTGAACAGGTGACGTCCAATGAGAAGAGAGAACAATAGAAGCCAGTCACCAGACTATTATTGGAACGGGCATGGTCGAGTCAGCAATGATGTCCTCATGTCCAAAATATCGTTAGAAACAATTTACCGGTGATCACAAATCACGTCATTAAGAGTATGTAATTAAACGTCTGGAATCTTTCGCGAAAGTTCTGAACCTCTTGGGAGAAAGGCAAGTTGTCCATGAAGGGACATGTCAACACCCTCCAGGACTGTGAATAAATATATGTACCCTTGTTTATTCGAGATGAAAGGGTCATTTAGTGTTCTCAGTCATTCATTTACATTCACAATATTCTATTTTTATGAGCTCGCATATCTCATTTTCCCTCTTGTCCCTTCGTTACAAAAAAAATATATTTACATCTACTTCTTCACATCTGATTTGTCACTGATCAAAGGAGTGGATGCTTATATGGGTCATTCGGCACGTGGAACAGGTCTGCATACACTTTCGTCCTCACTTCTTGTAATAGGATTAAACTAGGTACTATGTTTGGAACAGGAATGCTTATAAGCTGGCTCTCACATTCCTAAACAACCAAGATAGTACTAAACCCATCACAATTCCAACTCCACATAAGACAATGGCCTATATGGCAAAGGGGCTCACGGCGCAGTGGCAAAGGTCACTGGTTGGGAAGCTCCCGCCCAGAGTTCAAATCTTGGGTGCTGCACCAAAAACTGTAGGGGTGTAAATCCCTCCAGTATTATTTCAAAAAAAAAACAATGGCCTATATGGGCCAACTTTACAACTATTACAAGCTTCTAACGGGCTAGGATGCTACACAACTGATATTGATGCTACCAATCAAAACTTGCACAGATGCCTTGGGAAACTATGACAACTATAGTTTGTTACACAAGTAATGTTTATATATAATATTAAAAACAGTTTTCACCAATGCCATATTTTTTTCACTACGCCCTCTCAGTGATGAGTAACAAATTAGAGATGATTGCTTTAGAGATTTCAAATAGAGGGTGTAAGTATTTGTATCGTTTGCTTTAGTTCCTAGTCTATGTTTAAAACTCTGACTTTCTTTCTTTTCGTGATCCATGACTTTGTAATAATTGACTGTGTACATCCAAGGATATAGAGGCCAGATATTGTTTTATCCTTTATCTAAAAAATATTTTTTTCACTAGTGGTA
Source organism: Themeda triandra (assembly GCA_018135685.1). NCBI lineage: Eukaryota > Viridiplantae > Streptophyta > Magnoliopsida > Poales > Poaceae > Themeda > Themeda triandra. The sequence continues at coordinate 249,532 of JAENPR010000766.1, forward strand.
CACATAAAAGTAAACATCAGCTGTGCCTATGCCTAAGAACCATGAAATTATTTCCACTGGTGGTCTGTACATAACACGATCACTAGTTGAAAGGGTCATATTTTACTGGCGATTGTTTTGGAAATAAACATATCTACTACTCCTATAAATCTAATGCCCACTAGAAGATTTTTCTAAGCTCTCCTTAAGCCAAGCCATCATGAGGACCCCATAAAAATCAGTGAGTTCTAATAATAGGAACATGCAACAATTAATGGTTGCCGGTCCTTGCCCTTCCGGATGCCCCTAGCTTGACCGAGCCCACAAGCGCCACCATAAATCGCAACCTCTCCTCCCTGGCTCCGCTTTGAAATCCCTTCGCCTTTTATTTGTGTGTTCTCTCTATTGTTCACTATATTATCCCATCTATAATATGTGAAACAAAGCTTTTGATCTCTTATTAGTCATTTTTAAATATTTCTTTATGATTTGAACCGATATATAGCACATCTACCAGTATGGTAAATCTCTTTATATTCAAATTAAAGTTGTTCTCGAAGTAATCAAAATTTTACTAGAATACCCGCGGCAACGCGTAGGGAATCCTCCTAGTTATGCCAGATAATCCTATTTCTTAATTTCTAGAGACAGATGTCATAAGGCAGCAGCTAGAAATCTCGTTTCTAATGGTGGTCATTCTATTTTAGAGCTTTGGTGGCGCCATCAATCATGTCACGGTTGGACAATCAATACAACAGGATATATATCGTCGTGTCCTACAGAATTTACAGTCTATAATGTTAGTTCTTTATTATTACTGTACAAGGATTTAATGGTTTTCGCTTGTGTTTTGCTTTTTTGGCATTTAACTTTCTATAGATATAGACCAGTTGATAGGATTGATTATAGATTGTTAAAACTTTTCAGAGCACAGTAGAAGAAGCTTGGGGTTTGGGACTGCTCCACAAATAAACTTCATCGTGGAGTAGCTTCACAAAACCTGGAGTTTTTAGAGCAACACTTAGGTGAGCTCATAACCTCACCTTTTTTTCTCGAAGAAAGTGGTGGAGCTAAAATCATTAGACTAAAAACCGTGGAGCAGAGCTAATTTAAAACGTGGAGTCCCCAACACCCCCTTACATGTATTTTTTTAGATAAAGGATAAACAAATGTCCGGCTTCATCCATCTGAGAATAGAATCAGACCAATTATTACAATCCCCCTTACATGCATATCTAGTCTGAGTAGTTATATGATTTTTCTCATGCATGGTAGTTTAATTTGAGCCTAGAATTTGGTTAATTTAGATTAGACATATAGTTTACCCACTCCTAGAGGCTGACACGGCACTTAATTACAACCGCTAACATGACAAGCATGAAAAAAAGACAAGTGGTCGGGATATAGCACATTATTTGAGTTTCTTGAATCAGTGCCGTTTTCACTTTGTCGGCAAACAGATCTCAGATTCTCAAGCCAGCTGTTGACGAATAAATCCGCCAACACACCGGTGGCGGGCCTTGGACGCCCTAGAGGTGCCTTGAAGCGACCTGCAACAGCAACGACGACGTAGCGTGGCCGGCAAACCGATCTAGAGATCGATAAACCGACGTAGAGCCCGCCGACGGAAGGGTAAACCCTAGAACAACCTCCGGGAAGACCCGTCGGGAGGATGCACGTAGGGGATCTCCTAGGAACCAGCGGATGGCGCCTAGAATCGCCGATGAACTCGCGGAGAGAAGCACCGAACAGCAACTAGAAAATTAGGGCAGGATGTAGAAGAAGAAGAAGGGTAAATTGATCGTCTCGATCGATTTATGTTGGTTTGTATGTCGATTGATTGGATGGGTTCAATCGGCCATGATCCCCTCGTATATATAGGGGGGGTGGTCTTATCCCAGTAGGAAACTCTCCCAAAACTCGTCCATCAAGTTTCCCACGAGTTAAACTTTCCAAAAGTCCGATTTGCATACGAACCGGACTTGAATCGGGCTCGCGTCCGGCGCGAATCGCGTGCGCAAAAAAGTTTCTGTTGCGCCTCCTACGCCCGAGCCCGCGTCCGGCGCCCTCTCGCGGTCGCGTCCGGCGCTGCTGGTGCCACGCGCGAGCCAGTGCCCGCGTCCAGCGCGGCGTCCGACGCGGCGTGTGGCCAGCGTCCGGCGCCCCGACCTCCCGAGGAGGCCTCTGGACCGCGTCCGGCGCTCGCCGGACGCGTCCGGCGTGGCCTTAGGCGGCATCCGGCGCATTGTGTGCGCCGAAAACCTCCGCTTCGCCGTCCGATGATCGCCGACATGTGCCGATCTTTCTCTTGCCACTTTTGGTTGTCAACACATGTCCCCCTGTTTTCAAGTGATTTAGTTTATGAACTTGAAAATACTCTTTCACCTGTTAACCAACTAGCGACGATGCCCTTCACATTGGCTAACCGGTGACTAAGGGCGATGTGTTATATCGGCCATTTTGTTCTAAGGGCGATACATGTATCGGCCATTATTTGGAAGAGCACTAGGCTTCTTGCCAAACACTTGGGAAGTATTTTTTTCATATACCTCCCATTGATTGCTTTGTCGAGACGTTCCCCCTTCAATGTCTCTAGCACATAGGAATTTCCGCGTATCACCTTGATCACTCTCAAAGGACCCTCCCAATTAGGAGACCACTTGCCAAATTGATTACTCTTCGATCCAATAGGGAGTATGGTTTTCCACACTAAATCGCCTACTTGGAAAGATTTGTTTCTTACTCTCTTGTTATAGGCCTTCGCAACATGCATCTTGTCCTTTTCAATCTCCTTTAGAGCTTCAATTCTCTTGTCGGCCACATCACCTATGTTATCCATCATGAGATCATGGTACACTTCAGCGGATAAGTCATCTTGCTTGGCAAACCTAAGTGCACCCAAGTTCACTTCAACGGGCAACATAGCTTCTTGACCATAAACCAATTCAAACGGAGTTGCCTTTATTGCACCATGCTTTGATGTGCGGTATGCCCACAAAGCTTCTGACAAGACTTCATGCCACCTCCTTGGAGTCTCTTCAATCTTCTTTTTGATGAGCTTGATCAAGGTCTTGTTACTAGCTTCAGCTTGGCCATTAGCTTGAGCATAGTATGGAGATGAGTTGACCATCTTGATTTTGTATGATTCGGCAAACGCCTTCACCTCTTTAGCCATAAAGGATGTCCCTTGATCGGTATGCAATACTTGAGGGATGCCGAATCTATGAATAATATGTTCTTTGATAAACTCTATTACCTCCACATGAGTAATATTCTTCAATGGGACTGCCTCACACCACTTTGTGAAATAATCTGTAGCAACCAAGACAAACTTGTGTCCCTTTGAAGACGAGGGATGTATTTGACCAATGAAATCTAGCCCCCAACCTCTGAACGGCCACGGCGATGTAATAGAATGGAGCTCCGAAGCGGGCGCCATTTGAATGTTCCCAAACCGTTGGCACTCTTCACATCCTTTGTAGTAACGCATGCAATCGGCAATCATAGTAGGCCAATAAAAACCAGCCCTTCTCAACAACCACTTCATCTTGTGAGCCGATTGATGTGTACCACAAACTCCTTCATGGACTTCTCCCATAGACACTTTTGCATCTTTAGGCCCCAAGCACTTCAATAAAAGACCATCGGCTATCCTTCTATACAATTCATCATGCTGCCATGTGTATTGGAAAGCAAGTCGCCGGATGGGTCGATCAGCCTTAGTGCTAGGATCCTGCAAATATTTAATCAAGGGAGTTCTCCAATCCTCTAAATCGGCATTAGAATCACTAGACCGATTTGAGACATCATCAGCAGCATATGCTTCAGAAGAATTGGTTAATCCGATCATATTGGACGGTTTAACCAATTCATTTGTTCTTGCACAAGTAAAATTTATATCCTCATACATCGGCTTTGTTTGTATATGAAAATTTCGCTTACTAACTTCAAAGCCGGATGCTTGTTGAGCTAGCTTATTAGCTCTCGCATTCTTTTCTCTAGGAACATGCCGAATTTTAAATTCAGCAAGTTTAGAAATGTATTCCAAACAAGTATTGAGGCAAGCACGTAGTGACTCATCTAAACATTGAATCTCTCCACTAACTTGCTGAACAACAAGTAATGAATCACCATATGCTTCAACATGCTGCACATCCATGGAGGTTAACATAATCAATCCGAATAATAAAGCTTGATATTCGACTTGATTGTTAGTACAAGAAAATTCTGATCGGCTAAGCATCTTGGTCACAAGTCCATTGGGAGAGATTAAAACAATACCAATGCCTCGACCGTTTCTGCAGACCGATCCATCAAAATATAATGTCCATGGGGCAATTGTGATGTAATTGATATCATCATCAAACTTTATGCTATGCTCAACAATAAAATCAGCAAGTACTTGGCCTTTGATTGCTCGCAATGGCTCAAAAACCAAATCATATTCAATTAAAGAGTACGCCCACTTGCCTAACCTCCCACTGAGGATTGGCCGATGTAGCATATGCTTAATGACATTGGCCTGGCATGCTACAACACATGTACTTGACAGCAAATATTGTCTCATCTTATGACACGCAAAGTACAATGATAAGCATAATTTTTCAATGTGGGTGTACCTCGTCTCAGGATCAAGAAGACGGCGCCCAATGTAGGCAATAACATATTCCTTCCCTTCGTCTTCTTGAGTCATCACGGCGCCAATCACCTTTTCTTCGGCAGCAATATAAAGCTTGAATGGCACTCCTCTTCTTGGTGCACGAAGAACCGGCGGTGATGATAGATATTCCTTTATCTTGTCAAATGCTTCTTGTTGCTTTGGCCCCCGAGCAAAATCAGATTCATCTTTCAACTTGAGTATAGGGGTGAAAGGAATAATCTTCCCGGACAAGTTAGCAATAAATCTTCTAAGATAGTTGACCTTCCCCAAGAATTTCTGCACGTCCTTCTTGCATGTTGGCGGCTCAACTTTCTTGATCTTCTCAATCCTCTTGGGATCAACTTCTATGCCTTTATCATGGATGATGAAGCCTAGAAACTTCCCAGCCGATACTCCGAAAGCACACTTGAGTGGATTCATCTTCAAACCATAGCGGCGCATCCTCTCCAAAGCAAGACGCAAATCGGCTAAGTGAGATTTATGGGCAGCCGATTTAATCACAATATCGTCAATATAAACTTCCATAATCACCCCAATTAGATCATGGAAAATCAAATTCATCGCTCTTTGGTAAGTTGCACCTGCATTCTTCAACCCAAAGGTCATAACAATCCACTCAAACAAGCCAACAAAACCGGGACAAATAAAAGCTGTCTTTGATGTGTCTTCTTCCGCCATAAAAATCTGATTATACCCCACGTTACCATCAAGAAAGCTAATCATCTTGTGCCCCGAAGCATCATTGATCAACATATCGGCTATAGGCATAGGATACTGTTGACACAAAATGTGGCGCACTGTGTCTCACACACAGCAAGCCGGAAAGCCTAGCTTCAATCGGGTGCCGGGCGTACGAATCCGGAAGCGTGCGGTCGATTTGACTGAAAATCGACAAGGGATAAAACAAGTAAGATCATAAGCTGGAACGTCTTGGGTGAGACCAGACAGTTCCATCTTTACGGCCCTGAAGCCACTTACGACGACATATAGCTATAGAAGCTATCTGCCAACAGATTGCATTTCATTCGGCTAAAGTAATATAACTGATGTAAACAGTACGAACTTGCCGAATACGGTTGATGAAGACATGTTTGAACAAGATTAAATCATTAAAGCATATCAAACTATATCTCAGGTTTAAAGCATCATCAAGCACTAATAACTAAGGATAGGTAACTTATAAATATAAATCTATTAAACAACACATGCATAGGCTACTCCAACTAGTCTGCCGCACGTCTAGCCTTCATAAACCCGTCGGGCATAAACCCAAGCAAGCTAATCCACCGCATGATACCACTCGCTATGAATTAACACCACTCCTTACTACTAGATCAATCCACCGCATGATACAATCTAACAATAAAGAGCTAAAAGCACGTAATTACCTAACAGATCTATAAATACTTGCTACATGTATAAGCATAACCGTATCGGCAAGATTGCCGAATCGGGGTCCATGAAGAAGGAACAAACAAGTAACATGTAAAAGGAACCTATCAGATTAAACCGATCTCTAGTCCACCGGATGACTAGCTCTAGAGTAACTCAAAGACATCCGCCGCACGATACCCGTCTGTCAAGGCTTATCTACATCTAACGTGAATGAACCCGCAACACGTAACAACCTAGATTGATCTAATTCGGCTATATGAGCTTGATCTATTCGATATTGGTAAGCATGAAAGAAAACGATCAACAAGCCGAAAGAGTATCAATCTAGATTGGGCAAAAGAGTGTTGCAAATAATTAAATATTAAACAAAGCAAGCAACACGTGATAACTTAATGAATCTATTAGATCTTGCCAAATCTAAGAGAGCCGATAACTATCTTTACTCATGTCTTAATCCGCCGCACGATACAAGGCACAAGCAAAAACTTCCCATCATTAAGCTTAAATCCGCCGCATGATACTAAGCAAAACGGATGAGACTACTTGCATCATAATCTAAATCCGCCGCACGATACTAGACATGATAGCAAGGTTGCCGGGACTTACGGAGGTCAACGGATCGATTGGCCCTCTCGAAGAACTCGACGACACGACTAAAAGGACTCGAAGGGTGGCACGTAGCCGGTTGTATTGATTTGGTTGTGAACGTTTATTACAATGGTCGAGGGTTTATATTTATACCCTGGACAGAACATGAGTCCTAAGCACTTACGAACTGTCTAAACAAAATTGGAAAGATAAAGACACGCTGACTCTATCCATAATCGGAGCCCTTGACCATCACGACTCCTTCCCTTTTTGATCAGCTTCCCTTTCCTTTTTCCGCCTTCAAACGAAGCGGTTGCCGACCGCTTGGCCATTTGCCGAACACATGGAAATTAGCCGACCGCATATGCATTTGCCGAATCTCTCTCTCGCCGCTGCGGGTCCACTTGTCATATTCGACCAAATTCTGGTGTTAACACATGCCCCCTCAATTTCGAGATAAAAGGGTTTTATTTCGAAATTATCCCGCCTTTCGCCTAGGTCAAGACCGCCAACGCCCGCGGCCGTCACTTGAGATCTGCGCTCGTCGGCTTTGTCTTCAATGGCGACGGAGACTTCAACCGGCTCCATCATGGCAACGGGAACTCAAGAGGAGCTTCTAGAGGTAACCCTACGCTTTCACCCATTCGGCAATTTACTCGAATCGTTTTCCGAGATGTGTTCTTGATTCATCCGCTTTACTTTCATAAAGGAAATGAAGAACGAGATTTTGATTTCCAATCTTGCTCATCCGGGTCATTTTTCCTTGGTCCGATGGGAGACCCTAATCCGAGGGATTTTATTGAAAAGGAAACTTTGAGGATCCCATTCAAATCTAGGATTGCCCCCTCAAATAGATGGCCGAACACTTTCAAAACTTGGCCCCTTCCTTCAATTGCGGGATGGCGTAACTGGTATCGCAGGATGCAGTCCAGGAACAGTGATTTTTGGGAATCTCGGGATATTCGACCTTGTTTGGAGCTTTCTTTAGCCAAAATGCCTAGAAATGACTCCCTCCTTATATTTGCTTCTCATTTTTGGTCGACGCCATTAATGCATTCATCTTCGGCCATGGCCCAATGTCAATCACTTTGTCGGACATTTTCATGATGACAGTCTCGAATATCACCAAACCAACCTATCCCTTCAAATACAAAAGCACTAGCTCACGAAGGCGGTCAAATCGGGGAGGAGGTTGGGCCAAGTATGTTCGACTTATGCTTCAACCGGCCTTGTGTCGATAAAGAATATAGGGCTTTCATGAACATGTGGTTATGCAGATTTATCTTACGTGGTAAGTCCAATGAGCCCACTCTCGAATCACATAGTGATGGTGAAGAATTGGCGGGCAAGTTGATTCCTTTGGGCAAATATCTGCTGGGAGCATTCTACCACATGATGCATCGATCACTATTCGGATGAGGAATCGGGGTGAAATCTCTGCGTCAATGGACCATGGTGGCTTCTTCAGATGTGGTTGCAACTATATATGCATCAGATTGTCTCTGTTGATCTTCACAATCTGAACTTTCCTTCAATCAACTACGCTGAAGGTGAAGATCCCAGATACAAGTCTTGTCAGACATATGGAGAGGCTGCATCTTCAATTACCATTGACTTGGACCTGGGCCATCTTTTCAAGATCTTCTACAAGGGATTCAACCATGTGATCTGGTTTCCTTACAGAGAGAATGAAAATTTAACCCTCCCCTGCAGATTTAGCTATGAGCTGGGCTGCATAGATGATGATTCCAGGGACATTTTTAATTCTTTCATCAGGCCCTGTGCTCTACCAGCAGAATTTCATCATGGCCGGCTGATAAGCTCAACTTATGAATTTTACAATTCAAACATGGTTGCCAGGCAGCTTGGACTTGGTCAATTGCCCCCAAGGCCATATTTTTCAAGCATCATCAGACCCAGGGAGTCATTGCTGAACATTACTGAGGCCAACAAAGTCTTCAATCTTGGATGTAAGCTTCCAGTATATGATCCCAATCCTCTCGGTGATAATTGAAGCTGCTCATCCCTCATTCACTCTCTCGGTGGCAAGAATGGCATTCTCACATTTTCGAGCACAAGTCCATCCTTTATGCCAAGTTTTAATGCCCTCATTCTCTTCTGATGATGAGGTACACGCTCATAGCTACCTTTTACCTCATGTTTCTGCTCTGTTTCTAAACATCTTTTTGAACAGGACAATGCTCCTCCAAGTCCTCCAGAGGTTCAATACTGGCAACCTGGCCCTATTGCTGCCTTGGGGCATGATGCTCCAAGTTTAACAATGTTCAACAAAACACCTGCTGATGACACAGTGCTCCTGAAGGACCTTAAAAGAAAAACTCCTTCTTCCCCTATCAAGGACACGCAATTCCCAAGAAAAGAAGATCAAAGAAAGCTAAGCCACTCCCTCGGGTATGAATGCTTTTGACCCCTTATTTTTCCATCTCGCAAATGTATTTGCACTTATCACTTTCTTTCAACAGTGCGAGGCCAACCCTCAAAGTCTGACGGGGTAGTGAATTTGGACAACTCCCCGAAACTTCTATCGGCCAAGCAAATGCCAATGAGCCTACCCGGTATGCATCGAGCGGAGTGATCAAGTAGGTGAATAAGGAGAAGCAGCAGAAGAAATTCTTTCTCATCAGGCTGATGAACAAACAGACATGGCAACAGGCACCCCTCTTCATCAGTCAGGAGAAACAACAGAAAAAAATTCTTCTTCAAGACATACCGGATTTAACTCCTTCGGCAATTCAAGATATATCAACAAGCCACGATACTGCTATCCATGAAACAGCAACTATGCCAGTCACTCAAAGTCTTGATGCTACTCAGGAGGCTATTGATCAGGCTTTTGCCGAAGAGGTATTATCTTTAATCTTTCTCAGTCATTCCCTATTTGAATTAAGTCATTCGGCTAAAATAAATTTTCCTTCTATCATCAGGGTTCTGCTCTCCAACAGGCTAGCTTTTCTCTCATTGCCGAAGAGTTTGCCGATGATGATGAAGTCTCCTCCAATCGGCAATTATCATCAGAGAGTCAGGTTAAACTAAAGGCCATAATTTCATTCTTGGACAAGGATATTGTTGACCTGACTCGGGAGTCTGACAAAATAAGGGAAATGGCAGAGCCACTTGGCCAAGAGCTCCCTTCTGATCTCAAGGACGCCATAAACGCTTTGTCTCATCTTGATGACCATTTTGCCGTTGTCAAGAGAGCACATAAGAATACATCGACAAGGTTATCCGGAGTCGACAAAGCGCCCGAGAACAGCAAAGTTAAGGAGCTCTACTACGAATTTAAATCAGCCAAACAATCTTGGGACACCTTGGAGCCGGAGTTGCAGAGTATGAAAGATGAGAGGATCAGACTGGCGGCTCAGTTGGCTCAATTAGATGCTACCATTCAATCTCATGAGGCCAAACTTGCTACTCTGCCACCTCTTGACTCGGCTAAGACCAAGATAAGTTCCCTTGTCAAAGAGACCAAGCAAATCAAGAGCGGTACTTGCGAGATCCAAAATTCTGAAATTGAAGATAAAAGAGCTCTTGATGAAGTTAATAGAATCAAGACTGATGCCCTGAATATCATCAGTTCTTATCTGAATGTGTAAAAACCTCCGGCTTGTATGATGAAATATGTAAATATTGTGCTCCAAATGCACCATACTTCTTCAACATTTCATTCCTTTTGATCCAATATTTTGTTTTTCTCTTTCTTCTTCTCGCTTCGTTATCATTCGGCTCTTCTAATCACAAGCGTACTACGTGCGTTTTAACCGAATGTAACTGCTGCTGCCTCAAGTGCTCACTTTAGCCGAATAGCTTTCATCAGCTATTTAGCCGACCGAGCGTATGGTAACTGAATCGCCAGTGGTGATGGGCTCGGCCCAACTCAACATCGGCCCATAAGTGTGGAAACCCTATCCTGTCGCTTGGTTTTCCCGCAGTCTCGCCACGGCTCCCACGTTCATAAATAGGACCAGTCGGCTCCCACCATCATCACATCAAGCACAAGCAGTTGCTATCATCCCTAATCTCTTCCACTTCCTCTCCGCCTTCAAGCCCCAAAAAATCCCCACCACCACCAATGGCGAGCGGCGGTGATCGCAACAAGCGCCCTGCTCAGGACGAGGCGGAGGGAAGCAGCAACCAGCTTACGGTGATCGCAACAAGCGCCCTCCCTAATCCCTTGAGTTGTGCTGCTTGATAGTTCTTACCCGATCTGAGTCTCTGCCCTCTTACGGTTATTCATCTTCTCGATCTGTTTTAGGGCCGTCGGGAACACCGGCGACTACGTCGCCAACTTCCAGAGGCGGGTCGCCCGGGCCGGCACTCACACTCCTCCTTCCGCTATCGCTCCTGCTCCTGCGGCGGATGCGGCGGAGGGAAGCAGCCGTGGTGGCCGCCGTCTGCAGTAAGAGATAACTTCCCCATCTCGTTTGCAGTTTCTTTTTCTTATTTAGCCAATCTTGATTGCACTTTGTTTGTAGGACGGCGAGGATCAGCACCGACCAATGGCCTTTCACGGCGCCGGCCGCGGCGTTCGACGCCTTTTGCCCGCGCCGGCTCCGGCTCCGGCCCGGCTCCTGCTCTGCTCCGGCGCGGCTTCCGCCTCGGCCTCATCGGGGTCCGCCTCTTCGTACCGTCCTATATGGGACGGGGAACGATGAGGAGATCCCGCGTACGGCCCGCTTCTACGCCGCCGCGTACCGCCGCGAGAGGGACGAGGCGATGGAGCTTCTTGGTGAAGAAACCAAGAAGTTTGGGATCGCCCAGTTGGAGTGGGAGGACACTTGCCGGCAGATGACGGAGACCATCACCAGTACTTGTTCTTCTGCCATTGCTTGATTTCCGTTTTTCTTGATCTGCTTACTCACTGTCCCGTCTTGTTTTTCCTTTGCAGACCTCAACGCGGAGCTGGACCGCCTGAGGTTGGCAGCGACAGCGGCAGCCAACCACGTGAACGCCCAGGGGGCGACCCTGGCAGATCACCTCGAGGCGGTGCCTGGTTAGATCGATCAGGCTGCTCTTCATGGCGTGCGCCTCGGCACCGCGCTTGGTCTGGCGGGGATGTCGTCCTGGACTGGGGATGACTACGCTCCGATGCCAACCGGCTTCCGGGGCTGGCTTCCCCATGAGGTCGACGGCATCGAGGGCCTCCTGGCGGGGTATGACGCCCATGCCGACGCCATGGCCAACGCCACCAACTCGGAGTCCGTCCTCAACAAGCTCTTCACCGAAGAAGAGGAGTAGCTTGTATTAGGATTGGCGCGGGTTGTAAATAAAAATTTTTAATGAAGAATGTTGGTCTTCTCCCTGTTCTTACTTATCTGTGATGATATTCATTTGTTGCATTTGCTTGAATTATCATCCCTTTATTTAGAATTCGACCGCAACATTCTTGCCGAACGAAATTTTCCCGAACGCACAATGTTGTCTTAGCCGATTAGATCTTGGTCCTGTTCCATGACTTGACGGTTTGTAGCGTAGTACTTCAATTCACTTTATCTTCTCCCGATAAACCTATCAGCTGAGAGATAAGATCAAACTGTTCACTTATACTTTAAAAATTGACTAAAGGCGATACAACTGTATCGGCTATTTTTGTTCTGAAGACGATACACACGATATCGGCTATTTTTGCACTAGAGGCGATACAATAATATCGGCTATTTCTCTCCAACTTCCTTCCTTTGCTGCGGCGATTTTATTCAATCGGCTATACCACGTTTACGTCATAATCACAATTAAGATCCAACTTCGACACTTGGATAAAACTTCTTAAGGTATCGCCATTGATGGCTCTAGTAAGTTCTTCTCCAAATAGCGTTTTCAATATATACGCATTACCGGGTGCACAACCGACAACCCGAAAAGGTCCTTCCCAATTTGGTGACCATTTGCCAAATGTCTTATCCTTTGTACCAATTGGCAATATTGTTTTCCAAACCAATTCTCCTTACGCAAATTGCTTAATTTTAACTCTCTTGTTGTAGTACTTGGCAACACGCATTTTATTCTTCTCGATGTTCTCCAAAGCTTTAAGACGAATCAAATGCAAATCTTCTAATTCATCCATCATCAAATCCTTATAATCTTTTTACGTCGAGGTCCTTTTGTAACTCAACTCTCCTTGATCGATTGCAACTCCCAAGGCATTATAGTATTATGTCCATAAACCAACTCATATGGAGAGGCTTGTGTGGATCCATGGCAAGCCATTCGGTAAGCCCACAATGCTTCATTAAGGACCAAGTGCCATCTCCTTGGCTTCTCATCAATTTTCTTCGAATAATCTTGATCATGATCTTATTTGACGCCCTGCTTGGCCATTGGCTTGTGCATAATAAGGAGAAGAATTATACTGACCTTATCCCCATGCTTTCGGCAAAGTCACAAAACTCGAAGAAGTGAACCGAGTCCCTAATCGGTTGTAATGGTGTGGGATCCCAAACCTATGAATTATATGTTCTTTGACAAAACTGATCATATTTTCGATGTGACCTTTTTCAAAGGGATAGCTTCAACCCACTTGGTGAAATAATCATGTTGCCGGCAACACAAATTTGTGTCCTTTCCTAGATGGAGGATTGATCTGTCCGATTAAATCTATACCCCATCCTACGAACGGCCATGGTTTGATTATTGGATTCGGAAGCGAGATGCAGTGCTCTTTGAACATTACCAAATATCGACAATCTCGACACCCTTTGTAATATTCAAAGCAATCCTCCAACATAGTCGGCCAAAAGTACCCCGTCCTTCGATTATCCATTTCATTCGGTAGGCCGACGATGTGCACCACAAGCTCCTTCATGAACTTCAAACATAATCTTCTTAGCCTCTTCTTGACTCAAGCACTTGAGCAACACTCCATCTATAGATTTATGGTACAACCGATCATCAAGAAGTACGAATTTAAGGGCCTTATACCACGAGCCTTCGGGAAACTTTTTGAGATGGGTCTTTTAGATAGTTGATAATGTCACTTCTCCAGTCATTACTTATCGATCAGAATTGAAAACATCTTCTTCTGCTGCATAGATTTCATGATTTTTCCGATATCCAGAAGCAGCTTGAGCCAATCTATTCGCTCCTCCATTGTGCTCTCTGGGTATATGATGCAAAGTTACCACTGAAAACCTCTTCAAAAGTTCCCGACATTGCTCATGATATTCTTGCAATATATCATTTTTGCATTCATATTGCCCTGTTAATTGATTGATCACCAATTCAGAGTCACCAAATACTTCAACAGCAACAGCCTTCATTTCTATTAACAGCCGAAGCCCTCTAAGCAAAGCCTCATACTCTGCTTGATTGTTAGTGACAGGATATTCAATTGAAAAAGCAAAATGTTTTTCCATGTGGGGATACCAAAAGAATACCAGCACCACCACCTTTGTCACATGATGACCCATCAAAAAATAATGCCCATGGGGCAATGTTAATCATATCAACGAGATAAATCACGATGTTGAGTAATAAAATCGGCAATTGCCTGTCCTTTCACTTGCTTTTGCCGACTCATACTTTAAATTAAACTCGACAGTGCTAATACCCATTTGCCGATTCTTCCATTTAAAATCGGCATTGACAACATGTGTTTAATTACATCAAAACTAGATATCACCACACATTCGGCATTTAACAAATAGTGCCGAAATTTGGTGCATGAGTAATAAACACACAAACAGAGCTTTTCTATAGCCGAATACCTTGTTTCAGGATCTAGTAGTTTTCGGCTAAGGTAAGCTATTACCCTCTCTTTTCCATCAAACTCTTGCATAAGGGCCGATCCTATTGTTTGGCTATCGGCCGCCACATACAGCTTGAAAGGCTTTTCAAGTTGTGGAGGTACCAACACTGGTGGTGCCTTCATATATTGCTTGATCTCATCAAAAGCCTTTTGCTGTATGTTACCCCAGACAAATTTTTGATCCTTCTTGAGTTTCAACAATGGAGAGAAAGGCAATACTCTTTCTGATAAATTGGATATGAATCTCCTCACGAAATTGATCTTGCCCAGCAATGATTGCAACTCTGTAAGGTTAGTTGGGGGCACAATTTTGTCTATTGCTTCCATGCTCTTTTTCCCAACTTCTATCCCTCCTTTGTGGATCAAGAACCCCAAGAACTCACCAGCCGAGACTCCAAAAGCACACTTATTTGGATTCATTTTTAAACCATGTTTCCTTGTGCACTCCAAAGTCTTCCTTAAATCGGCTAAATGTCCTTCATGGTCTCTGGATTTGACTACCACATCATCAATGTAAATTTCCACAATTTTGCCGATCAACTCATGAAAGATATAATTCATGGCTCTCTGATAAGTTGCACCAGCATTCTTTAATCCAAATGTCATTACTATCCATTCAAATAATCCAATGTGGCCGGGACATCCGAATGCGGTCTTTGCAATATCTTCAAGCTTGCCATGAAAATCTGATTGTAGCCGCATTGCCATCCATAAAGCGATGACTTCATACCTATTTCTTTGCATCCACTAATAAATCGGCCACCGGCATTGGGTAACCATCCATGGGAGTAGCTTTGTTGAGATCTACGAAATCTATACATACTCTCATCTTCCCATTCTTTTTGTAGACGGGTACTATGTTTGAAATCCACTCGCATACCTGCATGGCCGAATAAAGTTTGCTTCAATCAGTCTTTCAACTTCTTTCTTTACATCGGCCAATACCTCCTCTTTATAGATTTTTCGTGGAGGTTGTTTGAAAGGACGAAATCCAGGTTTTATAGGCAACTTATGCTCAACAATTGATCGATCCAATCCAGGCATCTCTGTGTAATCCCAAGCAAAACAATCTTTAAACTCTTCCAGCAACTCTACTAACTTCAACTTATATTCTGGGTCTAAATTTGCACTGATATACATCGGCCTTGACTTTGTGCTATCACCAACATTGATCTCTTCTAACTTGTCGGCCGACATGAAACCACGACCCAGCTTGCCTTTGTTGCCATCGATTGGATTGCCCATTAAAAGTTCGTCGAGCCGACCGCTTGGATCGGTTGTTGATCTCTATCGAACACATTGACGGGACCTTCTTTCCATTTCTTACCCGAAAGGCAATCTTGTCCATCGTACTCCCAATAAGCGAGGCTCGGAAGTTGCAACACTCCTTTGAATCATCGGCTTGAACAATCTCTACATCATCTCCTATCCACCGAATAAGAATTTGATGCATAGTTGAGGGTACACGGCAATTAGCATGGATCCAGTCCCTTCCAAGAAGCATGCTATATGCCCCCTTGCCATCAATGACAAAGAAAGTAGTGATCAAAGTCTTGGATCCAATCATCAATTACACATGTCTTGCTCCACGAGTATCGAAGCATTGCCAGACAAAATCTCTAAGGATCATGTCGATCGCAACAAATCTTCATTTGTCATACCAAGCTTTCGAAAGTAGCATAGGGCATAATATTGATAGCGGCCCCTCCATCAACAAGCATCTTGGTTAAAGGTTTGCCATAGACATATCCCTTCAGGTATAATGGCTTCAGATGACGGTTTTTAACTGGCTTGTCAAAGGCTGCTTGCCGAGTCAACACAAGTTGAGCCATCAGGTCTAGGCATTCAGTTTCATCAAAATCTGATTATACCTCATCTTGAACTTCTTGATCTCCAGGAGCTCTAAATTCCAATGGAATAAAGAACACCATGTTAGTATCAGCCGAAGGACCCTGTCCATCATCCTTTTTCTTAGGACGCCACACTGGCTTCTTTTCGGCTAATTCCTGCTTCAGCTCTTGATTCCTCAAACGCTCGAACTCTTCTCTTCGGCTTTTCCGAGACCGGGAGGACACCATTGACCTTTTTGCCACCTCGTAGGAACTCTCTTTATGGACACCGCTTTGTGAGTCCAAGCTTGGTACGCAAATCTTTTCCTCCGATGTCCATCAAAACTGTTTATTTTTAGGCGCCGATCGTTCTCGGAACTTTCATCCCAAGTCTATCATGAACGGGACGGTTGACTCGAGATTGCTGTACTACGAATATTGATCACCGCATTCGGGGCAATTGTTCCTAGCGAGCAACTTCAAGCCTTCATTCCAACGGTGTCTAAAGAAGGAACAGTTCCAATGAGATTGCTCTTGTTCTCTCTGTACTCTTCTTGTTCTCTTTGGCGCACTTCTACGCTTCATATCTCCGACGTTCGCCATGAACTGCGCTCCTCTTCAATGTACCGCTTGTTCCTCATCATATTCCATCTTCTTTTCCCACTTGCCACTTATTCAACAAGTGTCGTCTTGTAACTCGCGCTTCGGTTCGGCGTGTATTCGGCAATTTCCTTAGCCGCATCGAAGTTTGACCTTTCTCTGTTTGGCTATTTCTGAACCGTACTTGTTGCACTTCTTCCTTGTTAACTTGCCGATCAGGGTCAACAGCACCACTCTCCTTGGCTTTTTCAGAGGTCAGAACTTTCATCTTTCCCTTTTCCTTGGACTCACTGGCATCAACCATTCCTATAGAGAAAGAGACCATGTTCGAGGGAATGGGTTTTTGTCTACTTTCATCTTGCCATCAAATCTCAAGTGTCCATCTTGAATAGCTTTCGAATCTTTACTCGAACACTCGGCAATCATTGATATGATGAGAACTTGTATCATGAAACCCACGGTACTTCTTATCCTTTACCCCTTCGGGCGCAAAGCATAGGATGTCCTTTCGCGGCTTGATGCGTCCCTCTTGGATCAGATACTGAAAGAGCTTATCTCGCTTTATCGACATCAAAATCATAAGATCCCTTTTTCGCTTCACCCATCGATGACTGACCAAAGTAGGCTCTTTCGTCAGTTCAACTCGCAGCTACTTCATCTTCATCTTCATATTCGAGATGCTTCTTCTAGAAATCCTCGATACATGTCAACGGTTACTTGTTCTTCGAAAATGAGCATCTCTTCTAAACCCTTGGGCTTGATTGCTCATTCTTTGTCAATTTTTGTGCAAGCTGTCCAAGGTCTTCCAACTCCATGCCGAATAGCTTGTCTCTCGATATGTGGCGGCATGCCCGCAATGATCAATTGTGCAAGTTGATCATCGGGAATAGTCAGAGAATAGCACATATTCTTCGCTTCTCTGAATCTACGAAGATACTCCATTGGTGTCTCAGTAGTCTTCATCTTCATAGCCCAAAGATCAACCATCTTCTTTTCATTGGTTCCTGTATAAAAGTATGAATGGAACTTTTGCTCCAATTCTGCCCATGTACCAATGGAATTAGCCGGCTGCGATGCAAACCATGTGAAAGCTGGCCCTGTCAGAGACATAGGAAAATATCTAATCCTCCATGCTTCATCACTAGCGGCTTCTCCAAGTTGCATCAAATATCTGCGACATGCTCAATGGTACTGGTGTCATCGACCGAGAGAATTTGGTCAAATCCGTTGGTGGCTTAACTCTTGGTGGAAGAGCTACCCTATTGTACCACTCGGGAAAGGAGATTTGTATGCATATGTCTAATGCTTTGGTTTTCGGGCCGAATTGATTCGCATCATATCGGCCATTCGCTTAGGAGGTCATCATTTGCATCTTTCGCTCCCCTGTCTCCTAGAAGGCACTCCGATGCACTCCCGTACCCTGGATTCGGCAAAGCATTCGAGCACGTAATCGGTGAATTCATTGTACCCATCTCCATAGACACTCTTCGCAATCTATTTGCCTTTGGGGAGATCTTGTAGCGAGATGCGGGTATATCATGTTGTTGCACCAAAAGCTACTTGACCATAAGTTTGCTGCTCGGTCACAGGAGGCTTCTCTTTTTCATCGTGAATAGCTCCATCTTTGCTTGTACCGATCATCTCTTCTCCTCCAGTTGGCTTCCCTGAAGATTGCTGAGTGTTGAAGTACACTGGCCCAGCAAGCTCTCCAAATCTTTCTTCAAAGCGCTTGTCAACTGCTGGACCAAAAGTGTCAGCCATAATCTTGCGGAAGGTGCCCAGAAAAGCTGTGTTGTGATTCAACATGGTGTCTCCTCTGACTTTGTAAATGGCTCCAACTACCCTCTGCATCTCCTCCTCGTCGTAATATCGAGGCCCGACCGGCGAGAAGAACTCGTGGCAATGATTGCTTGACGATCACTCGCCACTCTTGTTTTTGGAAAAAGACATCGAGACATTTCGCGATAATCTTTTGTTCCATTGCTTGCTCTACCATCCGGCGTTGCTCGGGTGCCGGCTCGTCCATGGTCACGTTTAGAACGTGATGTTGTCAATTTCCGATCCCATCCTAGGCGAGAAGTGGTCCCACCGAGCATGCCAAAAAGTGTGTTGACACAAAATGTGGCGCACTGTGTCTCACACACAGCAAGCCGGAAAGCCTAGCTTCAATCGGGTGCCGGCGTCGAATCCGGAGCGTGCCGATCGATTTGACACGAAAATCGACAAGGGATAAAACAGTAAGATCATAAACCGGAACGTCTTGGGTGAGACCAGACAGTTCCATCTTTACGGCCCCGAAGCCACTTACGACGACATATAGCTATAGAAGCTATCGCGCAACATTGCATTTCATTCGGCTAAAGTAATATAACGATGTAAACAAGACGAACTTGCCGAATACGGTTGATGAAGACATGTTTGAACAAGATTAAATCATTAAAGCATATCAAACTATATCTCAGGTTTAAAGCATCATCAAGCACTAATAACTAAGGATAGGTAACTTATAAATATAAATCTATTAAACAACACATGCATAGGCTACTCCAACTAGTCTGCCGCACGTCTAGCCTTCATAAACCCGTCGGGCATAAACCCAAGCAAGCTAATCCACCGCATGATACCACTCGCTATGAATTAACACCACTCCTTACTACTAGATCAATCCACCGCATGATACAATCTAACAATAAAGAGCTAAAAGCACGTAATTACCTAACAGATCTATAAATACTTGCTACATGTATAAGCATAACCGTATCGGCAAGATTGCCGAATCGGGGTCCATGAAGAAGGAACAAACAAGTAACATGTAAAAGGAACCTATCAGATTAAACCGATCTCTAGTCCACCGGATGACTAGCTCTAGAGTAACCCAAAGACCTGCATCTGCCGCACGATACCCAGTCCTGTCAAGGCTTATCTACATCTAACGTGAATGAACCCGCAACACGTAACAACCTAGATTGATCTAATTCGGCTATATGAGCTTGATCTATTCGATATTGGTAAGCATGAAAGAAAACGATCAATAAGCCGAAAGAGTATCAATCTAGATTGGGCAAAAGAGTGTTGCAAATAATTAAACATTAAACAAAGCAAGCAACACGTGATAACTTAATGAATCTATTAGATCTTGCCAAATCTAAGAGAGCCGATAACTATCTTTACTCATGTCTTAATCCGCCGCACGATACAAGGCACAAGCAAAAACTTCCCATCATTAAGCTTAAATCCGCCGCACGATACTAAGCAAAACGGATGAGACTACTTGCATCATAATCTAAATCCGCCGCACGATACTAGACATGATAGCAAGGTTGCCGGGACTTACGGAGGTCGACGGATCGATTGGCCCTCTCGAAGAACTCGACGACACGACTAAAAGGACTCGAAGGGTGGCACGTAGCCGGTTGTATTGATTTGGTTGTGAACGTTTATTACAATGGTCGAGGGTTTATATTTATACCCTGGACAGAACATGAGTCCTAAGCACTTACGAACTATCTAAACAAAATTGGAAAGATAAAGACACGCTGACTCTATCCATAATCGGAGCCCTTGACCATCACGACTCCTTCCCTTTTCGATCAGCTTCCCTTTCCTTTTTCCGCCATCAAACGAAGCGGTTGCCGACCGCTTGGCCATTTGCCGAACACATGGAAATTAGCCGACCGCATATGCATTTGCCGAATCTCTCTCTCTGCCGCCTGCGGGTCCACCTGTCATATTCCTGACGAAATTCTGGTGTTAACAGATACTCATCTTTAGGAGTGGCTCTATTCAAATCTCTGAAATCAATGCATACTCTAATCTTGCCGCTGTCCTTCTTCTCAACCGGTACAATGTTAGAGACCCACTCCGCATATTGGCATGGACGTATGAATTCCGCCTGCAACAACCTTTTGATCTCCTCCTTTATTCGGTCATGGATGGCCGAATTGAAGCGCCTTGGGTGTTGCTTGACAGGTTTGAAATTTTTCTTGAGAATAAGCCAATGCTCAACAAGATCTTGGCTCAATCCCGGCATCTCGGCGTAGTTCCATGCAAAACAATCAACATATTCCTTGAGAAGTGCGATTAATTCAACTTTGAAATCGGCTTCCAAGTTTTGGTTAATAAACGTCGGCCGCGGCGTAGTACCATCCCCAATGTCAACTTGCTCCAAAGGGTCGGCCGATGTAAAACCTTGGCCCAACTTATTGAGCTCATCAAAGTCATCAATTGCTTCACAAGTATCGGTCTTTTCAGCCCGATATTGTTCTAAACGATGCTTTAACCATTCGCGATTATCCATTAAATGATTGTGTTGAGCCGATTGTCAATTGGCTTGAGAGATATTGGAACAAAGAAGCCCCTAGAATAATCAACATAATCATATGTAGAGAGATCCCTGCCTGATAAACACCCCATGGCGCCATGCCCTTCGGCCTCGGACGAATCGGCAATTGCAACTTCAGCCGATGAATCCGCATGGACAATCTCCACAGCATCACCAACCCACTGGATGAGAAACTGGTGTAGACTGGAAGGGACACACTCATTAGCATGTATCCAATCACACCCAAGTATCACATTGTAGCTCCCTTTGATATCGGCGATGAAGAAAGCGGTAGCCAAGGTCTTGCTCCCGATGGTCAACTCAACGTTAGCAATTCACTTGGCCGGAATCAGAGCATCACCACCTACTCCTGTGATGGTTATGTTGGTCCAGATTAGCTCCTCCTCCTTGATCCCAAGCTCGTGTATGGCATGACATTGACGATCGCACCGCTGTCCACTAGCATGCTATGCACCGGAGTCCCATTGATGTGACCTCTCAAGTTGAGAGGTCGAAGATGGTCCACCTTGACTCCCGGCTTCTTGAATATGGCGTCTTCCACCGCAAATACTAGCTCCCGCCGGTGGCTCCTCTTCATCATGTCGGATCACGTAGTAATCCGAAGATAGATACACCACGTTGATCCGCTCCGGCGATGGCTCATAATCCACCATCTCATCGTCTTGTTCCGCCGGAGTTTCCATACCTAGCACATCGGCAATCGCAGCAGCAAACTCTGCAGGATTCTCCCCAATATTTTCAGAAACCGTTGTAATCGGTTCCGTCTCCTTGGGAGGGGTTGCAACCGATTCAACAACTTCTGGAACATTTACTTCAGCAACTACCGGCTTAGCTGATTCTTCAATCGGCTTGGTCGGTTCATGCTCTATTGTCTCTTGAGCCACCTCTTCCGGCTTGACCGATTCTTCAATCGGTTTGGCCGGCACCGGCTCTGCAGCAACACCGTCATCCTTCTTCGGCGCACACCCTTGAGGATTCTCAAGAGCTTGCTTCTTCAATTTCTTGGCTCGGGCGCGCTGCAACTTCCGCTTTTGGGTCTTGTCCAAGTTGGGTGGACACCACTTGGGTTGTGTGTACTTTGGATCCCTTGGCGGTTTCTCTTTTCCAGCAACTTCCTTCATTGCTTCATCTTGCATGCTTGCTGGAATTTTGGTATTAACCACAATCGGTTCATTGTCGGCAACTACCGGAGTCGACATTGACTCGATGGCGATTTGTGGTGCGAAGCTTGCTTTGGAACAACTTCTTTGGGCGCTTCCACCTTCTTTGGAGCTTCAACCTTCTTGGGCACATACGCCAATTGCATTGGCGCCTTTCCTCTCCCCTGCAACGATTGAGCATTGGACAGAAGCACTTCCCTCTTCCCATTATAGCCCGATTGATGAGCCAATCGGCTAAAAACGGATGGATTCACCTTATATCCAGCAGCACCTTCAAACCCTTGACGCGATGATGTAGCATTTGGGTACGGCACCCACACACCTTGGGCGCCCCACCACGGCAAAGGCAAGACGAGTGGAGCTGGAGTCACTGGTGGTCCCCAACGAGATGGCCGCGAACGAACAACCTGCGAATAAGAACCAGCTGAAAGAGTTGTAGCCTTTTGCCTCTTGTCTTCATCTTCACGTTTGGGAGGCGTAGACTCTCTTTTTTATCGGCCGATTGGTTAGAATCGGCCTTTTTTGTTGTTTGTACTTTGCCATCGGCTTGTCAAAAGTACAAAGTGGCTTCACCACAAATTTCTTAGGCTTCGGCTCCTTCTCCTTCCAAACTCCTACTTTCGGCTTGTGTGGAATGAATGTGCGGGTCACATGAATGTCGGAAGTAACGGATTTTTTCGGGAGATTGAGAGTCGGTTTGACCGATTGTATCAATCGGTTTGGCCGACTTGGAAGTTCCCGAGCACCATCGCGGGGGCAGCCTTGGGCACCTCCGCCTTGTTTGCTTGGTCGCCCGCCCGATCGTAGAGATCGGTCGTGACGGCCGTTGACACGTTGCTTGAGTTTCATACCATCTTTGCCTTCTTAATGCCTCCGCCGATCCAAAGCGGTGATGGTGAGCTTATTCTTGCCATCTTGATTCTTCTCCATCACCACTTGCCGCCTCGAATTCGGACATTCGGTGCGGGTCGTGGTTCGCCGATGATGACGTTCTTGCCTTTAGCTCCATCGGCTTGTTCGGACGAATCAAAATAGCCGGAGTCCCCGCCTCAATAGTATTGGTGTTGTTGTTTGGGAAGGGGTTCTTCTTGATCTCCATGTCTACAAGACTTAATCGTCCCTCATTAAGGGCCGATTGTATCTGTCGACGGAAATAATTGCAATCATTAGTGGCATGAGAATAAGAATTATGATAGCAATAAGCTCTCTTCTTAATCTCATCTCGCGAAGGCATGGTATAATTAATTCTAATGTGCCCGATTTTCAGCAACTCATCAAAAATACGGTCACATTTAGAAACATCAAAAGTAAACTTTACTTCCTCACCCCGATTCTTTTGAATCGGTTTGAGAGAAGGGCAAGTCACAAGCTTGTTCTCTGCTGGCCACCTAATTTCAGCGGCGTTGCATTCACCTGTCTCATCCTCCGAACTTTCTGAAACAATATGAAAAGTATGTGTGTTCGAACGATGAGACTTATATGCCTCGCGAGACTCTTTAAGGCGCGATTCCCAATAAACGGCCTTCTCGACAAGGTGGTTGAAATTATTAAATTGTACATTCTCAAGTTTCTCACGAATCCTAGAATGCAAACCATTAAAGCATATATCAACCAAATCTCTTTCAGAGATCATCAAATGAAAGCATCGGTTCTTGATATCTCTAGCCCTTTTAATGAAATCAATAACAGTTTCATCTCGTCCTTGACGAACCGATGTAAGATGTGACAATCTAGTTTCTTGGATCCCGGTATAAAAGTGACTATGAAATTTCTCTTCCAATATGGCCCAAGAACTAATGGTGCATGCGAGGTAATGAAGTAAACCAAGCAAAAGCTGTGCCGTGTAAGAGATAAAGGAAAATAACGTACTTTCATGTAATCATAGGCACATCCTTCTCCTAGTTGAGCTAAATACATGCTAACATGCTCCATAGATGTTTTATCATCACTACCACTAAATTTACGAAAATCCGGCACTTTCCATCCCGAAGGAACTTTCATGTAATCAAAGTGCGGGAGGTATGGTTTGTGGTAGATAACATTACTAGGCCTAAGGGGTACACCTAGAGTTTCCTCAAGAGACTTAGACAAATCTTCCTTAAACCGATTAAGTGTGTCGGTGTAATCGGTAGAAGGAGTGTTCTTAGATCTACCTTGATGGGGAATTTCACTAGGTGACTTCGGTGGGTTTGGGAGGATTGCTTCTCCCGCCGAAGACTTACTCTTTTGCTTCTTATCGGTCCATGGAGAATGATCCGAATCTTGACAAAGGTAACTATAGGCTTGGGTTTAGCGAGAATCGGTCTTGCTTGTTTTGTGTGTTTTGAAGCCCGATTTGCTCTTATTTGCCTTAGCATAAAGGGTTTGATTCTCATAAAAATTAGGAGGCATACCATATTGATATTCTACTTCTTCATCATCCGATTCGTCCAAATCGGATTGATGTTTGCCTTCTAACCTATCGAATCTAGCCATAATCATATTAACCACAGAAGCTAACGTTCCCTCTAAAACCTTCTTATGAGTATCTAACATAGCGGCAATATCATCATGCGTAGGGCCATCTTCAAATAAAGGTTTTTCGTTGCTTACCTTCTTCCCTGAAGATGAAGATGTGAACAACCCGGTGTAGTCCGGCTCCTTGACTTGCTTGACATTATCCCGGCGCCCCTTGTGGCAGCTCTCGAAGAAAGCTTTGCACATAGCGTCGAGTTGTCCTTGGAGCTTGCTACGGAGATCGTCGGGAAGCTCGTCCATGTTTTGTGGGCAAACGATGTTCTTGGAGCTGATGTTGGTACGATCATCTCCACTTGAATCACCGTCACGGCTGCTCCCCATGTTAGTAGATGGATACTGGAGACGGCGCCTTACGCTTTTCCCCACCGGAGTCGCCAAAAAGTGTGTAGATGAATAAATCCGCTAACACACCGGTGGCGGGCCTTGGACGCCCTAGAGGTGCCTTGAAGTGACCTGCAACAGCAACGACGACGTAGCGTGGCCGGCAAACTAATCTAGAGATCGATAAACCGACGTAGAGCCCGCCGACGGAAGGGTAAACCCTAGAACAACCTCCGGGAAGACCCGTCGGGAGGATGCACGTAGGGGATCTCCTAGGAACCAGCGGATGGCGCCTAGAATCGCCGATGAACTCGCGGAGAGAAGCACCGAACAGCAACTAGAAAATTAGGGTAGGATGTAGAAGAAGAAGAAGAAGAAGGGTAAATTGATCGTCTCGATCGATTTATGTTGGTTTGTATGTCGATTGATTGGATGGGTTCAATCGGCCATGATCCCCTCGTATATATAGGGGTGTCTTATCCAAGTAGGAAACTCTCCCAAAACTCGTCCATCAAGTTTTCCATGAGTTAAACTTTCCAAAAGTCTGATTTGCATACGAACCAGACTTGAATCGGGCTGCTCGTCACAGCGCCGGACGCGCGCCGGCGCGTCTGGCGCGCGTCCGGCGCTCGCGTCCGGCGCGAATCGCGTGCGCAAAAAAGTTTCTGTTGCGCGTCCTACGCCTGAGCCCGCGTCCGGCGTCCTCTCGCGGTCGCGTCCGGCGCTGCTGGTGCCACGCGCGAGCCAGCGCCCGCGTCCGGCGCGGCGTCCAACGAGGCGTGTGGCCAGCGTCCGGCGCCCCGACCTCCCGAGGAGGCCTCTGGACCGCGTCCGGCGCTCGCCGGATGCGTCCGGCGTGGCCTTAGGCGGCCTCCGGCGCATTGTGTGCGCCGAAAACCTCCGCTTCGCCATCCGATGATCGCCGACATGTGCCGATCTTTCTCTTGCCACTTTTGGTTGTCAACACCAGCACAATCATTTCTTATCGCCATATTTGACTACCGATCGGACATGCGTGAGCGTGACGAACATTTTCAATCTTGGACAATAAGTCAACAACTGACAGCAACAGTGGGATCAAGTTGTGTGAGTAGCACAAGCCAGGGAAGGGAGGAGGAAGGAGGAAGACGAGCTACTTGGAGAAGGGGAAAAGTAACGCTACGATGAATGATTCAAAATAACAGGGTTCAGTTTTCAATTCTCTGGTTTCCTCACTTCTCTCTCGAGTGCTTAAGTACTCTAGCCTTGCCACTCGGGACCGAAGACCTTCTTGTTGGGCCGGGCGTCGCGCTTGGGCCGGACGTGAAGAACTGGATCGGCTTGTTCACTTGTAGAAGGACCGGTAGATGGGCTTGTGCTAACATCCCCTCCCCCTTGAGAAGCGGCATGACCCCATGCCGGAGCTCTTGGAAACTGCTGCTTGATTGCTGCTTCAGTCTCCCAAGTCGCCATGTCGTCAGGCATATGAGACCAGCGAACCAACACCTGCTCAACGGGATTGGGGCCGGTAGTCCAACGGCGCTGCAGAATCTTGAGAGGAATCTGGTATTGAACCAAGTCAGAAGGAAGAGCAGACGCCACTGGCTAGTCACCTGGAGAACGCTTAAGCTGAGATACATGGAACACCGGATGCACCGAAGAAGATGGAGGGAGATCCAGCTTGTAAGCCACCTTGCCCACCCTTGCAACAATCTTGAACGGGCCAAAGAAGCGGAAACTGAGCTTGTGACAAGCACGTCGGGCTACTGAAGACTGAACATACGGCTGCAACTTTAGGAAAAAGAGTCACCCACGTAAAAGGATCTTTCGTAACGATACTTATCTCGCACGGTGCTTCATTCGAGTCCGTGCCCGAAGCAAGTGTTGCCGAATGGATTCTTGCATCGAGCGTGTTCTTCTAGCCGATGGACAACTCGGGCACGTCGAGGCAGCATCAATGTCCAGGCCAAGATGATGGGGTGGAAAACCATACAACACCTCAAACGGGTCCGGCCGAGTGCTGAATGGAATGATGAATTATACGAGTGGTGAAGATAGCCAAGAAGACCCGCACTGGGACGGGGAATGAATAAAGCACCGAAGATACATTTCCATGCACTGATTGACGCGCTCAGTTTGTCCATCCGTCTGTGGATGGTATGCTGTGCTCATATTGAGATCGACACCAGCCAAAGTGAACAATGTCTGCCAAAGCTTGCTAGTAAAGACTCGATCTCGATCTGAAACAATAGCCAAAGGCAAGCCGTGAAGCCTGTAGACATTGTCATAGAACAGCTTGGCCACCGTAATTCGAGAATGGATGGCGAAGACCAATGAAGTGAGCAAACTTTGAGTACTTGTCGACCACCACC
Organism: Themeda triandra; assembly: GCA_018135685.1. Taxonomy (NCBI): domain Eukaryota; kingdom Viridiplantae; phylum Streptophyta; class Magnoliopsida; order Poales; family Poaceae; genus Themeda; species Themeda triandra. The sequence continues at coordinate 277,036 of JAENPR010000766.1, forward strand.
ATGACTGCGTTGAAGGAACCTGATGGAGGAAGGCCTTCGACAAAATCCATTGTGACCACATCCCAAGAGGCTTTAGGCACCGGCAAGGCTGAAGCAACCCGGGATATCGAGAGCGATCGAGGCTTGGCTTGCAAACAAGTCGACAAGCCCGAATGTAGTCCTTGATATCGAACACATCGCGGGCCGGAAGAACAACTGTTTAATGCGATGGGCGTAGCGGGAACTCCGAGTGACCTCCAATAGGACTGTTATGCGGTGCCATAATCACTCGAGTATGTAGCTCTTTGAAGGATCCCAGCCATATCTTCTTCTTGTATAGAATGATGCCGTTCTACGAGAATATGGTTCAGCGAGAGGATGGATCGACAGACAAGCGCGCAAGCAATGACCGAGCTTCGAGAATTTGTGGAATACCAATCGGTCAATTCCTGCAGCCACAAGTGAGTAGGGGAGCTAATTGCCAAAACCTCTTCCCCGATAACCCCGCCGAGACAAAGCATCGGCCGCTCGATTGTCAATCCCTTTCTTGTACAGAATCTTATAGCGCAACCCGAGCAACTTAGTGAACAACTTCGTCGCCGGGGAGTATGAAGTCTTTGCTCATTAAGATGGATCGACTCTTCGATCCGTGTGTATGAAGAACTCATTCTGGAGCAAGTAGTGACGCCACTGGTCCACAGCCATAACAATAGCTAGGTATTCTTTCTCATAGGCTGACAAGCCACGGTTCCGCGGGCCTAAGGCCTTACTGATAAATGCCAATGGATGGCCATTCTGCAATAGAACCGCTCCAACTCCAGTACCTTTGGCATCAGTTTCCATGTGGAATGGCTGTGAGAAATCAGGGATGGCCAGAACAGGAGCAGAACAAAGAGCTTGTTTTAAAGTGTTGAAGGAAGACTCATGAGTTGATGTCCAAACAAAGATGGTGTCCTTCCTGAGCAGATCAGTCAGCGGCTTGGCAATCACTCCGAAGTGACGAACAAACTTCCTGTAATAACCCGCAATTCCCAGGAATCCACGGAGTTCCTTGACAGATTTTGGTTGTGGCCAATCATAAACAGCACGAACCTTAGCAGGATCTGTAGACAGCCCCTGTCCACTAATAATATGTCCGAGATAGGAAATAGACCGCTGAGCAAAAGTGCATTTGGACATCTTCAGCTTCCAACAATCAGCTTTCAGCCACTTGAAAACCTTGGCAAGATGCTGCAGGTGGTCTTCGTAGGTCTTGCTGTAAACAAGAATGTCATCAAAGAATACAATCACAAAGCGGTGCAACCCTGGAGCAAGGGTGGCATTCATCGCTCCCTGGAAAGTGCCGGTGCACCGGTCAGCCCAAAAGCCATAACACGAAATTCATACTTGTCCCAAATGAGTGCGGAAGGCTGTCTTAAATTCTTCCCGGGTTGCAACAAAAATCGATGGAACCCTCATCGTAAATCCGAGTAGAAAACCAGGTGGCTTGCGACAACTCATCCATCAACCGGTCAAATACGAGCACCGGAAATTTGGACTTGGCGGTCAAAGCATTGAGTGACGAAAGTCCACACGAAGCGATAGGATCTGTCTTTCTTGCGAACCATCGGGACCGGAGAGGAGAACGGGCTAGAACTTGGTTGAATCAAGCCTTGCTTCAGCATATCATTGACTTGAACCTCAATCTCATCCTTTAGTCCAGGCAGATAGCGATATGGCCGGATAAACACAGCCGAGCCCCGGGAATAAGAGGTATTTTATGATTGCAAGCTCTAGAAGGTGGTAACGAAGTTGGTGCCACAAATAGTTCAGCAAATTCAGATACCAAGGACCGAATCTCCATTGGCAGAGGAGCGAGTCGGGCTGCGAGAGATGAATCACCGAATCGCCGTGCACTGGCACATAGAGATGTTGAGGAGTCAGATATCGAAACACCCCGCAAGAGCACATAAGAGCCATCGACAGGAATCACCGACCACCGATTTGCCCAATCCACTAGCATAGGGTCTGTGCGGAGAAAGCCAATCCATACCAACAATTGCATCATATGCTTTGGTGTAAAATACGGAAATCGGTGCGAGAAAGTAGACGAGTCCACCGTCCGGGGCAAGCGCAACAAGGTTCCCGAGCTAGACAGTCGGGCACCACCCGCCACTTGAACCGAGTTGAAGACGGCACCACCGAAACACCCCGCAACTTGGTAGCCAATGACCGGATCGATAAAGGATGCGAGAACTACCCGAATCCACAAGCAACCGGACGAGAATGACCACCGATAGAAGCTTGAAGCCGCACCGCACGATGGCTAGAAGACCCCTGCATAGCAGCCTTGGATATAGCAAGAAACAACTGATTAGAAGCCGGAGGAGTAACATCATCATCCTCATATCTGTTGACGGTCGTTAAGTATCAATTTTATACCGTCAACGCAGCAAGAGAAAGGACTAATATGAGTTCACCTATTAGATATAGGGGTTACAATGACAGAATTCCATGAGTTTTGGTGATTGTCTATTTCTGCCGGGGGTTATCAGAAAGAGAACCAAAGGAGGCCCACATGTCATGATTACATAGAGATAAAGACCGAACGGGTGAAAATTGTATACTCTAGAAGACTCCGGAAAGGCGACCCCGAAAGGCCGGCCCCACAGCGGCCGCGTCGGCCGCCCAAGGGGAGTCGGCCGACTCCCCACCTCGGCCAATGGCGTTGAGTCTCGCGGATCCCGCCTCCACCGCCTTTGAGGATGAATAATTATCGTCCATTTAGGTCGGTTTGATCCGAAGGCGTGGTTCATCCTAGGGGGCTATATATTCAGAGCCCCTGGCCCCTGGGTGAAACCCTAATTCATTCAAGAGTTCATTCTCTCATCAGAATTCAGAGAAGCCAGAGCCACCATCTCAATTAGAGCTCCATAGTTTAGTAGCATAGCTACATAGGAATAGATCTAGAGGGAATCAAGCCTAGCTTGGAGTCCGGATCTGTCGGAGTTCTTGGTAATTCCCCTCTACATTCTTGTAATATTCATCATTGTTCGTGATACTATGAGTAGTACTTTGTTCTATTCTATTATATCGAGACTTGACTTTGCTCTATTTGATTATGTTCTCAATTATATTGTTCTTAGTTTACTTTGATTATATGTTTAGCATAGTTGGACTAGAATTATGTTTATGCATAGGATCGTATAGCGCTTGCTCATTAGATCGATGGGTGAGTGGTAAATATTGTGTAGGCGTGGTGCCTAGACCGTATTTATTTGCGATTGCACCCTATATTCCGGATCGTGAGGTAGATCGCGGGAAGTGACGGTCTGTTGAGTCCTTTGTAGCCCTTCTCCCGAGTATAGGTCTAGCGAACAAACCTATTACATTGAAGTCATTGCTATGTCTCTTGTCTTCTCGGTAATATCACTATGCATAGATGTAACCTTTTCCCGCCATGATTGCTAGATGCTCTTGCACTAATCATTGTATGCTTTGACTTTGTAGTTAGAATAACATAGGATTATACCCTAGATCGTCCTAGTCCATGCTAGTGTTATAAGCTTAGAGTGCTAAGTTGAGATGGCTTATTACTATTATTTTATGTGGCTAAATGCTCTCATTTATCTTATGTCATTTATCATTCATTCCTATATTTTATGTGACACTTACCCTGTATGAGATGATCGATACGAGACAAGGTTGAGCTCTCCATTATTGCATGTGCATTGCTCATCACTCATTATCCAGTGCATTCCCTTCCCGGTGGTAAAATTATAAATAACGATACCTGGATTACTCCCGGTTAAAATGCTACGATGATATATTACGTGCGCTTGCGGAACCCTCTTTATTTCAGTTGCACTTAATAGACATCAACAAGCATTTTTGGCGCCGTTCTTTGAGGGGAAGGTTGAAAGCCAATGGATAATGAGCAGCATTGCACTACATAATAAGATTGAGCACTGTCACCATTCTCTACTCATACAGCCTTACCCTTGTCTTTCGTTTATTTTATATCTTATGCAGGGTAATGTATGAAAAAGACTACTCTTCCTGATAACTATATTGACAATCCAGAAGCTTTAATCGGGAAGGCCGAAGCAAGTTGAAGAAGACCAATCAATCATCATCATCAACTCAACTTGGAAGTTTGTCGAGACGAGCGAAAGTCAACCTTTCGTTCGAGACTTGACACCAGCGTTTGAAGCCATGGCGAACAAGTCACTTCGCGAGTTCTCGGCTCCCACTATGGATAACATTCGTCTTGGACCGGTTTGTAGACATCGAAGGAGCTTTTGAGCTCAAGCCCGCACCGATCAACATGGTGCAAGCAAGCCGGTTCTCGGGAAGGCCCATGAAGATGCTAGTGCTCATCTCCAACACTTCCTGGAGATTTGTAGCACATTCACTATCAAGGATGTCCCCGAGAGATGCTATACTACTTCGCCTCTTCCCATTCTCACTCTTGGGGAGAGCGAAGCGGTGGTTCTATGCCAATAAGGAGAAGAATACTACGTGGGCATTATGTTCCACTAATTTCTTGGCGAAATTCTTCCCCATGGGCAAGACAAATGCTCTTCGCGGGAAGATATCAAGCTTTCGAAAGCAACATCATGATGAGCTGTCCCGAAGCTTGGGAGCGCTTTCAAGATTACATCCTCGAGTGTCCTCATCATGGCATGGAGAATTGGCTGCTTATGCGGACATTCTACCATGGGCTCGAGCAACGAAGACACGTGAGACGATGGATCCGCTTCTGCTGGAGGTGCATTCTTATCATTCACTATTCCTCAAGCCACGGCTCTTGTGGAGAAGATGGCATCCAACCAAGGTTGGAGTGAAGAAAGAACTCGAGACCCGCAAGAGAGGTGGAGGAATGCACCGGCTAAAGGAGGTAGACATGCATGTACGCCAAAATGGATCTGCTAATGAAGAGGCTCGATGAGAGAGCCACGAAAAGAAGAAGTCATGCATATACATGATGCTCGCATGACATGTGAAGAGTGTGGAGAGGCGGGCACAGGTGCTAAGCGCGTAGCGAAGGAGGACGTGAACTACCTCAATAACAACAACAATAATAATTACTATCGTCCTCGTAGAATCAAGGTTGGAATCAACAGCAGAGGCCTAACTACTCGGCAATTATTCGGGCAACTATCAAGGTAACGGCTCCTCCTACAATAATTACAACCGGCCGCCTTTAAGAGAGTTAGTCTTTGAATCAAGGCAAGATGATGGACAATCTGTCCAAGAAGCCGACATCAAATGACAAGGTCCTAGAGACACTCAGCAACAGAATGGATGGCTTTTCCAATGCCATCAAGAGTCAGCTCAGCTTCAACAAGATACTTGAGTCGCAGGTACAACAGCTTGTTAACCTTGCTCCCTCTGCTGGCCAAGGTAAATTGGCAGGACAACCGGAAGAGCTCGAAACTGCAAATCTTATTGATATATTCAATGTAGAAGACAGCCGGAGTGGTCCATCGAAAGGGTCATGGATTGACTCAACTCTGCCAATCAAGAAAGGCGATCCAGGGAGACCAGTCATTCCGATCTCCATTGGAAGTACCAACTTCAATGAAGCAATCTGTGACTTCGGTGCAAGCATCAACATTATGCCAAGAGTGATATATGAGAAGCTATTCAGATGCCCCTTAACATACACAACTATGTGCTTACGGCTTGCGAGATCGTCACTCCGTGTCCCTTTGGGAGTACTAGAAGATATATGTGTACGAGTAGGCAACTCGTATGTTCCAGCGAGACTTCGTGGTAGTGGATACGGCAGTGATGAAAGGTCCCCTATCATTTTGGGACGACCATTCTTGAACACTGCTTTGGAGCCATCATGTATGCCAACACCGCCAAGATCATCTTCAACATCAAGGGCAAGAGAGAAACCTTCTTCTTCAAGAACAGTCTTTGCTAGTTCCCAAGACACCCTCATCAACGAACAGTGAGAAGAAGAAGAATCCAGCTAAAAAGAGCAAGAACAAAGATAAGAAGACCAAGAAGACGGAGACAAGTGAGGATGGTCACTTGCAGTCCACGAGGAGCATGACCACTTACTCGAGGTCCCCACGTCTCGATCAAGAAGGATGACCCTGGTGTCCCAACCATTCAATGCTCCATCAACGAAGCTCTTTCAATAAAGCTATCGTGACACCGGATCGGGCGTCAACATTATGGCCAAGGTAACCTATGAGTATCTATATGGCACTATGCCTTTGGAGCCCACCTATGCACAGCTGCAAATGGCGGATCAGACATTCCGCTTCGTCGAAGGAGAAGTGAAGGACGTCCTCATCCAGATAGATGACCATTATGTCCCTACTGACTTCCTAGTCATCGATATGGGAGATGACTACGATCCTCCAATCATCCTAGGAAGACCATTCCTGAACACCACCAAAGCTATCATCTATATTGGGACAGGAGAGATCCATTTCCACTTTTCCACTGAGAAGGTACGCCGCTACTTCAACAATAATTATATAATCACTGAGGAGCCCAAGAAGAACAGAGCAAGGAGAAGGCAGCGTACCCGTCGCCAGAACAAGAAGAACATCACTACAGATGGATGGGCGACTATGAGGGAGAAGTGTCTAGATATGAAGATCGGTACCCGAAGAGAAGAACGTTGTAGAAGAAGAGGTGCTACCAAGTAGAAGAGAAACAAGTGATCCAAGAAGCTTCTTCCTCTAGGTCAACCTCTCCAACAAAGAAGGTGTGGAAAGTAAAAGAAAAATTAGAATTGATTTCAACACAAGAGGCGACATCATCCGAGGCGCCGGCCAATGCACCCCTTGAAAAATAAGCGAACATGACAAGTCCCTGTTCGGAGGACTTAAAACCACCGAACGCCGCGCCAAGAGGTAACTTGGTATTTATCGCCTATTCCCTTTCAAAGCATTGCATTTTTAACTTAGCATATTTATTTTCCTACTTGCATCCTTACTCTTTTATCTCTCGCACTAGAAAAAAAATAAAGATGTTTTGCATTTGCATCCAAAAAAAAAAAAAACTTTAAGCCCCATGTGAATAATCATTCACCGTGGTGGCACAAAAATAATTTCTCGGCATTTTATCTTTCCCCGTCTCGCATTCCTTAAATAATAAAAACATAAAAATATTTCTTGTGATCCTGTTAGAATGAGTTTTAAGTTAGGAAAGTTCTAGACAACTAAGGCCTAGAGGTTTTTATCACTAACACTTAATTAGTTCCACAAGCTTTGTTGTCTATTTGAGCTTCATAGAACATCAAGGATCAAGAAGAGCCAACGAGCGAAGGACATCCAGTCCCCTGTCGGAGTGCTGCCGCGACACTTGAACGCTGTCTCCAACAGCAACCATCTACGACACTCCTGGAGGACTAGAACATCTTCATTGCCTGTCAGCAACATCAGCAGACTATGTCAACATCCAGCTTGGGGGAGAGCATCCCCCGTGTACCAAGCTAAGTGTTTTCAACTTATCTATTTATACCTTGTTAGATTGTGCTTTGTTTAAACCACTAAAAAAGATGCATAACCGTAGAAACCCAGAAAGATTTCTTTATTTATTTCGGAGAGCTTTTGTAATCTGTCTTTAAATAGTCCCCAGAATAAACTCTACATGGAGATGATGAATAGTTGCTCTGCCGTAATTCCTTTCAGGTACCTAGTTTTCAACCTTGCACTCTCTCGAGTTTTGGACACAATTGTTTAGACTTGAGATTTGCTCGAACACGAAACTTGTGGGTAGCGAATACTTGATCTAAGTCTAGGTGGTTGACGGGTATGATATGGGAAGGTTTTGAGCTGTCTTGTCCATCTTGTTCCTAGAGATACTAGAGTTCTGGAGAGTTTATCTTTGAAAATATTAAATTCCTGCATGATGAGTTCCTTTATGATGAGAGTTCAAATTCCTACCACAGTCATATATTCATGCTTACTAGATTAGGAAAACCCATCTGTTTATATAGATCACACTGTAGCTTGAGTGTAGTCTTTATAGGCATTGAGTGTGGTTATGCTGTGGACCCATAAGGAATTAGTCATGCAGTTAAAGTCAATACTATGTGCTCTCCATCCATTGATCTATGCTACTTCTGTCCTCAGAAGCATGCACCCATTTTATAAATGCTACATTCATTTTGTGCTACTTCTGTCCCTAGAAGTATCACCCACATATAGATCCACATTCCCCACATATTGTGCTATCTCTACCCTGGAGATACGCACTTATACTGCTCCTACCCTGGGAGTATGCATCCATCCATCCATCCACATATACATACACCATTCATTTCACTTCATCCAGAAAGGTACTATTCCTATCCTGGGAGTGAACATCTAGAAATAATCATCGCCGTTCTATTTGCCTACATAAAAGCTCCAGTCATTATCATTTCAAGTTATACACTCCCCGTTGCTAAAGTTTCGTTTTCAAAGGATTGGTTGCTCTAAAAAAAAAGAAAGAAAAAGAAAGAGTAGCCAAGTCCTTCCATTCAAGAAGTTTCAAGGTTTCCAAATAAAGGGAGTCATGTTATCCCCAAAGGAGCAAGTGTGGAAGTAGATGTTCACCAGTTGAGTACCCCTCATAATCATTTTCTTATAATCATCATCCTATCATCATCTTATCATCCATTCCCTCATTCATATGCACATATGACTTGATTATTATTTTAGTTCCTATTGGATCCATGTCTTGACTATGCAATATATGCAAGTGAGTTTGAGTGTCTCCCCACCTATGAGCTCCACATAAGCCTATTAGAAAGTAGGGTGAGAGAGAAGGCACTTTTCACTATGCCTTAGTTCCATAAATACCACATATTCTGAGAGAAGAGAGAAGGCATACACTACTGTTGACACCTCTAACACCACTCACGCTAAGTTGTCATCCCTAGCATGGCGCCAGAAGTGTTGGTATAGAAACTGCTCCTCTAATCAAGAAAAATATGGGATCCGCAAGCGAAACAGATAATACACCATCGTAGCATTTTACCGGGAAGTATTCCGGGTATCGTTATTTATATTTAGCTCAAAGGAAAGAACTACGGACTTAAACAACGAGATGAAGTTGCTAAACACGACTACTTATGAGTGATTGATTACACGAGTCACATACTTTGGCGAGAGGGGTAAACCATGATAAATAAGGGAATATAAAGTAATAAGCTCGGGGTATAAATCACACGTAGATTAGATATAGACTACTCACAAAGGTAGGTTGACATCGATTAGTGCAAGAAATATAAATCCTATGTAGGTTCTAATCTACTAAGTCATTCATCTACTCCAACTCTACACTATCATATACAGCACAAAAGACTTTTCATCTATGTATAAGGATCATTGCTATAACAAGCCAAGACATAGCAGGACTTACTACGCAACTTTGGTTCCGCTAGACCTACCAACGGGGATGGAATACGAGAGGACTCAACGGGCTGTCACTTTCGCGATCTACCACACGACCCGGCCAATAGGGTGCATTTGCGGTGTAAACGGCATCTAAGCACCATGCTTACATGAAATCTACCACCTAACCCCCCGGGAAGAGAGCTAAGCGCTTTGCAAACATATACATAAACTTATTACCAATCATAACCATATCAAATGTAGAACTAGAATAAACTAGGAACATAATAAATAGAAACATAATGATATTTAGAACAAAGTCACAAGAATAGATACAAGATAATACCAATTCGATGATGAAGATCCGGAATTCCGAGCACGGCGCCCGATTCTTCCTCTATCTAGTCTAAACCTATATAGAACTTGAAGATCTAGAGTATCTATTCTAATTCTCGGTGGAGATCTCTCTCTAAACCCTAGCTTTTCGATGGCTACCTCTCGAATAATGAATTCTTGAATGAAATCGCACGAGCCCGGGGGCCGGGGGCTCGAATATATAGTCCCCTAGGATTCACCACAGCCATCGGATCAAACCGACCTAAACGGACGATAATTATTCATCCTCAAAGGCGGTGGAGGCGGGATCCGCGAGCCTCCACCCGATTGGTGGAGGTGGGGAGTCGGCCGACCCAAGGGAGGGAGTCGGCCGACCCACCACAATGCCGGGTGGGTCCCCTTCCGGGGTTTGCCTTTCGGAGTCTTCTAGAGTATACAATTTTACCCGTTCGGTCTTTCTCTCAATGTAATCATGACATGTGGGCCTCCTTGGATGTTTTCCCGATAATCCCCTCGCGAAAACACATATTCACCAAAACTCGTGGAACGTCGGTTTAAACCCTAAGTCTATGGTGGTGAACAGATTATACCCCTCTTTCTCTCTCTCGGTTGACATATAAAATTGATCATTAACAACCGTCAACAAACTCCCCCAAGCTTGCCCTTTGCTCGTCCCTGAGCAAATAGCTACAGAAGATGGATCAGGAGTTGCTGCAATGCTTTCATGCTTAACAAACACACATGCTCCAAACAAGAATTCATCCCCGAGACTAGAGTGAACTATCATAACTTCCAAACTTACTCATGTTTCTTTCAACCATGGGGCTTTTACTCGCACTTGGGTCTTGAGTAGTTGAAAGACGAACAATTAAGTCAAGCACCGTTGTCTCATGCTCGTTGTTTCACCTACGTTCGGAGTTTTCACAAGATTTTCAATAAAACTCGAGTTCCTTAATACAACCTTTTCAAGTCTCTCAATATGTGGTATTTTTGGATCCTCTCTAAGGCATTGAAAGGAGATATGCCTTTTCTCTTGCTCTCAGAATATGTAGTATTTGTGGTTCAAGGCTTTTATAGATGAGCCTTCACTCTCTCTCTCTCACCCTACTCTAATAAAGGCTTATGTGGAGCTTATAGGTGTGGAGAACTAATGCATTGGCCTGATCGAACCATGGATCCGAAGGAACTCAACATACAACCAATCGGTGTGTGCATGTGTGGTTTTATATGTGGATGATGAAAAATAGAGAGAAATATTTGTGGGAGGAGAAGGGGTGCACAAAGGAATTATCAATGCTCCTTTATTTGGATGAAATTTGGAACTTCTTCAACACTTGAATCTTCTTGGAACTTGAACTTGGAAACTTGACAAAGACTGGGCTCATAAATTTTTTTTTTCTTTCTCTTTTTTTTTTTTTTTTTTTTTTAGAATTCTTGCAGCCCAAAAAGGAATGAAATACTTCTTGAATGAAACACTTCTCAATCTTGACAACTTCACATTGGGAACAAATGGAACACTTGGAGCATTGATTTTGGATAAGTGGCTAGCGAGAAATGAAAGGGGGGAATATTTTTGGGTGTTCACTCTCGGTGTAAGAGTAGAACAATTTCAATGGATGATAATAGGCTTTATGTGGTGCGTACTTCCGGGGTAGAAGTAGCGGGGGTGCATGTGAATGTGTGAAACCGGGATTTAGTTTGTATGATGAGTTCATAAGGATACAACACGGCCGACAAAGACGAGCCCTAAACAAATGAGGAGGCTTCCTATTCTAATGATCAAGTTTGGCTGTGGTAGGAATTTTAACTCTCCGTTATATAAGGAACTCATCATGAATCATTTATAATTTTCACAAACAAATCTCCAGAATTTAGTGGCACTTTAGAACACAATGAACAGCAGCTCAAACTATTATCATATCATGCCCGTCAACTACCTAGACTTTTAGGTGTAGAGTAAATCCAGTTGTCAAACAGTGTATCCAAATCTTGGGAGAACTCAAATTTAAAGCTAGGTACTTGCAAAGAATTAGAGCGGAGCAACTATTCATCATTTCCATTATGCAATCCTCAAGTCTACACATTTTTATTTATAGCAAACCGAATTGAAAACAAACTTACACACTCTTTTTATTTGGTTTTTTTTTTCCAATGCATAAAACAAACCAAAGAAAAATAAACAAACCGAAAACAAACAAACCGAAAACAAAAGGAAAGAAATACTTATCTTGATAATGGGGTCCTCCCCAAGCTAGCCTTGCGGCGGTGGTGGTGGATAGTGGATGTGCAACAGGTCCACCAAGCCATGCAACATGGAGGCGGCTTCCTCCCGGCTCTCTTGAATGGTGCCCGGTGTCCGGGTGGTGTTCTGGTTCCACCGGAGGCTGGTCATTCCACCTCGATCATGACGATTCGAGTGGCGGTGGTGTTGTGCTTTGGAAGGCTACTTGTTCATCATAGTGCCGCTGGGTGAAAATGAAACTGGTGGCATCGGAGTGGCGACGTGGCTCAAAGTCATGGTGGGGTTCTTCTTCTTCATCGGTAGTACCAAAGGGGTCATAAGAGTATCTTGGCGGCCGTGTGAGGGTCCCGGCTCGGATGGTCCCGGCTCGATGGGTAGTAACCATAGAATGGCTGATGTGGTTGGCTTTGTGGTGGGTACACCCATGAGTTTAGTGAGTGGTGCCGAGGTACATTCCACTCATTGAAACCGGCATGCGTTGGTTCTTCTCGGGCGGTTTCGGCACCACGCCAAACTGGTTCACGATTTCCTGTTACTCTCTCCGAGCGAACTCTTCGAGGTGCTCTCTCATTCACTGGTTCTGCCTGCAACTCAATATGATAGTTTTGCACATGATATAAAGCCAGTTCCGGGTTAGGTAACCGGATCGACATCACCATATTTTGCGTAATAAACATCATTCACTTTCTTCGTAAGTGACCTTGGCCAAAAGTATAGAGGTCATAAAATTCTCTATGATGTTCAATATACTCAAAAGTAGCTCCCTCTAATAACTTCAAGCTTGTGGCAATGCGGGTGATAAGCGAGCAAATGGCCACACTTCCTACTTTGTAACCAGGGACACTCATCCAATGGTTTACTAGGAGATGGGCAGGAGACACTTTCTGTTTCTTGACAGCCGCGTATAGCAACTGCAAGTCGGCTACTCTGATCTTGCTTTCATCAAATCGTGGGAAAAAGGTGGCTCCTATCCAACGGTGCAAAAATCTAAGCGTAGGATGCTCTATGGCTGCGGTGCGTTGCGCTAAGTGGTACGGTACTCTAGAAATGCTGCTCCAAAACCTATGTGCATCAAAATCACCTAGTGCTGCATTTAAATCTATGAGGGTATCTTGAGGGAAACCTAGGAGGTCACTAAGGTTTCTCCAAGAGACATTTAATATTCAGAAAGCAAACATTCTAAAATAAACTCCATTGTCCGTGTATCGAAGGGTGCTAAGGAATTCTATGGTCAAAAGCCTAATCCCCTTCTCGGTGAGGTTTGCAAAGGAAGTCCAACCAACTAGTGGAAAAATTGTATCGAATTCTTGAGCCATACTGTCGCTACCGAAGTGTCGGATCGATGACCGGCGTGTGGATGAAATGCTTGTTCTTGAGCTTCTTGTATACATCCTTCTCCCGAGTAGTTCTCGGGGCAAGATCGATGTTCTCATGAGAACTCTCTCGAGATGCTTGGTGGTGGTGCAGTGTGCTGCCGCAGTACTTCGGTGCTTCGGTGGTGGGTCGACACTCATGTCGGAACCAGCCACCGAGCTCGCGAGAGGCACTTCTTGTCCCGATGTTCCGGATGGTTCCCGAGATCCCCTTGAAGACGCTCTTCAACCTGCAAGTTGCTCAAAAGAAACAAAAACAAACACTAGTGGAGAGAAGGATTAGCACAAGGTTAGTGGTTAGCCGTCCAGAGTCAGCGGTCCAGAGGTTAGTCGTTCTTCATGACAAAAAACTCTAAACTTCAGGTCTTGATTTTGACAGAACCTCCCCTAGATTTTAGATTTTTTTTTATCCTAATTGGACAGTATTTCCACTAATTTTGTGATGATCTACTCAGCACTATCCCTTCCCTTTACTTGCTACAAACTCTTGCTCATTCTTCTCACTTCTTCTCTCTTCCTACTCTCCTCCTCTTCTCTCTAACTCTCTCCAGAAACTCGAAGTCGAGAGCGGTGGTTTGGCTAAAATTCTGGAGTGTGGGTGGTGCATGGAAGCCATGGGAGGAGGCCTATTTATAGAGGGGGAAGGGGAGAGTCGGCCGACTCAATGGTGGGGTCGGCCGACCCACCATATTGGCCAATGTGGCTGCCACTTCACATGCTATTGCGTGATCTTTCCTCCATCCAGAAATTTTGGTCGGTTGAGTGGTTTTGGCGGTGGAAAAGAGAGGATAGTGGAGGTGAGTGGAAGTGGATGAAATTATGTGATTTGATGTATGTGAGGTGTAGTCTATGACATGTGGGACCCATGGTGAGGGACCCACCAAGCACTAAATGCCATGATAAAAATTATAAACAATGCAGAAATTTAAATGAAGGTAAACTAATTTAAATGCATGAAATGATAGATGTTTGTGCCACCACGATAAAATATTTTTGACGGGTTGTTACACACCGTAAAATTATTTATATGGAGCGTAGAATTTTATAATGCAATGCTGGAAATAAATATGCCTAAGAAAACTATAAGAGATGCAATTTAAAATGCGGATAAATACCGAGTTACCTTCCGGCGAGGATTCGGATTTTTAAAGTCCTCCGAATTGGACCTTCCAAAATATTTATTTCGCCGACGAACCGAGAGATGCATCCTCGTCTCCGGTGGTTGTACTTGCCTCGATCATCTTCTACCATCTTCGCGGATTTGTTGAGCTCTTGTTTCGACTTGAATGCGAATTGCTCTTCTTGCCCATTTATAGTGAACTTGATTTCTCCTTTCCCGACATCAATGTGTGCATTGGCGGTGCTTAAGAAGGGTCTTCCAAGTATAAGTGACACCTTTGAGTCTGGATGCATATCCGGTACTACAAAGTCTACCGGCACGAAGAACTCTCTTATCTTGATCGGAATGTTTTCAGCAATGCCCAACGGATAACGAATCGATTGGTCGGCTAGTTGTAGACACATTGATGTTGGTTCAAGTGCAAAGTGTGGTTGAGCTTGTAGTAGATCTGCGGGCATCACAGCGACACTTGCTCCAAGATCACGAGTGCGTTATTGAAATGTTGATCTCCAATTGTGCAGTCGATAGTGGGACATCCTCGGATCTTTCTTCTTTCTCGGTAGTTGGTTGAGGATGGCCGCACTACATTCTTCGGTTAGCTTGATCACTTCATTGGATGGCAAGTGGTCTCTTCTTGTTAAGAATATCTCTTATGTACTTGGCATAAGTGGGTACCCGTATGGCATCCAGCAGAGGTATATTGACATATAACTTTTGAATTACCTCCACGAACTTACCAAACCGCTCATCCGTCATTTGTGGTCCTCTCTTCCTCCTAGGGAATGGTAGGTAGTTTGTATCTCGAAATTGTTGTCTTGCTTCCCGATCTTGTACCGGCTTCTCGTATCGATTCTTGTGGTAATACTTCTAGCTCAGGTTGGAAGTCTTCTTCTTCTCGCCACCGGTGGTAGCACGGTTGGCCTTTTTGCTCCTTTTGGGTAGGGAGGATCTCGGTGGAACTCCCTCTTCTTGTAGTAATAGATCTCACCGGGGTTAGTGGCAACAGCAATGCAACGGCCAACTTGGCTATCTTTTCTTCTATCTTTTTATTGAACTCTAGTTGATCATTAATGGCGGAGGAGAAACTATCCATTTTAATACTTAAGTTTTCCAAGATTTTGTTATTAGCAAGCAAGCCTATCCTCCATAGATGAGTTGATCTTGGACTCGTTGTAGAACCAACTCTCTTAAAGTAGGTTGCTTTGCATAATTACCTGACCGAGTACCTTGATTAATGGATGGTTGCACCCAATTCGGAACCTTTCTCACGATGGGACTTGAATTTCGCTTATATGTTGCTTCAATTGCTCTTTGATCTTCTTTGTACTTGGCCCTCTGGTCAAGCCAATGGAGTAAGGTATCCATCTTGGTTGATAATGCATTCACTTCTTCAATTGCTTCTTCACTCTGGTGACAATCTTGAATGTTGTCTTGGGACCACTTTGATTATCTCGCTATCTTCTCCATAAGTCTTTTAGCTCTCCCAAGAGTGAGTGATAAAAATGGTCCTTCGGTGAGTTGCATCTAGGTGCTCACGTGTCTTCGGAGTTAATCCGTGATAGAAACCTTGCATGAGTAACCATTCCTCCATTCCATGATGGGGACAATCTTGGATATATCCTTGCAAACGCTCCCATGCTTCTGACATGGTCTCCGTCTTCTGCTGTTGGAAGTTGGTAATCTTTCCTCTTAAGGCATTGGTCTTGCCTATTGGGAAGAATTTTGCTAGAAAGGCCTTGGAACACTTCGCCCATGTATTGATATCTTCTTTATTTGCATAGAACCACTGCTTCGCTCTTCCCACTAGTGAGAATGGAAAGAGGCGAAGAAGTATGAGGTCTTCTTTAACTCCATCTATGGCGATGGTATTTCCAATTTCCATGAAGTCCTGTAGATGTGTACTTGCATCTTCATGTACCTTTCCACTGAATTGGATAGCTTGCACCATGTTGATGAGACTTGGCTTGAGCTCAAACTCCATATTATTTTCTATTGCTGGACCGGTGCGGATGTTCTCTATTGTTGGAGCAGATAACTCCAGAGGGGTCTTCTCGGCCATCTTGATTGGTGACGAGCTTCCTTCTTGATTGAACCGATTCGATGATCGAGAGTTTTGAATGAATCGATTCAATCCTGCTAATACCCCGCATAAAATATAGACAAAGAAAAAACAACAACGGGGTGAACCTGCCAAAGTAGAGGTGACTAGTAACAATCACTCATTTTCTAAGTATCCGCTTAAGCAATTTTTCTCTAAAAGTTTATTCCGTTCCCCGGCAACGGCGCCAAAATGCTTGTTGACACCTCTAACACCACTCACGCTAAGTTGTCATCCCTAGCATGGCGCGAAGTGTTGGTATAGAAACTGCTCCTCTAATCAAGAAAAATATGGGATCCGCATAAGCGAACAGATAATACACCATCGTAGCATTTTACCGAAGTATTCCGGTATCGTTATTTATATTTAGCTCAAAGGAAAGAACTACGGACTTAAACAACGAGATGAACTTGCTAAACACGACTACTTATGAGTGATTGATTACACAAATACATACTTTGCGTAGGGGTAAACCATGATAAATAAGGGAATATAAAGTAATAAGCTCGGGGTATAAATCACACGTAGATTATATATAGACTACTCACAAAGGTAGGTTGACATCTCGATTAGTGCAAGAAATATAAATCCTATGTAGGTTCTAATCTACTAAGTCATTCATCTACTCCAACTCTACACTATCATATACAGCACAAAAGACTTTTCATCTATGTATAAGGATCATTGCTATAACAAGCCAAGACATAGCAGGACTTACTACGCAACTTTGGTTCGCTAGACCTACCAACGGGGATGGAATACGGAGGACTCAACGGAACCGTCACTTCCGCGATCTACCACACGACCCGGCCAATAGGGTGCATTTGCAGGTAAACGGCATCTAAGCACCATGCTTACATGAAATCTACCACCTAACCCCCCCGGGAAGAGAGCTAAGCGCTTTGCAAACATATACATAAACTTATTACCAATCATAACCATATCAAATGTAGAACTAGAATAAACTAGGAACATAATAAATAGAAACATAATGATATTTAGAACAAAGTCACAAGAATAGATACAAGATAATACCAATTCTGATGATGAAGATCCGGAATTCCGAGCATAGGCGCCCGATTCTTCCTCTATCTAGTCTAAACCTATATAGAACTTGAAGATCTAGAGTATCTATTCTAATTCTCTGGTGGAGATCTCTCTCTAAACCCTAGCTTTTCTGATGGCTACCTCTGAATAATGAATTCTTGAATGAAATCGCCCGAGCCGGGGGCCGGGGGCTCGAATATATAGTCCCCTAGGATTCACCACGGCCATCGGATCAAACCGACCTAAACGGACGATAATTATTCATCCTCAAAGGCGGTGGAGGCGGGATCCGCGAGCCTCCACCCGATTGGTGGAGGTGGGGAGTCGGCCGACCCAAGGAGGGAGTCGGCCGACCCACCACAATGCCGTGTGGGTCCCGCTTCCCTGGGGTTTGCCTTCGGAGTCTTCTAGAGTATACAATTTTACCCGTTCGGTCTTTCTCTCTATGTAATCATGACATGTGGGCCTCCTTGATGTTTTCCGATAATCCTCGCGAAAACACATATTCACCAAAACTCGTAGAATCTCGTCGAGTTTAAACCCTAAGTCTATGGTGGTGAACGATTATACCCTCTTTCTCTCTCTCGGTTGACATATAAAATTGATCATTAACAACCGTCAACAACTACTCATGCCTTAGAAAGGATCCAGAAATACCACAAATGAGAGACCTGAAAGGTTCATACAAGGAACTCTGAGTTTTATTTCAAAACTTTGCAAAAACTCTGGGATAATAGTTGATCAAAGAGCGAGAAACATGGCGCTTGACTTGACCGTTCTATCTTTCAACTACTCAAGACCCAAGTGACGGTTACAAGCCCCATGGTGAAAGGTAATATGAGTGAGTTTTGAGTCGAATGGTTCACTCTAATCCGGAGGAGAGTTCTTGTTTGAACGCATGTGTACTTGTGAAGAGTGAAAGCATTGTAGCAACTCCCGATCCCACTGAGTCTATCTTTGCTCGTGGACGAGCAAAAGGTAAGCTTGGGGAGTTTGTTGACGGTTGTTAAGTATCAATTTTATACCGTCAACGCAAGAAGAGAAAGGACTAATATGAGTTCACCTATTAGATATAGGGGTTACACCGACAGAATTCCACGAGTTTTGGTGATTGTCTATTTCGCGGGGGTTATCGAGAAGAGAACCAAAGGAGGCCCACATGTCATGATTACATAGAGATAAAGACCGAAAGGGTGAAAATTGTATACTCTAGAAGACTCCGTAAGGCGACCCCGAAGGCCGGGCCCCACGGCAGCCCGGCCGCGGTCGGCCGCCCTGGGGGGAGTCGGCCGACTCCCCACCTCGGCCAATGGCGTTGAGTCTCGCGGATCCCCGCCTCCACCGCCTTTGAGGATGAATAATTATCGTCCATTTAGGTCGGTTTGATCCGAGGGCGTGGTTCATCCTAGGGGGCTATATATTCGAGCCCCCGTCCCCCCGGGTGAAACCCTAATTCATTCAAGAGTTCATTCTCTCATCGAATTCGGAGAAGCCGAGCCACCATCTCAATTTGAGCTCCATAGTTTAGTAGCATAGCTACATAGGAATAGATCTAGAGGGAATCAAGCCTAGCTTGGAGTCCGGATCTGTCGGAGTTCTTGGTAATTCCCCTCTACATTCTTGTAATATTCATCATTGTTCGTGATACTATGAGTAGTACTTTGTTCTATTCTATTATATCGACTTGACTTTGCTCTATTTGATTATGTTCTCAATTATATTGTTCTTAGTTTACTTTGATTGTATGTTTAGCATAGTTGGACTAGAATTATGTTTATGCATAGGATCGTATAGCGCTTGCTCATTAGATCGATGGGTGAGTGGTAAATATTGTGTAGGCGTGGTGCCTAGACCGTATTTATCTCGCGATTGCACCCTATATTCCGGATCGTGAGGTAGATCGCGGGAGTGACGCCCTGTTGAGTCCTTTGTAGCCCTTCTCCCGAGTATAGGTCTAGAGAACAAACCTATTACATTGAAGTCATTGCTATGTCTCTTGTCTTCTCTCGGTAATATCACTATGCATAGATGTAACCTTTTCCCGCCATGATTGCTAGATGTTCTTGCACTAATCATTGTATGCTTTGACTTTGTAGTTAGAATAACATAGGATTATACCCTAGATCGTCCTAGTCCATGCTAGTGTTATAAGCTTAGAGTGCTAAGTTGAGATGGCTTATTACTATTATTTTATGTGGCTAAATGCTCTCATTTATTTCGTATGTCATTTATCATTCATTCCTATATTTTATGTGACACTTACCCCGTATGAGATGATCGATACAGACAAGGTTGAGCTCTCCATTATTGCATGTGCATTGCTCATCACTCATTATCCAGTGCATTCCCTTTCCAGTGGTAAAATTATAAATAACGATACCTGGATTACTCCCGGTTAAAATGCTACAATGATATATTCTGTGCGCTTGCGGAACTCTCTTTATTTCAGTTGCACTTAATAGACATCAACAATATCCATTTGGTGGCTCATCATCATCAGGAATCCCAGCCCACAGATCACCCACAGCCATTAACACTTCAGGCGGGCATTTGTGCTCCCGAGTCCACGGCCCAGCACATTTGAAACATAAGCCTTGCGCCCGCCGGGAAGCCTTGAGAGCTTTCAAGGTAGCTTCCTGCGATGAAGCAGAAGCTGTAATCGCCGGGATCGCGGCCTTGTCCTGACGAGGAGGCGGCGGCAGTGGAAGAGGTCCATGGTGTGATGTAGCTGTCTTGAAAGGAGGGTGCCAATCACCAGACCGCGCCACACGAGCTGGCGGCACAGGGCACATCTCTTCACGTGTGAGCAAGAGACGCAGCAGAATCCAGGGTTTTTGGGTGATGTAATGCAATAACAGACTTGATATCAGGTCGTAAGCCACTCATGAAACGCTGGACAATAGTAATTTCGTCAGGCTGATTTGTATAGACTCGCAGTTGGTAACTGATTTCAGTGAATTTGGACAGATAATCGGTGACGGTGGAAGTCTGACGGAGCTGAAAACTCTGACGAATGAGCGACTCGTGACGGTCCCTATCAAACCTATCATGCATCAAGGCACCAAACTGAGACCAAGACATCGAGGATACACTATGCTCAATCGACTGGTACCACAGCGAAGCGGCACCATCAAAATGCATTTCAGAAATCTCAATCCAAAGCGACTCATCTACAGAGTTCATACGAAAATACTTTTCGGCCCGATGTTTCCAACGGCGTGGATTATCACCATCAAATCGGGGAAACTCAAGCTTAGGAATCCTACCAGAAGAGTGATGGTGTGTGGAATAGGAATCAGGAGTATGATGGGGCTGTTGTGGAGTCGAGGAAACCATGGCTGGGCGAACTGGCTGAACAACAGGACGAGGGACAGTGTGGTTCAGGGGATGAGAATAAGACATGGTTCCCGGAGGTTCAGACTGCGGAATCGGCGGTGGCTGGTAAGGATATGTAGGAATCGGTGGCGGGTGATGAAGGTACGTGGGCGATGCATGAACAGAATTGGCAAAGTGTGATTGATTCGTACCGTTGGCCGGGTCAGGGATCCAGGTCGTAACGACCCCAGATCCCGGAACCCGTGGAGTCGATTCAACGCGGTGCCCAACGACGGGCGAGTCGGCGGGGCGCATGGTCTGCTGCTCAACCGCCTGTGTTGGAGAATTGCTGAAGACGCCGCTGCGAGAACTTCTGTCGAACACCTGTGGTGCACGCGGCGGCGGCGCTCGTGGAGCGGAGAAGAACGGCCCGCGCGGGTGCGGAGCAGCCGTGTCGGGGACGAAGTAGGTCGCAGGCGCCGTGTGGAGGGGACGCAGTGGTTCTCGGACGCCGGAACGAACCCGCCATCTGGTCTTGGCGCCTGGCCTGTAGCGGCGACGTACCCGTGCACGGCGGTGTTGGAGACGAAGGCGTTCCCGGGCACCTGGCTTGGGGCAGCAGGGAACCCCAAAACTGGCGCGGCAGCAGGCGTAGCAGATGAAGCGTGAGCCTCCTCCAGCGCTCGAACGGACCGGCGCACGGAGTACAGCATGTCGTCGATGCCGGGCCGCCAGGTCTCCAGTGACTCCACCCGCACGTCCGCATCCGCTGCAGGGAAGGTGGCACGGGACCGCTCCAGCGTGTCGAGGCGGTTGCCGAACTCCGCGTCGCGGTCGGCGTAGTTGGACACCAGATCATCGATGCACCTGCTGTCGGCGAGGAGTTGCGGATCAACGGGCGCGGCCTCCAAATCGGCGACGCGGCGGCCGATGTCGTCGACGGCGGCGCGCTCCGACTCGAGGGCCTCGATGCGGTTGGCGAAATCGCGGAGCGGCCGCCGATGCGGCGCTCCAGATCATCGAACCGACGACCCTGCTCGTCGAACCGCGCCCGCTCGTCGAAGCGCCCATTGAGCTTGGCGAGTTCCTCGAACAGCAACTTGAAATTGGGATCCATAGCACCTAGAGCTCGCTGCCGGCGGGTGTAGTGCTGGTGGAATTCCAGGATCGGCAAGTCTGATACCAATTGTGAGTAGCACAAGCCAGGGAAGGGAGGAGGAAGGAGGAAGACGAGCTACTTGGAGAAGGGGAAAAGTAACGCTACGATGAATGATTCAAAATAACAGGGTTCAGTTTTCAATTCTCTGGTTTCCTCACTTCTCTCTCGAGTGCTTAAGTACTCTAGCCTTGCCACTCGGGACCGAAGACCTTCTTGTTGGGCTGGGCGTCGCGCTTGGGCCGGACGTGAAGAACTGGATCGGCTTGTTCACTTGTAGAAGGACCGGCAGATGGGCTTGTGCTAACAAGTTGCAAAGTACCGCTTGCAAGTAGTTTTATTCTGCCACTCTAGGATTCTAGGAAGCCTGCATCGAGAGTGGCTACCGACACACATCAATGACAACATCCGTTCCATCCCCATTGACCAGGAACATAACAGTCATAGACTACGTAGTCCGCACACAGCAGGGTGCGTGACGACACACTAACACAACAAAACACAGCAACAAACTCCCGGGCCACGCGTGGCACACAGATCCTTGCCTCGCTTTTTCTGGCCAACGATGGCGATGCATTCGATTATTAGGCGATGGTCCAGGTAACGTTAGCCTCGCCGATGTTGGTGTCGAGCGTGAGATAGTCCAAGACGCGTTTGGGCGTGGCGATCATGTTATCTGTGCAGCCGCTCTCGGTGTCGCACTCGTCCACGACCTCGGCCACCAGGTTGAGACCGTTCGGCAGCGAGTTCGTGATGCGGATCTTCGTGTGGCACATGCTCCCACCCGCGAACAATGGCGTGGCCAGTGCCACGATCAGGTCCCCGTTGCTGTGGTACTTGCCGTCGCACGCCGCCGGGCTGCCCTGCTCGAAGCTGGTCAGCGTCATCACCGCGGCATTGGGGGCTGGCTGGGCCATGACGCACCACGACGCCTGCAGAAAAAGGACGACGACGGCCAGGAACGCAAGCTTGGTGCTCGCCATTATTTCTTTGTGCCCCTGCTTTTGGCTGGCTTTCTAGATTTAGCTAGCCGTGCTGCACTTGTTGCTTCAGCTATGACCAGTGGGCGGTTTAAATAAGCGCCAGGGATATGGCACTGCGATACGTACGAATCCGTTTCTTACATAGAGAAGTACGATACTCTTCCGGTACACCCGATAGCTGATAACACCAGGACAAGTGCCCTGTAACAACGATGTTTTTGGATTTGATGCCATCGCTAATGTGTTACACCGGTAATAACTAAGGCGTAGAAAGTGTGAGGAAGAGGCGTCAGCAGTGAGTCCGGGCGTCAGCGAAAGGGCTCCGATGGGAATATACATGGGCCAGCCTGATAAGTAGGCGGTACAAAGTATGAGAAGGACAAGGCGTCGACCGTGACTCCCGTGACACGTAATCTGAACAATAGGGCTTCGATGGGAATGACACAGAAATGCACGCGAGGAGCATAAGAGTGCACAATCTATGTTATCGAAGGAAGTATAAATAACAACACTTCAGCGTTTTGATCTTACCACCAACATTCAGTAAACCAATAGGATTGCAGCATAGGAATCGGAGTTGTGCAGGTCCTCTAAAAAGTGTGTTCGTTCAACATCGTCCCGAGAAATACAGGGCATCCTGCTTCATCATTCTACAAACCCACTTACGACAAGAGCGATGGGCCGGAGTAGCACAGAGCTGCTGCTATTATAAGGTTGAAAGTTTCCTGGCCTTTTCCACCAAGCCCTCTACTGAATTTAGCACGGGTGATAGAGATCTGTGTGCTTCCAAAATTTTAACTTAACTTGAGGAAATTACGTTATGCGTCTCAGGAGCAAGATTTTCATAAAATCAATCTGGGGACTTTACTATGACTTATTTAGGAATTTCTATTCATTTTAGAAAGCTAAGAAATGTGGATTGGAAAAAGGTGGAAGAAAGTTTCGAGAAGAGGTTAAATAGGTAACATCTATGAATAGAGGCACATCTAACATTGATCTCAGTATTGAGCAGTCTTCTGTTATACATGATATCTTTTTTTTCTAATCCCTAGAGGGGTGTTGAAGAAATTGGATTACTTCCGCCAGATTCTTTTGGCAAAGCGATAACCAAAAGAGGAAATATCATATGGCCAAATGGAGCATACCTTGTCAACCAAAAGCATAGGGAGGGTTAGGAATTCATGACCTAGATACTAAAAACACAACACTTCTCAGTAAATGGCTTTCTAGGTTACTTATAATAGATGGGACTTGCATTTTTGGGCAGCGTTTAATTCCAAACAAATATTTAGGCTCCAAGCCTTTATCTTAGGCTTATTGGAAAAATAGGGACTTATATTTTTGGGCTAGTCTGATGAAGCTGAAACAGGGATTTCTCCATTTTGGATCCTTCATTGTCGAAGATGGATCCCATGTGAGACTTTGGTAGGATAAGTGGCTAGCTTGGAAACTCATGAAAGGGAACAATATCCTTGCTTATACAACATTGCTCGAGATAAGCAAGATACAGTAGCCGAGGTCTTCAGTACATCACCTCTAAATATTTCATGAAAACGATGGTTTGGTTGGTCCTAAATTAGCATCCTGGAATGAACTATATTCTCGCATTGCTAATATTTCACTTACACTAAATTAGCAGCATGGAATGAACTATATCTTTGCATTGCTAATATTTAACTTACACAAGAGCCAGACGTGTTCCACTGGCACTTGGACCCAAAGGGACAGTTCTCGGTGAAATCCCATTACTCGGCTCTGATTTGAGTAGATTTTCCCAACTTAAATAAAATTATTTGCAAAATGAAGGTTCCATTAAAAATAAAAAAAAAAACTTTGGTACCGTTAACCCACAGAAATGGGGATCCACAATGACACAAAAAATTTATCAATAATGGGGATCACACTTTCGATGGCCCTCGACAGGATCGTTGAAGGAGGAGCTCCACGTGATTTCCTAAGCCTCGACGTCGCCGGGTGAATCGGGTTGTGCGCGTTGGCATGTGCTAGTCAATTTGACCCTACAATTGACAAGGAGACAAACATCCAATTCTGGAACCTATACCGGTGGTGTACCAGGTAGTTCCAAGATATATGGCTCTGAAGTAGCCGATTGACAAAGGAAATTGACTAGAAAGTCAACTCATGTGTTTGTATAGCTCGAAAGTAAAAAACAAAACCAAACGGCTGTATAAGATGTGCAAAAACAGGAATAGTTCGATTAGCAGATCATTTTAGTCGATAATATGCAATCTACATGCATAGCAATCAAGTATAGTTTAATCTCAAGCACTTGCTAGATGTACCTAGGACACCGCTAATAGTGGGGATCGTAGGGATAACAGCCATAATAACGGATATTCAAGCTACATAAAAGCAAGTACATAAAACTAACCCATAACCAGTCAAGCCATGCAAGCACGTTAAGGGGTCCATGAAGCACGAACAAGTTATCTGCCTATATCATGAACCGATCTAAGATCAAAGCAGACCTGGCCTAGTATTACTGACGGTGGAGGGATGAATACGATACAGGTTCACAAATAATACCAGGTCAAATCTACCTTAGCCTCAAATCTATCTGTGAATGGAGAAATAGCTCAAACGCACAACATGTAACAATCAAGATTGATATAATTTAGCTGATGAAAGCATAGATCGAATGTTTTAGCAAGAATAAGCATGTAAAGCATATGAATCATCTAAAATAGTGAATACGTAAGAATAAAGTCCAAATCTATCATACCTTGATTGGGCAAGGAAATTGTTATGATGAATTATTCATTGATAGAACAAATAATATCAGTAACTTAATGAATCTACTATATTGCCAATCTAGTAGAGCTTATAACTAACTCTTACTCATTTTAAGCTTAATCTAAGCCCACGTGCACTGGATGACGCTAAACCTAAACCAAGCATAGAGACAAGCAGTGCATCGATAACTAATCCTTACTCGATCTAAGCCATCGTTGTAAGGTCCTAATGGCTAGAGGAGGGTTAATAGTCTAATAAAAATTGTTGCACAAGACACTAAAGAAACTTGTTAGACTACAAGATGGCGAAATTGCAAAGCTAAAGCTTCGATTACTCTATTGCAAACCTTTCTAACAAGTCTAGTGTATAAGCTACTCTACTAGCACTCAAACAACACAAGCCGAGTTAAACTACACAAGCAAAACTCTTGGCACTAAACAAGGCTAGCAAGAACTACAAGAGAGCTACACAATTCTAGCAATTCTACTTATAACTAGCAAAGTAAACAAACTAGATACAAGAGAGGGGATTGGAGGGTTATACCGCCGCGTAGAGATGAAGATGGCCAATCACCTAATCAAGATAAACACAAGAGAAACCTCGGCAATCACAATTGAGACAATGATTTTTTAACGCTCAATTGACTCTCAATGCCAAATACCGCTGCCGGGAGCCGCACTATCAACACAAGACAAGGATCCTCCAAGCCACGCGCAATCCACTAGAGTTGCAATTTGGCCCTCCGCCGGGGAAGCACAACAACCCCTCACAAATTCACCTTGATTGGGGCGGACACAATCACCAAATCCGACCGTCTAGGTGACGGAATCACCAAGAGTAACAAGAAAACCACACTTGCAATCACCACCTAGTGCCACGAAATTGAATCACAAATGCATGCACCTAGGGTTTTCCCCAACCTCTCACCAAATGAAACCAACCATGGGATGGAGAGGAGAGAGAGGAGATCCTCTTGAAGCTCTATACTCGATCTCTAGAGCAAGCTCTCTCACTTGATTTGGGGCACCAAAACTAGAGAGTGAGAGAGGGAGGCTTGAGAGCTTTTCTTCCTTTTGGGTTTGCAAGAGGAGGCTCCGTTCTTTCTCTGGATGAATGAATGAGTGAGCAAGCAGCGAGAGAGGGGAGCAAGGCAGCAGCCGGCCCTGTCTTAACTGGCTGCCCAGCCAGTCCAACGGGTGGGAGAGCCAGAAGACCCCACCACGTGCTCATGCTCCCAACTTCGGGAGATTTAACTTTTTACCATTATAGTGGTTGGCAAGTCTCCAAATCTCACTCTATCGGATGGCACTGTTGTTTTAGCACCGTTTCAAGCGATCTCATAATTGTTTACCACTTTTGATGATGTGGCATGCCAAAGCAGCTGTCGAGGCATGGCAAATGACTTTGCTGCCCCTGCCTGTTTCTCTCTATCCCTCTCTGATATTTGGGTCTAGCAGCTTCTCTCACCGAATATGTGGACCCCGCACGTCATGTTCATCTTCAACCTCCGGTACATCACATGGATGAGAGGGCACGAAGAAGCTGTACTGAGGGAGTCCCTGCACTCGTACGTTCGCAGGTTCGCATTACTGGGCAACGCACCATTCGCCGCCGTCCCCGGCCTCGAGCTCGCCACGTAACGCCGCCGGCTATGGCCGCCATGGCCGCCAGCTCCAAGCCGCCCACGTTCCCCGCCCCGCCGGCCCCGCATCTCCTCGTCTTCAGCCGAGCGCAGCGCCATCTTCTTCTCGTCATGCCGCCCCCTCCAAGGCCTGCCGCCGCTCGAACGTGGACGCCGTCGCCGCCGCGCATAGCCCGGCCGGAGCCGCCTGGTCCGCCTCGGACCGAGCCGAGGGCACCTACGAGTGCGCGCGGAGCCTCCTAGTGCTTCGCTGCCGCTCCACCGCCGCCGGTAATGGCCTGCCGTGGTGCGGACACGGACGCTATCGCTGGCGCACTCGGCCATGCCGACCTGGTCCGCGTCGGACCGAGCAGAGGGCACCTGCGGGTGCGCGCGAGCCTCCTGGCGCACCGCCGCCACTCCACCGCCGCCGAAGAGGCTCCTATGGCCGGAAATCGCGAAGCCCCGGTGTGCTTCTCCGTTCAGTTCGCGTCAAGGACCTCGTGCTGCTGTACTAGACGGGAGGTGGAAGATGAACCTGACGCATGGGGCCCACATGTCGGCGAGAGCAGCTGCTGGATCCAAATATCGGATAGGGATAGGGAGAAACATGCAGGGGCAGCAAAGTCATTTCCCATGACCCGACAGCCGCATTGGCATGCCACATCATCAAAAGTGGTAAAAGATTATGAGATCGCTCAAACGGTGCTAAAATAATAGTGCCATCCGATATAGTGAGATTTAGAGATCACAACCACTATAATGGTAAAAAGTTAAATCTCCCCCCAACTTCTCAGCACACATCAACGGGCAGTAGCAGAGGGATCCCATGCTCCTTCCTAGCCGCAAAGCAAGCAAGCAAATCGAGCGGCAGCAGGAGCAAGCCGTCGGGCCCAGCCAGAATTAAACCACGAAGCAAACATCGCCGATGATCTCCCTTGACTAAAATAGCAGCGGGTCCCACTGCCTCTTCTCTCCTTTAAAAATGACGACGCATGCAAAACGGCAAGCATGCAGGGGCCCCACGTCCTCTTCTAATCTCTCGTTGAAAGAAAGAAAAAACTCCTGCCTATAATTAGCGTGGACCCCAGGCCAAAGGATGGATGAATGGGAGGTCGACAACGCACGCCACCTTCCTGCTATTTCGGCATTTGCATGTAGGCGGCATCCGATGGCCATTTATTTCATTACCTAGAAGTGACGTGGCAAATAAAAAAGTAGGAGAGAGAGTATTCGCTAGCTACATGTAAATAGACTTATCTATTTCACGTGGCCCAAGAATATATGAGAGGAGCATGTGGACCGGTAGTATAAAATAATTAACATTTTTTGTCTCTCACCTCCACATGTCGAGTGTTAAGTAGTTAAGATTATCTATTACCACTGCGGACGCCCTAAGTCGGGCCCTACGTGCTGGCTCTCCTCTCACAAAGGTCAAGGCACAGCGGCCCAATTTCCGGTTCTCCCAGATAAAATGCCGAGGACACCTTCTCTGTCTGAAAGCGAGAACAAGGCAACTGCTCTAACCAACAGAGCACCCTCGCCCGGAAATTGTATCACGTGAACAAGAAATTCTTGCCACTTCTCGTTCCACCACAGAGAGCACCTCCTGAGAAATTCAGTTGACTGCACAAGAATTTCTTATAGAGAGAAGATAATAGTTATGTCCAAGACAGAGAGCCCCTTGTGAGAAATTCACTTCCGTGAACCAGAAATTCTGGGACTCCACTCTTTCTCTCTTTTTCTTTCAACCCTGTTAAGCGCTAACTTCACAAAAATATTCTAAAATAAATTGGACGCTAAAGTTAGCTTTTCTCAAACAATTCTTCGGTTAATCTCACCACGTCTCTAAGCGCTAAAAATATATATGCAAATGAGACTCACACTTAGTGGCACTAGATGAGCAAAACAATTATAGTCTTCCCCTCTTAATAGTACGGTTATCAAATCTAAACCACTCACACCTCTAAGGTGTCTTGAGTGCAAACCAAAAATGGCTCCTATAAATATACCTTTGCTTTGAGCCCTTTTTTTTTTTTTTTCTGCCTTTTCAAGTGGAGAGCATGATCATCACCACGAGTCCATCATCTCCATATATAAGTGTTGCTAACCTATCTCAATTTCACTTTTAGAGCAAAGAGGTTAGCAACTAGGTTTCATCAATTAGCTAAAACCAAACATGGAGCTTTCAATCGTCCACCCAGATGACGCTAAACCCAAACCAAGCAAGAATTGACCTTGATCTATCATGCTCCATGTTCACCGGATGACATTAAAACAAGATAATGCAAAGGCATGACGGTACTTACAGCAAGCCTACGTCCAACGGATGACACCCAACTTGTCGAAGAACTCACCCGAATCTACTCTAATCCTACTCCTAAGGGTTCTTGGCCAGAGCTGAAAGGTGGTGTTGTATTGATTGATTGTATATCTCTTACAATGGTCGAGCTTAATATTTATAGTCTGGCGCCATGACACGAGTCCTAGCTACACACGACTTTTCTAACAATAATAAGGAAAATAAAAAGATAATCTTTCCCTTCTAATAGAGTCCAACTTGTTTTAGTCTCATTCGTCGTGCATCTTCCCTAGGCGCAACCATCTCGACTGACTCCATCTTGCATTAGCCGATCCGAATAAACGGTTCTCTCTGCACCTGGCACCTGGGTCCATGATTACGAAACCTGTTACCAAAATTCAGTGTCAACAGGTACCTTCATAGAGAGTCCTTCTGACAAAGGATGGCTTAGCCAAATCCAATTGACATGGCAACGAAAATTGTTGCTTTTACCACAAAAATAAGACAATTAAACACATCTTTCTTGAATGTCGCTTTGCTCATGCCATTTGGCCCTGCATAAATATTGCTTTTGGTCTTCCTCAACCTCAAGTATTCCTCAAATGATTTGGATTTGGGTACAGGGATTTGGGAAGACTTTAAAACCCTTTATTCTGTTGGGGCCGGCGCTACCTATTGGTCGCTTTTGGCTATGCAGAAATAATTTGGTGTTTGAAACAAGACATTGTTATTTTCCTATGCATGTGATTATCCATTGGCTTTGTATATGGGCTATCCACCAGAAACATACTTCACAGGCTTTGGTTGTGGCGACATCACAACAATTGGTGCCGAAAAAACAATTGGTGCGAATGGTCATGTGTTTTCTCCCGTAGCGATCTAGTCTTAGGATTGATAGTCATTAGATGGTGGGCTTTTTTATTATCTTTTATTTGGTTCAGGCTGTGTGCTTTTGCAGAGGCCAATAGTGAGTTTGTAATTATTGTATGAACTTGATGGAATGAATGTTAATTAATAAAATACTCCTTTTAAACAAACAGAGTAAGATTTTAGGAAATTGTAAGCCAACAAACCGTTCACTTCAATAAATTTGCGTTCAGAGTCAGCAGTACCCGTTAAATTTATCTGATAGATTCTCACACATTCAAAATTACATATGACCTGAACCTTGTCTTGGGTTTTTCGATAGGTTGAGGCACTACCATAAAATAGAGATTTCGTGAGAAAAATAGTTTGTCGTGAGGAAGTTTAAAATATACTCTCATTAAAATAACCTTTTTTATGGGGTGGCGAAAACTCATTTTCATGACAGTGCTCCATACACCGTCATGAAATCAGCTGTTTAAGAGTGAGAGTAGTTAGAGGTACCCCTCATGAAAATGACTATGCCCGCGACGAATTATGTATTTTCTCGAGAGTGATCATTTTCATGGCAGTCACTTCCGCTGCCACAAAATATATGGATTTCTCATTGTTGTGAATTGAACATGAACATGAATAAGTCTTTTCTCCTTTTAATCAATAGCAAAAATTTTATAACTAGTTTCTCTCTCGTGCTAACTCCAAATGTGATTATTATTTTTTCAAAAAGTTTATAAAATCATGCTCTATCAATTCATGGGCGTTCTTACTATTTTCTTATAGCTATTTATTGGTTATTTATTTCTGAAGCAAATAGAGAACACTAGTTGTGATACTATCTTGGGAAAAATATCTTTCTGTCACATGTCCAATGCGGACTGTCAAACCATGTACAGAATAAACGGCCTAACTAGAGCCCAAGAGGAGGCTCGCCGCCCATTTGCCGAGCCAGGCAGGCCCGCGACGTTCCTGGGAGCACACGCAGAGGACGCCGATGCCGTCACAGCGACATGTTCGATTAGATGCATCAGCAGCTGCCTTCAGTCGATCTCAACAGCCACCTGGCGACATCAACTAGACGCAAATATGCATCACAACCATCG